>JAVXUP010000644.1:0-386292 GCA_033070095.1 Escallonia herrerae | reverse complement strand
ACTGTGCAACCACTAGAGATTCTTGAATGGAAGAGGGAATATGTCACTAAAGAATTCATGAGTGGTTTACCCAAGATTGTTCAGGGTTATGATATGATTTGGGTGGTAGTGGATCGACTCACCAAATCAGCAAACTTCTTGTCTACTCGAGGTAATGTTATCATGCAGCAATTGGCCAAGTTGTATATGCATACGATCATGAGGCTTCATGGAATACCTATTTCGGTTGTATCTGATAGATATTTGCATTTCACTTCGAGATTTTGGGAGAGTTTCGTGAAAGCTATGGGAACAGACTTGAGATTTAATAATGCTTTCCAACCCTAGACCGATGATCAGTCTAAGAGAACTATTCAGACGTTGGAAGACATGTTAAGGGCTTGTGTTATGGATTTTCAGGGTAGCTTGGATACCTATTTTCTGTTGTTGGAGTTTGCATACTATAACAAAAATCAGACCAGCATTCAAATGACGCTTTTCGAGGCTTTATACGATCAAAGATGCTAGACTCCGTTATGTAGGTGAGGTTGGTGAGCGTCAATTCATCGGCCCAAAGTTGGTTCATGTAACATGTGAGAAGGTTGACTTGATTCAATCATGTATCAGGGCACCACAAGACATGCAGAATATTTATGCTTATAAGCGTATGCGCAATTTGGAGTTTGAAGTTGGTGATCGAGTTTTTTGAAAGTTGTTCCCTGGAAGGGAGTGATGCATTTTAGTAAAAAGGGCAAGCTTAGCCCTAGGTATATCGATTCCTATGAGATTCTTGGAAGGATTGCAACAATAGCTTATCGTTTGCCACTATTTTTTGATTTGTCTCGTGTTCATAACGTATACCGCATGTCAGTTTTGAGGAAGTAAGTTTATGATCTGACTCATGTGTTACAAATAGATTTGAGCCGTAAGGAAGTGCCAGTGAAAATAATGGACATGTGGGAGCAAGTTCTTCAGACCAAGGTGATACCATAGGTAAAAGTATTATGGAGGAATCACGACATAGAAAAGGCTACTTGGGAGTCAGAGGATACCATACAGAACCCCTATCCTCATCTGTTCAATACCACATGTATGTTAAATTTCAAGGAAGATTTTTTTATAAGGTAGAGAGAGTGTAACACTCCGTACCTTTTTTATGTATTTAGAAAAAATTATTTGTTGGTCAGAAAAATAAAGGGGGGTAATTTTAAGCAATACTCAAAAAATAATAAAGTATTAAATGTTAAAACAATTTTGGGGTCAAAATATAATTTCAAAAATTTTTAAGGTCATTGGGAAATTTTGGGGGTTATTTTGCAATTATGAAAATTAGGCTTGATCTGTGTAAAATTTTCAAAAAACATTCTTTTAATTGATGCCACCTCCTACTTGGTTTATTGATGACTAATGTAATTAAACTATTAACTAATGGTAAGATTTTAAATAGGATAAATAAAAGAAAATAAAACTAAAATAGAAAAATAAAATAAAGAAAAAGAACAGGAAACAGAGAGGGAGCTGGGGCAGAAAACACACACACACACAAGAGAGAGAGAGAGAGAGAAAGAGAGAGATTGAAGAACTTTTAAGGTGTAATCTCTCTACTTCTTTTATTATGTATGATTTAGCGTGTGTTGTGCGTGCATAGTGTGTGTTTCAAGCACTGTGCAGTCTGTGTGTGAGCCGTGAACATGGTTGTGCAGGATGTGTGTTTTGTGTGTGGGTGTGGGTGCGGGTGCTTCGAGTGTGGGTTTATGGGGTGTGATTGTGTGTGTTTTTAACATATATATGAGTGTTTAGTGTGTGTTTGTGTGTAGGGGTTGGGGTTGGGGTTGGGGAGAGTGACCGTGGGTGTTAAATGTGTGTTACCGTGTGTTTGTATGCTTCGGGTGTGTGAGTTCGTGTGTGTATATATGTGCGATTCAACACACGTGTGTATCTTGTGTGATGTAGTTTATATTAGTGCGTGTTTAGTGTGGGTAAGTGTGTGTAGGGGTAGGGTAGAGGGGTCATGGGTGTGTGCAGGTGGTGTAGTTCGTGTTTGCTATGTGTGTGAGTGGTTCGGGGGTGTGTATATGTGTGTAATTAGGTGTATAATTGTGTGTTAAAGTATGTTTTAGGTGTAATGATGTGTATATAGGTGTTTTGGTGTGTAATTATATGTGTAGCAGTATGTATTTGAGGAGTGTGTCTTGTGTGTTTCGGTAGTGGCAGTGAGGAAGAGGAAATGTGTGTATTTCAGGATGTTTGGGGTTGTGTTTGTGTTTAATCTGAATAAATATGAATAGTGACTGTAATTGTCACTAGGGGGTAGGGTTAGACAATTTTTGTGCGAATTTTTAAAAATAGTTAGGAACAAAATTTGATAAATACAAAAAGAATACCTATGTTATTGTTACGAAATCTACACTGTGAAATTTTTTGGAATTTTTTTTATGTTCGCGAAGGATGCTAAATAATTGTATAGGTGAAAAAGGATTCTCAAAATTACGAAAACACCCCCTCTAAGTGAAAAATTACCAAAAGACTCCCTGGTGACCTTCGGACCAAAAAAATCTCAAAAACACCTTTTTAAGTAACCAGAAGTTATTTTTTGGGTTAGAAAGTATTTCAGAAACTTTTTTGCTCGAAAAACCTGAACTGTTGTTCGGATCAAGCGCTTAGACACCGGTTCTGGTAAAAATAACTATTGACCTCAGAAAGATACGGAATTTTAGAAAGTATAACTCATCCCTAATATAAGGTTCCTCTAAAATTTTTAGATTAAAATAACTTGATTTGCTTTATTAAATAAATTTACCTTGAAGAAGTACTTTTGAATAAATTCACATACGGTAGATATGTTAGTAATTTTATTTACGGGAAGGGTGTTCTGGTGATTTAGGTTAAGCAAAAGACTTTTCGGTTCGGATAATTTAGCTTCGGATCGAGGTAAGGGATTTCTATCTGAACCCTATTTCGGCAACTTGCATTCCTATATATATATATATATATATATATATATATATATATATATATATATATATATGGGAGCTGATCCGTTGATAGCGCTAGCAAAATGGGAGATCTTGCTAGCGCGATCTGACCGTCCATCCCGAAGGGATGGACGGCCCAGATCGCGTATTTTTGCGGCGCTGTCAGCAGTCCGCTACACTGTCTAGCGGACGAAACTTTTTACCGTTTTGCCCCTGCACCCCCTCCGCTACACTGTCTAGCGGAGCACATAATCGAAGCCCACGTTGACAGCCACGGTGTCGTCCGCTAGACAGTGTAGCGGACGACTGACACAGTCAACACGACTGTTACTTTGTCATTATCTTACCGTCCGCTAGACAGTGTAGCGGACCGTTTTTCCCCTTCTTTACTCCGAAACCCTTATTCATTCCTTCTAAACTGCTATTCATTCCTTCTTCTCACAATTCTTCTAGCGGTGTTGGCAAGTAGATCGGCGCAATTTCTTCTCAAGAAATCCTTTATTCGACGAATCAATCACGTAACTTCACAAACCAATCCTTTATTTGTTCATAATCTAGAGTTGTTATCGCGGCTTATGCATGATTTTGAATGTGTGCGAAACGCTGCATTGTGCTAGCGTTTGTCAATGTATCTATACATATATATAGATTATATATGTGTATTGCGTATTATTTGTTCATGTGATTTCACTTGTAAAATCCCATTCCCGTGTCTGTTTGTATCTATGTACATTGCATATACACAGCATGTGAACTTATGTGAGTATTATCTGATCACATGCTAGCGTTGACTGTGCTAGCGTTGTATGTTTGAGAATGTTTACGCTTCCAACCTTGCCGTTTTGCATAATTTCAGTTGCGAAAAATGGATTTCAACCCTGGACCAGAAGATCCGTCCGTATTATACGACCAAGCAAACCATATCAGTACGCTCATATGGGATGGTGGAGTAAGATAGTTATTTTATCAACTTTGTTATTATTGGGAACGTTGTATATCGTTTAATTTGCTTAAATTGTATTTATTAATTCGTAGGAAAGAGCACTTCTCAACACGGTAGAAGTATCCGATAATTTTAAAGAATGGAAATTGAACAGAACCCAGAAAAGATTACTGCGTGGGATTGGGTTTGGGATTTTCACGCATGGGCAGATCTTTCAACAACTTGACCGGCACTTAATAGGTGCCCTTGTTGAAAGGTGGAGAAGTGAAACGAATACGTTTCACTTCCCTCTCGGAGAGCTGACAATTACCCTAGAAGATGTAGGGTTCATCTTAGGGTTACCGGTGACGGGGCGGCCGGTAATAGCTCCTCCGTCGGAAGCAACGAATAAGAGGACCGCTAGGGACTTCTTTACTTCGATACCCCAGGATCAATTTAGCACTGGGGGTATCAAGTTGAAATGGTTGGTAGATACCTACAAGGTTCTGCCGGATAACTACACGGATCAGATGCTTGTGCTGTACACACAAGCTTTCCTCTTGTGGGTGATGGGGGCAATTCTGTTCCCAACAACGTCGAAGAATACCGTCAGCGTCAAATATTTACCGTTGTTGGGTAACCTGCTGGAGGTTGGGGATTATGCCTGGGGAGCCGCAACTCTTGCGTACCTCTACCGAGCATTGCACAAGGCAACGAGGCCCGACTCCAAAGCGATATGTGCATGTCTCTCGCTATTGCAGGTATATCATACAATTCTTGATTACTCGCTCGTTTCTTTTTTTTTTGGGTTGAATTGACAATAAAATTTGACGATACTTTATTTAATTTGTCTTTGCTCTCAGGTGTGGTCTTATGAACACCTTGCTACCGGCGCACCCACGCGTAGGGACGGAACCGATAATGTGTGGCCTCGGTTGTGCGCCTGGGAGTACAGTCGGAAGGACAGCCACTACCAGAGGAGAGACGATCCCCATCACAACATTACGTACTATCGGGGGGAGCTCGACTCGTTATCTCCTGGCCAGATGCGATGGGCACCGTACAAACATTTGGCGCGACGGGTGGGAGAGTCGTTCGTCTTCACGCTCTCTGGGTTACAACGCACACCCCTGATCCACTTCGAGGTCGCAGAGTGGCAGCTGCCAGATCGCGCCATGCGCCATTTTGAGTGCCTGCAGGGGTTGCCAGCAGGCGCGCCGGATATGAGGCTTAACAGGAACCCACCGGGTGTCCCTCGGTTTGGCAAGGCAAATGCGCACGACTTGTGCGCACGAGAACTTGAGGTTTGGGAATCCTGGCAGGACACGCTGGCGGCCATTGTGTCGGAGCCTGACCCCGTGATCAGTATCGAACAGTACAATGGGTGGTACTACCGCATCACCCGGAGGAGAGTAGCTCCAGTAAGGTTTGAACGCGGGGAGAAGTACCACCCTAGGGGTCAGATCGATGAGCACATGGCATACAATCTGGTAAGTTGGCCAATAAGTGCTTTAATTGAACTTGATGATTCTAACTGTGTATGAGGTTTCTTATTTATTATCTCTCTGGATGTAGGTTAATGCCTCATTCGCCTTCTTCCAGAAGTTGCGCGAGCGGAAGGATTTGGTGGATGCAATGGGCGAGGAGCTTCGCCAACAGGCTGATGCGTTGGCGTATGGCTGCGGGAATTTTTTACACCAAGCATCGGGCCAGCCTTCCGGCGTCAGCGCGGGAATGGGTTATCCGGGGTGGCAGCCCCCATATGTGAGCGAGGGATACACCGATCCCTCGGGACAGACTTCGGGAGTGAGCCAGGGATATGGTGGTCCATCTGTGCCGGGAATGGGTGGTGATTGGGGACAGCCAAGCACCATGGGCCAGGCTCAAGCGCCGTGGGAAGACTACAGTGTGCCCTCCTTCTCTTTGCTATTGGACTCGGAACCCCAACCCTTCTCTCAGAGTCAAGTCACGCAAGACTGGGGTTTCGGACACATCAGTCTGTCGGAGACACTGCCTATTGTCCCATGGGCAGGACCATCTACTGCCGAAGGAGGGCAATATCCCCCGGTCGACCCCCCGGAAGGAGTGCAATATCCCCCCGTTGACCCCCGAGGGCAATATCGCAAAGGGCATCCAGTGAAGCCCCTAAAGCCGCATAAATGCCAAATAATCACAGAGCGTTATTTTAGCGGCTTCCCCCGGGACAAAGCGTTGTATAGTGTGAATCATCCGGAGGGCATGGATTACACTTGCGAGTGGGGAGAAATGGCCTCCCTGGCTCCGGGGAGTTGGTTAGACAACGGTGTCATCTCCACATACGTGGAGATTCTGAAGGAAAGGGGTCGGGAGCGGCTGAACGAGTACCCGGCTATTTTTTTGGTTGATGCCTTTTTTCATAGCCTCCTAGTGTCTGAATGGCATGAGTGGGTCGAGCAAAGGCGGAAGAAAAAGTTAGGCCAGTGGAGACCGTCCGCTAACCTACGAGCGTATCTTGCTAGGGATAGTCCAGTGAGCGCAAGTGTTGCCGACGTGTTTCTAATCCCATTTTTAGGGGAAAGCCACTGGTACTTGGTTTGCTACGAACCGGTGGAGAAAGTCGTATCGGTGATCGACAGTCTCCACGACGATACCGCCTTTATGCCTGTGCTGCAGATGTACAAAGCCCAGTTGGATTCAATGGTAATATTACGATTGTTGTTTAACAGTTATTGTAACTTGGCATAAATGTTATAACTCGTGTCTTACGCCGTTTTATGTTTCTTGCAGAATATATTTTGTGCAATGGTCAATGGTGTTCGTGGTAACCCTGTACCGGCGCGGCCAAAGCTCGATTGGCGACTGAAGAAGAGGAGGCCCAAGCAACGTAACACTTCGGACTGCGGCGTTTTCCTTTGCATGTACATGGATTACATTTGCCGGTCCGAGAGCCTCAAGGCGGCGGTGTGGAGCCAAGCAGAAGTAGACACCTTTAGATATAGAATGGCTTGGCAAATTATGAAAGGCCGGCCTAGAGCGGTTACGTGTATTGTAAATCCGGCAAATGCCGAGAATCCCTCCCAACATGATTCCCCCCGTTGACATTGTACCATTACACTTTATTTTTTTTAATAAACTATGAATATTTAGAAAGCTCTCATTGATTTGTGTTGAAGATTATTGATTGATTGTTTTGTCTGATTTCCGTTGAAGATGATTTGAGTTTGGTTTATTGAAAAGCAAAATCTGTCCGTTAGACAATGTCGCGGACAGTGGGGGAAGTGAATTTTCTAAGTGTTATAAAGTGTGGGGGAAGTGAATTTTCTAAGTGTAATAAGGCTTTCTGCTGGCCCGTCCGCTAGACAATATCGCGGACGGTGGGGGTGGGGAAAAAAGGCATTCTGCTGGCCCGTCCGCTAGACAATATCGCGGACGGTGGGGCATTCTGCTTGCCCGTCCGCTAAACAATATCGCGGACGGTGGGGGTGGGGAAAAAGGCATTCTGCTTGCCCGTCCGCTAGACAATATCGCGGACGGTGGGGGTGGGGAAAAAATCATTCTGCTGGCCTGTCCGCTAGACAATATCGCGGACGGTGGGGGTGGGGAAAAAGGCATTCTGCTGGCCCGTCCGCTAGACAATATCGCGGACGGTGGGGGTGGGGTAAAAGGCATTCTGCTCGCCCGTCCGCTAGACACAATGTAGCGTTATGCAGTTTTAATAAATTGGCGTCCGAAGACAATGTATCTCAAACGGCACAATTAAGCGAGAAAAATTTTGAAAACATAATGAACATGTATACAATAAATTTGGTTATTATTAATAAATTAGGGTTCACATTGGGGGAAATAAATTTTTTCACAAGCGCTCCGATCAAATATTACAACTTGAAAATCCCACCACCCAAGGTGTTCAAACACTACAAAGTCCCCGAGTTCGAGGCCATGCTGGCGCACGAAGACGTTCCAACCCTCTGCGAATTGCTTTTTTTGGGGTCGGCCGGGCTTCAGCTTGATTTCAACCTGCCAGGCCCCCTTGCGGCTATATAATCTTGAACTGTCATGAATTGTTGTAAATTGATTGGTAAAGGCTTCCGGTATGTCCTAACAAACACAATACAAAAAATAGGTTAGTTTTTAACCAAAAGATCAAACTTTTAACACACGAAAATACAGAGAAAGAGGGATGGGCTACAAGTTCATTCTCAAATCCCGGCATCATGACTTTGAAAAAGTGTTTGCCTGCTAGGTGCAAGTTGCCAATAAAATCGTAGGTGGTCTCCGATCCAGAAGCCATCGAGGTCGGCGATGAGGGGAGGACGGTGGTGTCGCCGGAGATGTGGGTCGCCGTAGATGGGGTAGCGGCTTGGGTTAGATGTTCGAGAGAGAGATAGAGAATATAGCGGACTGATAAAAGCTGTTGCCCGTTTTGATTAATATGTACAATAGGATAGAGGTCCGCTACATTGTATAGCGGACATAAATGAAGACCAAAAGTTTTTCTGCGATGACGTCCGCTACATTGTATAGCGGACATAAATGAAGACCAAAAGTTTTTCTGCGATGACGTCCGCTACATTGTATAGCGGACATAAATGATAACAAAAAAATTAGGACTATGCATATCCGTCTGCTACATCAGAAATCGCTACATCAGAAAAAATAATTCCGGTATTCGGTTGAAAAATTATTAGAAAAAATTATTACAAATGTCAAACTTATATAAAAATTATTACAAATGTCAAACTTATACAAAAAATTAAAGGTCCACTGCAGCTTGTCCGTCCTCATCTTCGGCGTCATCTTCTGCCCCATCTTGCAAACCCCCGGGACTTATCCCCAGTGCCTTGTAATGGTTCCGCTTGTCGTGGTCGGTCATTTTGTTGCACAATGCACACCTTCGCAGCTTTTTAGGTTGAGTTGCCGTTTCAATTGAGCTTTTCATCCGCGTAGATCTCTTGCGGCCTTTCGTTTGCGATATAATTGGATCCAACGGCCGGATATCATTGTCGCCTTCCTCCCCCGGCTCGTCATCTTCGGATTCCGTCGTAGGCTCGGTGTCAACCGCATTGGTGACTGAAGCTGCTTCCAACTGGTCGACGATGGGCTCTTGCTGCTGAGCTACATCGAGGAGATGTTTATAACCGACCATTGTAGCAGCAGCCTTTACGGACAAACGGGTGAACATCGTCACCAGATGATTATACCGCAACGTCTCTGATTCTTCAAAGTCAGTATACGGGTGCTCCGGAAAGGAAATGGTACCGTGCAACCTGTTTGCACCTTTCGTCCACCGTGGCAAGACGTATTTATCGGGGATTGTCCTGATATTCTTCTGGGTGAAAAACCGCAGAATGTGTCTACACAGGATGCCATGGAACTCAAACTTCTTGCAAACACACGTCACCGAGTCCGTCAATGTGTCGTGGCTCACCGTATAAATTCTGCGCAGCTTCTCAGGGACGAGGTCATTCACGAGCGAATAAACCTTGTACTCACGCGTAGACATTTCTGCCACCTTGTTTATACTGTATCGTCCCGATTTTCGCAGCTCTACTTGGTATAGCAAGAAGATCTCCTTCGTATAGACTTTGGCACCGTTCAGCTCCAGCGGGGTCTCTAGCAACCTTCTCCTTTGTTTGTACGTTGTTGCAAAGTCGGCAGCCCTTTCTTTTACGAACAACGAAGCTACCGCTTTTTGTGCGGATGCAACGAAAGTCTTCAAATTGGTAGCTGTACCCACATAACTATCGAACGTGGCATTCATAGATTCACTCCTGCCCGTCGTTTTCATGCCCGCTGAAAAATACCTCCTCGTGTAAACGCCAATCCATTGCTCTTTGCGCTCGTACAAGTGCCGGAGCCACTCGTTGTCTTGCAATGAGTAATCCCGAACAAGCTTTTCCCACCTCTCCTCGAATTCTTCAATCGTTAAGGACTTGGTAATGCACTTGTCAAAATCCTGTTTAAAGTCTGGATACTTTGCGTACACGTGATGCAGACGTTCAGGGTATTTGTTGCTTATGTGCCAAGTGCACAAGTTGTGCCGGGTGTCTGGGAAGACGGTCGCAATAGCCTTCTTCATTGCCAAATCTTGATCGGTGATGATCACTTTGGGTGCTTTGAAGTTCATTGCTTCCAGCCACGTCCTAAACAACCATACAAAAGAACCCTCGCTCTCGTCCCTTAACAAGGCGAACCCGAACAGGATGGAGTGATAGTGATGATTGACGCCGGTGAAAGGAGCGAACGGCATCGAGTACTTGTTGGTACGGTATGTGGTGTCGAAAGTCACGACATCCCCAAAATGCTTATAAGCTAGTCTCGAACGACCGTCGACCCAAAAAATTGTACTAACTCGATGCTCTTCGTCAAGTTTATAGTCGAAGGTAAACTGCGGGTCCTCCATCTGCATCCGTTTCAATAGGCTCATTGTCGATTGCGCATCATTGAGGTCATACGCGGCTCGTCTATGGGTTCGGACCGCGTTACGAACGTCTGTCGTGTTAAAGTTTAAATTTTGAATTCCCCCAGCCTGTTCAGCAAGAACATTAACAATCTCAGTAGGTCCAATTCGCGCATTGCTCATTGTGTGAATTAGGCTCCTCGCGACCTTACCCATCTTCTTGTGTTGATGCATCTGACTCACCTTAGAAGGAGTTACTAACGGGTGATTGTGTGCCAGTTCCAGGCTGGTAATAAGCCAATGATCATGATTGGCTTTGTAGCTTACGAACATCTTGACCTGGCAATTTGTGCGCTCAAAGCAGTCCCGTCTTCTACGCGAATATCCTATTTCGTCATCACTGTCATCATTCCCTACGCGTGTCTCATTTTGCTGTGGATTTCTGCCCCTATGACACTCGTATAAACGAGAGCATATCTTTTTTGTTACGTTGCTCGTTCTTGTAGTCTTTATTCTAATGCCAAAACCAACCCTCAATGAATACGCTCGAAAACATTCTTCAGCTTCTTCCAATGTTTGAAACGTTCGTCCTAGATACGGATCACTAGCATCTACGGGGACGTTGGAGCTCGACACGAAATCAGACATTGTGAAACAAGACCTGTGTAGAAATAGACTACGCTTAACAATCAAATGGCATTTCTAACTGAAAATATTACCTAAAAATTACAGTGGGCGAATAGACCAATTTAGGATGACAAACATACCGTATGCATAACCCCTGAAAGTGTCTCCAAATTAACAATTATTAATTTTGAACATAACAAATCAAAATTACTAAGATAAATAGACGAATTCATCATGCCAAAAAATCGAATTAAACTATAATTTTATTTAGAGTTTACAAATTACACCTTTTTTATGAACATCATGTCTAGAACATCACAAATTGAAGAATAGAGTGACAAATTTCTAGAACATCAAAAAAAATCTATACGTTTTTGTCCGACCAAAAGCAAATTATATTTTACCATTCAATCCATAAAGAAAACTTCACCATTCGCAAACTTACCTTACTTGAGTGAAGCTAAGTTTTACTCGAAGCTTGAAGGGAGCAGAAAATTGTAGCGAGTCCGAAGGAGGAGAAGAAAATTGTAGCCGAAGGAGCTTGAGGAATTCCGACAACCCGTCGTGTGTAGAAATAAAGGTACAAACACGTGGTAATGTGTCAGTTGAGTCAGTCGTCCGCTACACTGTCTAGCGGACGACATTTTGGCTGTCAACGTGGGCCCAATTATGTGCTCCGCTAGACAGTGTAGCGGAGGGGGGAGCAGGGGCAAAACGGTAAAAAGGTCCGTCCGCTACACTGTGTAGCGGACTGCTGACAGCGCCGCAAAAATACGCGATCTGGGCCGTCCATCCCTTCGGGATGGACGGTCAGATCGCGCTAGCAAGATCTCCCATTTTGCTAGCGCTATCAACGGATCAGCTCCATATATATATATATATATATATATATATATATATATATATATATATATATTTGTTCAAGTGTATTTTTGAACTCTTAGAGATGAATTGATATCAACATGTTTATTTGTCATTGAAACCCTAATATCAAGCCTAAATCGGTTACTTGAGTGCATATCGATGCTCATTTCTTAATGTATGTCGAGCATTGAATTATTTATTGATTCGATGACTGTTGTCTTTTGTATATTAACCTAAGAGTATATTCTGTGGGAGGTGTTATACGGATAGTCTATTCCCATGTGGAACGCAGTCTGGTACCTTCATAAAAAGGACTACTATTATACATCATGCATATGTACTCTATATTGTGCATTACTTGTGTGGCATTGCCTCCGCTCATGGTCAATATCTTCTGAAGTTGTTTACACTGTATCCTAAAATGATTGTTTTGGAAGTGATTGAGAATAATTGTTCTGATATCTTATTAAAGGGGATTGAGTTAAAACTCTTCCCATCTTCTTATCAAACTATGGTGACTGTTTTGTAATCCCTTAGAGGATTGTCTTTAAATCAATTCTTAAATTGTTTTGTGACTCCTTTGGTTGTTCCAAGAGTGACCTTAGTGAGCTCTCAAAAGCTCATCATCACTAGTTCCCTTTTGCAGGTAATGAACATGAGTAGATTGCTTGGAAAAGGGTTAGAGCCTGGGTGAGACTTTTGGAGTACTTATCCCCATTTTTTGTAGTAGGACCCCTGCTTGGGTCAGCACGCTTAGTCAGTTCTGTAAAAAACTTAAGTTTAAGTTTTAATAGTTTAGGTTTGAAGTTCCTTTTGTAGAACTTTGAATTGTAGTAGACGTCATCTAATGTATTGTGATGTGGTAGTTTAACGCTTCGTGAGTTCGGGGCAATGGAGCTCCATATTTTCGTATCGTTATAATTATCTCTGATTTTGAAATAGGATGTACCAGATTCAAGATTTATCATCTTTAACCATATAAATCATTGACTTAATCTTTGCGTCAGGGATAATACACAGAATATTTTCCTAAATTATCTAGACAAACAAATTAAATAATATTTATACACTGGACTGGATTGACATAATCATCCTGGACTGGACCAATACTGAACTGGACCACTCGACTGGACTAGACATCTAGACACTTAAGCACTTGACAATTGGACTAGACTGGACCAAATATGTAAATCAGAGTATGTTTATTACCTCATCGTTACATGTACTATCCTATACACCACATTGGAAACCCTAGATTCATGCCATAAACATCGTGTAGTTCGAGTCTATGACTGTCAGTTGCTTAACTTCCTTCACCAAATCTGGCGCTCCAGGTTCCATCCTCCCCTTGGGCCTCGAAAAGTGTGAAAATTCAGATACCTTTGCACCTGCACCTCGAGCAGAGGCATCAGCGGTCTAGGAGCTGCCGCTGTCCACTGTGACGGTAGCGGTACCTCCATGCGATAAGAAGATACCGAAGTGCCGGGAGTTGGCAGCAAGAGAAGATCGGCATACAAGTCATGGTCAAAGGGAGGGTCATTGGCGTACTCTTTGTGTATGTATGTACGCGCGCGCGCGTGCGGGTTTTTCGTGTAACTATGGGATGTGTGTGTGAGAAGAAAGAGAAGAGAAGGGGCTCTATGGAAAGAGAAAATGAGACAACACGGAAAATTAAAGAGAGAGAGAGATTATCTTGGGACGGGGGGATTTTGATTTTTTTTTTTCCAGTTATTCCATGTTACCATATTATGATGAGATGGACCAATTAACTGGGAAAAGATGTGCCACATAAATCTGTTTTATAACATTTTATCATCATGACGGTCCTACCTGTTACGCAATCGCTCTAGATAAATATGTATAGAACACGATAACTAAACAAGAGAACACAAGAAATCTGAGAGAACTCAAATGTTCTTTGCACAAGTTAGATTTATAATGCTCCCTCATGTGTATCTCTCAATTGTTTACCTTCTTAGAATGGCTCTTCTCTCTTTACCTTAAACTAGTGGCTGAACTAGGATTTCACTTCAGGGGGTGCTAAAAATATATCGAAGTCACTAAATTTTTTTATGAGTAAAATAGTATACAAAGACATAGTGCACTTTTGAGTGTGTGTGTGTGTGTGTTGTCAGGGTATGTTAATTGCATTTCTATTCCTCGGTATGTGGCACATCAGTACAATTATCCTACAAGAGAATTAATAGTAAAATTATCTTCACATATGGCTGGATAACTCCTTTATGCTTTCTGATAGAAAATTTTAGTTGAAACACTTGTTTAAAAATCCATCTCCAATAGTATGGAGGAAATTTTAGGAAAGACGGGATTTTATGATTTTCGCAAATTTATCTTCCAAAATGTACTTTAAAAAATACATGATGTTTACACCGTTCAATGATTTTTGCAAATTTATCCTCCAATGTATATTTTTTTTGCTCAGTAATTTTTTACTTAACTTTGAAAATTTTGAAATTGAACTAGATGTATGGTTGTCAACAGTATTTTCTTTTATATGAAGTGATGTATATTTTTTTTTCTCGATCACTTTTTTGTTTAATTGATTGCTTGAACTTTAGTAAAGACAACAAGTATTTAATCACAAACATTGTCATTTTCACTAAACAAAGGCAATGAATGTAGATAATCACAAGATATAAGGAATTGTTTGCTTAGTATTGCTTTGGTACATTTCATCATAAAACTTCAGTAAATTCCCCAACCATAGCCATACGCATTCACAAGCAAACTTGAACATTTAACATAGACATCTCAATCATTCAATTATTTGACCTAATTTGATATGCAATCAACTATGAAAATCAAATTAGGCCACATATCTCAATCAACAATCTCAAATGCTCAATCTAACAATCTCAAATGCTTAATTAACAAGCTAAAATCCTCAATGCTCAATTGGGAAAGAAAGTCAATAATTAATCTGAAAATGCATACCTCTGGCAGTTGACTAATTGACCGATCACGGTCACCGATCACTGGCTGGGGTGGAGTCCTCGCTTCGCCGTCACCGGCAGTGGATTCTTGGCCGCGGTGGATTCCTCACTTCGCTGTCACCACTTGCCAGTTAGATTTCAATAAAAGAAGAGCTTGACGTCGCTGGTCCACATGTCGTCTCCTTCCACAGCTCCACTTATCTCTGCTATCAAAACCCTAGATCGTGGTCACCGGCAGTGCTATCACAGACAGAGAGAGAGAGAGATATATATATGGTAGGTTGTCATCAGAACTTAGAACCCTAGGTCATGGCCAATGGGCTCCACTCCACTCCACCTCCTCAGAACCTTAGAACCGTTGCTATCACACAGAGAGAGAGAGAGAGAGAGAAAGGGGAGGGTCAGAGACCACTGATGCTGTCGGCGTCACAGACCACTGTGGCCATCACCCGTCTGCAATTTGGGAGTGGCCGGAGTGTGTGAAGTTGTAAGGGTGAAACTGTGAATGCAGAGAGAGAGAGAGAGAGAGTCGTTGTGGCTGTGAAATGTGAAATAAAATTTTTTTCTTTTTCAAAAGTTGAGGGGTACAATAGCCCTCCCCCTCGTGAAAGCATAGGTCCGCCCCTGCCTTAAACACTATACAAGACAACTTACATATACTTAGTGATAACAGATAAGTAGTGATCTTCTTTAGATAATCAATGTGTGGGACAAGATGTCTTATCTCTAAATATATGTAAGTTGTCATGTATTGTATTTAAGGTAAAGAGGAAGAGTCATTCTTTGAGAAGGCAAACAATTGAGAGATACACGTGACGGAGCGTTGTAAATTTTGACTTGTGCAAAGTGAATTTGAGTTCTCTCAGATTTCTTGTGTTCTCTTGTTTTGTTATCGTGTTCTATACACATTTATCTAGTGCGATTACGTAACACTACTTCTAAACTTTCTAACATCATCCAACTTCCGTTAGCGACATGACTGATTTGGCTAAAAATGATATTTTAGGTACTACTTTGGTACGTTTTAAACATTAGGTACTTGAGTTGTAATTTGGTGATGTTCTAGGGCACAAATTTAGCATTAGCCCAACATTCAATGATTATGCTGACAAACTTGAAGACAAGATCCGGAGCTATTGAGGAAAAGGATTCATTAAATTGATGAGAATGAGGTTGCACCGACTCCCAGAGGTTATGTGAGGTATCCCACGAGGAGGCAAGTCCAGCTCCATGACATACAAAGAGTGATATCGAGAAGGCTGACCTTTTGCACAACATTAACTTCAGTCATGTAGTTCAGGAATCTATGCCTTTCAAGATTGCTTGAAAGAGTGGAAAGTGGCAACGAGGGAGGATATCATTGCATTGCCAACAAGAGAATTTGGTAAGCTATAGATCAACTTCTTGTCTTGGTCTCGACCACAAAAACGAAACTACCTTGCTGCCATATAAACTTATTGGCTACACAATTTCAAGATGGAGAACAACAAATCAATCTCAACGTCGACATCGGTAAAAGGTGATTTTGCGCGGGGAAGGTAAAAGAGGAATTAACCATGGAACAGTAGCCGGTTCCCATGCTAGCTTGTTTAAGCACGCCGTGGCGTTGCGCTGCATAGAAGTAGGCACAATTATGAATGAGATTTTCTCTGGAAAGGGATTGTGTGGAGTGGTTGGATCTTGTGTTCCACTTATGATGGAAACTTGTGGGCACGGAGGTCACTACTGGTTATGTTGATATTGTTTACCTCCATTCACTGTACTAATATGTCAATACTTTCATTATCCATCTAGGAATTTCCCTTTTTTTTTCTCTTGCAGAATAGTAATTGCATACTTATATAAAGACTCTATTTTATTCAGTTTTATTACAGAAAGTAACACAATTACTTTTTCTCTTTTTAGCTTTTACCGTTTCTATCGATCCATCTCTTGTAATTATTCCAATCAAGACACTGTAGAGTTATCCATGGAAACTTCTGGCACTTTTGAATCTTGACATATAAAGTTCATTTCTGTAATTCCCTAGTATCGAACAAGACGAGACTTAGAAATGACACACACATATAACTACTTTAATTTCAGTTCACCAAGTACCAAGCCAAATCACATACACATATCCTCCCTCCCATGATGATGTGCCTCCAAAGAAACCATAAACCCAGAAACAATGGGATAAAAAGACATACGACTAATGGCACAAGGCCATCTAATAGAGTCCACATTTAGTTCCTTCGAAGAGCCACAGCAGACAACACAACCAGAAACATGAAGATGACTGCAGCAATGAAGGAAGCCACCACTGCGCTGCTAATGCGCTGGCAGAAGTCGTCAAACTGTTGACATATGGCGAGCCAATTGGTGTTGGAATTTCCGTTGTGTGCTAGGTAAACAATGGCAGCGGCAGAAGCAGCGGCGGCAGTGGTCAGAGCCACCATCACCTGCAATATGTAAACAATAGATATTTAACTTTTTTGCATTTGTTCATTGGGTTGATATGGAATATAAGTGGCAAGAATGTATATCAGTGAAGTTGCATTTAAGTGGCGATTGGCTTACGGTGTCGAAGATGAGGAGGAGCAACCTTGTTCCTACTACGTGTGGGCGAACAATGCCTACTATAGAGAAAGGCAAGGACAGGACGAGGTATCCACTCGCGATGGCATTCGCAATGACGAAAAACCTGCATGCATGTACAAATGAAACACCGGCATTAAGAGGTTTAAAGGAGAGCGTAAGATGGTTACTATTCCAGTTCAATAGCTTTAATTCAGTGATGGAACCAGGAATTTGGTTTTAAAACATGCGCGTATCAGATAATCTATAACCAGGAAGTGAGTGAGTGAAGCGTACGTGAAAGCAGGTAGATCATCATAGCTAGCTTGGAACTGGAAGAACTGTGTGAAGAAAGGGAGAGTTTGATCAGTAGTTCCCATAATAGCAGTTGCAGCCAAGGCGGTCGCAATGCCACATAGCCTTATGATGAAGTCAAAAATGGCAACGCCTCTCTTCCATCCAGCTTGAGGGTGGTGGGTAGCCTTGCTAGTGGCTGCAGTGGTGGCAGCAGCTTTTGCTTTGGTGGATCTGGACTCTGGCATGCCGATTGCCATTTCGCCACTGTTCCTTGTTGAATCCATTTGGAGTAGCGAATAAAAGAGATACAACTGAAGATATAGAGTTGATGTTCTTGAAGACAATTGAGAGACTGTTATGCATATCCCCTGTGGTGCTGAGGTTATATAGAGAGTTGAAGGGGGGTTGAGGGAGTGGGGGGAGAGAGAGAGTGGATTAGTTTCCCTGACATACAAAGGGGAATTGCGGTCAGTGAAGTGCTTGTACGTACAAGTTTTAACAATGGGAGAGGAGTTGTTGCCAACTTGTTCCACTTCAACGAGAAGTGAAACTCGGGGGGGGGGGGGGGGGGGGGGGTATTCTGCAGTCAAGCAGGATCCAAGGAAGTGAAAATGCAACAATTCAAATTTCCTCAATTGCTTACCATCAACAATTCATTAACCTTCCTGTTTTAAAATTCTTGACCGTATTGAGGGCAGGAAATTTATTTTTCTTTGAAGGTATATGAGGGCAGAAAACATGAGCTTAAACGTTTTCCTTCCCTCATCCTTCCAGTTTCCCTTGTGCCTCATCATTACGTAATTCCTGCATAACTTGCGACATCAAATTGTTAATTGCATAGCAGGTTATGAGTGTAATTGAGCAGATGGAATGCAACGTAAGAGATCCAACAAAGTCACCTAAGATTAAGAAGCAAGGCATTAGAGCCAAAAACTTATCGCAAAACAACTAGTTTCACCATGTGGTAAGAGATCCAACAAAGTCACCTAAGATTAAGAAGCAAGGCATTAGAGCCAAAAACTTATCGCAAAACAACTAGTTTCACCATGTGGTCACGCTATCGCTGGCGCTTTCTCTCATCTACGAGGACTCACAGTTGATATGAAAAGTCACGAAACAACGCATGTTCGTTGTAAACGTTAAGAGGTTGTGAAAAAAGAAAACAAAAACAAAAACTCAAATGAACACACTATAATGATATATGGAGGATGCACAAAAGAAAAACATGTACGGAGATCATCGAACTAGTACCACTTTGATTTAAACAAAATGTATTTTCACAATACACCCTATTACCAAGGCCGCTGAATACAATGCTTCCTCTTTCTATAAAGCTATGCCAGTGAAGCTGTAACTTGTTCTACATACACCAAAACTCCCAACGGGAAGATTACAAACCATCAATTACATCAACCCATATATCAAATTAGTGGCGTCTCTGCACATAAATCGGACAAAACTGATTCTTATAAACCTATAGCTTTGAACAAAAGAATTGCGTTGACAACTTCTTGAAGAAACAGGCTTCTTAAGGCCGCAATCTCCATCCTCGGTTTGCAAGGGCTTCATGCACCCGATTGGCTGCTTCTGCAGTGTCATTCAGAGGAGGGTAACTCCAACTTTCTGATATCTGAATTTTTACCATAGAAAACAAACATATAAGCAATCTGAAAGTCGAAGTCTAGTAATCTCACGTAACGATGTTTAAAGGGAAGAGAGAGGAGGCAACCACTTTACATAACGAAAGAGAAACAGTGCTGTCAAGGGAACCAACAACTCCGTGCTCAATTGACAAAGGAGGCTGTAGCAACTAATAGAGGGCTTAAGACCTGAACGTGTAGTAAAAGGCCCCAAGAATAATGACAATAAAGAATTCTATTGAACCCAAAAAGGTCTTCTTATTAAAGACGAGACAAGTTAAATAACCAAAATAAAGTGAACTTTCACTAACGACCAAAATTTTAAGCTTTTCAGAGATCGTAGTTTTAAGAAAAGGAAAAAAATGGTAAGAGGGAAATCTTTTCCAACAGATCTTTGGAAAGATGAGTCAAAAAAAAGGATTCTTTCCAGTCGATCAAAAAGCCTCCAGATTTATTCTTACATAACAAACTACCAGAGCACCAACAAAAGAAAAAGAAAGTAACTTACATCCTCAAAACCAGTAAATGGACGAACTAGACCTCTTTCCCTCAGAGTTTTATGAAACTCCACAAACTTCCATGTACAACGCTCAGCTCCAACGACATAGACAGGTTTCCTGCAACAAACAAAAACAAGATCAGAAGTTAAAAAATCAGTAAGCAACCAGAATAAACCTACTTGAACCCAAGATGTATATATTTAATTCTCTTCAAGCATACCCAGTGCTGCAAGCCTCACTCAACATACTGACTGAATCTGCTGTAATGACAAAAGCATCGGCCCAAGCAAGATGCCCCAAGTGTGGATTTGGTTCTAAAAACAATGATGATACGAAGTACAATTAAAACCAAGTTCCCGGATTGTTGCTTATTACTGATCAGGTCAAAATGAAGTTAACTCGAAATACCTTGACCATCCCAAATGAAAATTTTTGGATGATTTCCAAGCTCTTTCAGTACTGTGTTCAAAACCTGTTAATATCGAGGATGAAAACAAAATTGAGAACCCATTTGTATCTAGATAAGAGTGGTTCAAGTTGATACCTAACAGTTGGATGGATATTGTGATACCTTTTCAGGAGTTCTCCTTGAAAATGATATTCTTACGCTCCCACAGCTCCCAAGAACATTGTGGAGAGAGCCTGTTAACTGCTTTGCAAGGTCTGCACCATATCGACAAAGCCCTGCATACAAAATCAGGAAAATAAGTCAATTACAAGAAATACGCTGCAGACATGACGGTAGTTACTATATCTCCACCAAAAATAGTAAGTGATCACCATAATTGGCGAAGTAATTGAATGCGCTATCAAATTAACTGAAAGTGCGATACAATTAGTCATCTTGTTTGTAAGGAAGCTCATAGTCAACGGACTTGATATTACTCTTGGACCCAAAAAAAAAATATGCTTTACCGTTTCAGTATCTTAAATCTAACCAAACAGAGGTCAACCGCTAAAACTCATCTAGTCGGTGCAATATATTGTTTGTCCGGGACCAAAGGTCACTGCCATCTAGAACTGTTGGTTCTATTGTATAATAACTCCTTGCCTCCCTTAGCCCCTCCTTCTGTCACATCAACCCTCCTAATGGTAGAAATAGGGAACAACTAAAACGATTAACTGCTGAGTTGAATCAATTCCAAACCAATTCCATTTGCTTGTGCAGTACTCCCTTCATCCTGAATAATTTGTTCTCCTTTCTATGTTTAGCTGTCCCAAAGTTACTGTCCACTTTGAAATGTTAGGCACTCATTAACGTCAGTTTTCCGACTATACCCACCCTCTATATGCAAGCATTAGTTATTGTTAACAACACAAACGTCTTGTTACCAACATCGTTAATAGGGTAGCAATGGAGAAATAAGCAATTGAGACTCACATTTAGTGCAGCCATATAGCTCTTCTAAAACTGCGTGCTGGGTCAAACAGGACAACTAATCAGGGAAAGTCGCAATATTAAGAGTAATTTAATCTAACTTTGCCATTATATTACAAAGTAAATTTGAGGCCTGACTATGGTTCGAACATTAGGTCTTTATACTAATTTTTCATGCTTTAAAGTTTAGGTTTTTTTGTAAACTAATTTATACATGGAAAATTGCACTGTCACCCTTGAGTTTTAGATCGTTTTCCCACTTAAAAACCCTTTTCAATTGCATCACATAACACTCTTAACGTTTGAAATTGGACCCAAAATCGTATCTCCGTTTAAATAAAGGTGGACGGCCTATGGTTCGAACATAGGTCTTTATACTAATTTTTCATGCTTTAAAGTTTAGTTTTTTTGTAAACTAATTTATATATGGAAATTTTGCACTGTCACCCTTAAGTTTTACATCGTTTTCCTTCTTAAAACCCTATGATTTCAATTGCATCACATAGCACCATAATGTTTGAAATTGGTACCAACTGGACCCAAAATCGTATCTCCGTTTAAATAAAGGTGGACGGTCGTCTACCTTGAGGGGCAAACATGTCTTTTCAAGAGACACACACACACCCCACCGCAAAGTCGCCAGTAGCCCCCCCAACGACACCCTGCACACACAGTCTGTCCCCCACCACCACCCCCCAATCCCCACTTCCCCATAACCGAACCACCACAAAAACCACGGCAGCCCACCCCCCCTCCATCACCCACCAGCCCCCATCAACCACCACCAGTATGCGCTCGCCCACACACTGTCAACCCCCCAACACCCATATCCCCCATCCCTATAACTATCACCGACCACCACACACACCATGGTCTCCCACCCTTCGCACCCCCATCACTCACCACCAGTGCCCACAGTTATAACACAGACATAACACCCAAACACATATACAAGATCAAAATCGGCCAACCTGAGGCTGAATCAACGGCAGAGACTGCCACTGCCAAAGACCACATCCACATAGAGATCAAGTCATCCCGACGCTTCACCACCGAATTTGCTGCAGCTGAAAAATGTAAGATTGGGGGTTGAGAGCGGGAGGTGGGAGGCAGGAGGCAGACTTTCGTGTGATTAGGGGGATGCTGGGTGGGTCAGTGCTGACGGGGTTGGGTGTACGGTTTGGTGTTTGGGCGATTTGGGAGGGGGGAGGGGGCGTGGGTATCGTGGGTGGGTGGGCAGATGTTGGTGCGTTGTGGTGGAATGGGGGTTGGCACAAGGGTGTGGGTGGTGGGGGTGCCAACGACTTTTGTGGGGTGTCTGGGGGTGCTTGTCTTGAAAAAACATGTTTGCGCTTCCTTGTTGACGGTCGTCCACCATCTTCCTAACGGAGATAAAATTTTGGGCCCAATTGGAACCAGCTTCAAACGTTAGGGTGTTATGGGAGACAATTGAAACCATAGGATTGTAAATGGGCAAAACGATGTAAAGCCTCGGGGGTCAAGTGCAATTTACCCTTTATATGTTGTAAGAAGCTCGCCTGACATTAGACACTACTAAGCCACCTTGACAATTGCAGCATGCGCCTCAAGCCACTATGTTATCAAGAAAAATCCACGCAATGCGTCTCTTTTGTACAATCATAAGGTGCTACATTACGTTTACACCAGATTGTGGATATTTTAACAGTAACCAACTGCCTCAAAAGTATATGATTCCAAGCGGTATGACCTGAAAGGTTCAATACGGGAGGCAGGGATCGTAGATGCCTGAGCCCTATTTGTCATCTTAAAAGCTATTAATAGGAAAAATGTTCACACTTAAAGGCCTATCATCCGCCTACCTAAGGGATGTCCACAACCTCCCTCTAAGAATATCGGAATATTTTTTACAAAAATGTAGTCACATTAAGCTACTATTAGGAGGGTAGGGCATAGATGCCAAAACCTGCAGCTGTTTCTACGAAGGGAAATATTCATTGGTCACAACTAAAAGGCCCCTAGATGACTACTCAGGCCTCAGTTCTGGAATATGAATGTCTTGTACATTAAGTTCGTCATTTGAATGCGCTGGCTCAAGACGCAGTGAAAAAGGTTCAAAAGAAAGTAGGCTCAGATAGGCAAGAAATTCAGAAATTAGCTTGTTCCCTTGGTCAGTCCATAGTCCACTTCAGCTTTAAAATTTCCCATTTGATACAGATATCAATGCTAATATCGCCACTCACCTTTAGAAGTCAAATGTTTATTTAGAAAGTCAGATGTTGCTAGATAGTTCTGACATTCGTTTGCTTTTGTTAGGGAACATCTATTAATTCTTCATGCACGGTTGATGCCTGCTTCAAAGCATAGTTATATAACCAGACCTAACAAGAGGTTAATCAGTTAAACCACGAACCATAGCTAGCATAGTTATCAGAACCAGACCTGAGTTACCTGACAAGAGAATTAATCAGTTCAACTAGGAATCATGCCTAAACTTCTGATTTATCTATCATAATCACAAAGGTGTCCGAACCGGCATGAACCAACCAGCTTTTCTCTACATCGGAGTAAGAACCAGTGGTGGGGACTGGTTGCATCAGCTTGCCTAAAAATATACGTCTACAGTGCCCTTGTGATGACTCAGATCTGGTACTAGGAACACTAGCCGCTTTGACATCTATTACCGTTCGAATACTCAACTTACAACCATAGTTATGAGAATTTTGAGGGCTTCTAAAGCTATTTGATACATGTCATACAATCTAATCCTGCCTGCAGAATCTAGGTAATGCATAAAATTCTTTTTCATCACTTCATATGCCTTTTCTTGGACCACTTCTATACCTGCAACCATATGTCGCAAACCAACCTTTTTCAACCCAAATGTTATTTAAGTTAGCCCAACCCTTTCCTCCAACTAAGAATAAATTCCTAGCACCTCAAAACACACAGAAGTTTCTGCTATTGCTGTTCAAGCTCCATTACTAATGAAAATTACAATCATCTGCAGAACAGAGTTCAACTAAGAGGCAAAGATGAGGGTGCGGAATGGATACAACACGGTTGCGTATACGCCATTTTTCAGAAAAATAGGATATGGGTGCGCCAGAGATACAAAGAAAAAGTTTTAATATAAATTGTTACAAGTATTCTCAAGTAGTGAATGTTTATGGTGTAAATTAGAACTACCGCAGTACACGACTTCAGATACCGAATCTGAACGGGTTCCTGGTAAAAGCAAAAGTTTGTATGCATTCACGTATATATTGTAAGCAGTTGGGGCTAGGTTTGAACTATATGAAACTTGGTAGTTAATGGGTCAACGATAAAAGAAGGCCGGCTATAGATAGCCGACTTGAAAGAGGTCAGAACAAAAGAGTTACGCAGTGTTGCTTTACGAGACCGACAGAAGTAGGGCCGTGATGTCCACGACGAGGTATCTTCAATTCTTCTTCATCTTGATTTGTAGCCGTCGACGTCTCTTCCTTGTCGCCACTGCAGCCGCCGGTGGCAGCTGCTGCCTCTTCAATCTCTGTCCACAAAGCAGCTGCTGCTGCTTCTACTATCTCCCTCCCCTCAAGTACCCGGTCTGTGTTCCTGCCGTGTCCAAGCCGCACCCAAATTTCAGATTACTAATTAAAAATAGATAATTTTGGACATGCATCCAGTGCGGACCGAGCCGCACCCAAGTTGCACCGCACCTGATCCGCACCAGATACTGGTAGTTCGGCCAAATGAAGCACCCGTGCTTCATAGAAGTTCAAGCTTGTCATTCTCAGCAAAGCATAAAGTTGTTAAAGTTCCCAAAAAGGGTCTCAATAGTTTCATTCAGGATGGAGAATCGTAGCCAACATGGGCAGATTGATACTAGATAGAAGAGACAAGTAGGAAAACAAATAAAAACGTAGAAAAATTCAAGTGACCACGCAATTAAATTCACAATTAAGTATTTCAAGGACAGTAGCCACCACCAAAAATGTTAAAATACATCACAAGCACGTAGAAATATTGACTGAGGTAAACCAACGATTACAGCACAAAAGAATATTACTTGTAGGTCCTCCAATGTTAACCACGAGTAAGGGCTTCGGCAAAGGTGCAAACTCCTCGTGCCAGGCAGTAGCTGCACTCCTAAGAGCAGCAGAATCAACTTGATGAAGAGCTCCAACAGTGAGGACCTAAGAAGTGAATAAATACTCAGCAACTGGAACAATCAGCATTATATACCAAAAAAAAAAAGGGAGCATTTCTCGTAAACCTTTTTTATTTTATATAAAGTAGTTTCCAATAAGAATATGTACCACGCGACTATCAGGTGGTTCTTGTGGTGTAATCCATCTTCGGAGAAACCGGGGAACCTGCTCTTGTGCATGGGGAGTCAAGGGGTAATAATCATGTTGTGGGGTGATCACCATGTCAAACCTATTCAAGTGGGACCTTGGATGCTGAATCTGAAACAAAAAGTTGAGAAGACATAGGCGGTGAAGACAGATATGTTATATTGCAACTTTTGTGTTTTCCCTTCAAGAATCAAATTAAACGAGTAAAAACAGTCAACATTTGCCTTGCAACTCTACTTAAAATATAGAGGATGTGGACCAGAAGAAAACAGCTATTAAAAAATGGGGAAATGACAAATGACCCCCTTCATGTATATCGGGTTTGCAGGTTGACCCTTTCGGGTATTAATTTCGACAATTGACCCCCCTCATCTATCAACAATTACACCCAGCTGAATTTTGACATGAAACTCTAAAAATACCCCTAACATTCAATAAAATGCCAAAGTGCATCTGCGGAAAGGGGGGAAAAAATCTAGAAAACCGAACTGAACCAAAACCCCTCCCTTTCCCCATCACCGTCAACAACCATTCCTCCCCCCTCCCTTTCCCCCTGCTATCGCCATTGTCCACTCCCTTCCCCCTTCCCACCCTGTCACTGCCATCTTCAAAAACCTAGAAGCCATCACAGATGCCCCACCTACGTTTCCCGCGCCACCCCAGTGGCGCCATTGTCCCCTCCCTTCCAGCGCCACCCCATCGACTGCAAACACTAAAAGTCATCGTTGACGCCACCCCCCCCCCCCCCCTCAACCCCCCGACAGTTTGATCTGGGCTGTTTTAGTTTGAGTTAAAAACTGGGTTTGGTTTGATTGGTTGTGGCGGCGGCATGCGGTGGTGGGTTTGGTGGTGGTATTGAAGGGTTTGATTGTTGGTGGTGTGGCAGCAATTCGAGTATGGTGATGGTAGTGCTTGGGGATCGGATGAAGATACGGGTATTTGTGTCTTTACAGGCCAGTTCTTCAATGAATTATCCAAAAATGACCAATTGTACTATTCTTTCCGCATTAATTTGGTATCAGAGACGAACAATCCTTCGTTTTTTCTCTCTGTTTGCTGGAGATTTATCCATGACAAACAGTAGTCAACAACTGTTGTCTCGACCTGTGAACCACCAAAATTCATCTTTGGCAGAATACCATAAAGTTGGTTAAAGATCTTTATGCATATAAAGGAAAAAAGATTGTAGGTTTTGCTACAACTTCATCCCATCAAGACAGCCGCTGCCACAAGTTCAGACTGCAGTCAATTGAAGTTTCAGCGATCGCTCCTACTACAGCTTATGTTGTCGTTAGAATTTCAGAAAAACCCAAGCTTTCATGTCCTGTTCTTGTTGACTTCTCAATAATGGGGAAAATTATGCACCAGGTATAGACGGAAGCCCAAGATCTCTAATAGCATTGTTGTTTAGAATATATATTTGGTATATATTTTGGTGACTTAATTTATTAGGATACTGGAATTTGGAATATTCTAGTAGGGTACATAAGTATTTCAGGGACAAATTAAGGCTTTAGACTTCTCTTTGAATCATTATAAATCTCAAAAATACCCCTAGTTGGCAATAATTGCCAAAAGTAATTTTTCGATGTCAATAACCACCATTAAATGTCCCTCCCTCCCTCCCTATCTGTATAGGGGGTTTAAGGATTTTAGCATCAACTTTAAGTATTTAAGACTTCTTTTAAGATCGTTATAATCTCGGGATCTTAGTTGCAAGAAACTCCTAAAATGGTGACGTTTCTCTCTCGGAAACTCGCTTTTGAGATCCCAAGTTAGGAACTCCAAAATATGGGAACTCGATCCCGTTAGCTGGATAGAGATGCATGGAACAAGTGAGAGGATACCTGAAAATCAAGCCTTTTTCAACTCAATTCCTTGTTTCTCTCTTCCTTCCAAGTCCTTAAAGCCTCCTTGTCTGTTGTTGCTAGCTATGTAAACTATACTAATGATAATACTCTTTACGCATTTATTTATTCAAGTCGCTCTCAACCTCAAATTCTTCTCTTTGTTCCCGTTCCCGCCCCCGCTTTGTGTAACTAAGCTCGGGATACCCCTAATGAGGCATAAGTGCCAAAAGTAATTTCAGCCATGTCATTAACCATAGTTTGCAAGATTTTGTAAAGCTACTTATAGTAGAGAATTTTAGAAAATGCAACAACAGTCTCTCTCTCTCTCTCCCTTCCCTCCCTCCCCCCCCCCCCCTCCCATCTATGACCTTGCAAATGAAAGGGAGAGGCCCTCACCTCAATTTGGTCTCCTATGTACTCCACTCTCTCATATGTCTAAGAATGAAATCAAATCCTTTTCATTTATTTGATCAATGTTCACATATTATTCCCCGAAGTTTAGATTTATCATAAGTTTTTCTTCAGCTCAGTTTCATTCTCACACACTAAAAAGTTCCATAAAAAATTCTTGTAATCTAAAATAGAACAGCGATTGATATGAGAAGCAGAAAGAAAATGAACTATTATAGAAGAACTACTACAAGACCCAGAATTGTCCTTCTTATACATCTAAACTCGAGATATTATGGCCAAATGAGGGGCAAAAACAGGCATTACTCACCAACAAGTGATGAACGTTAGGCATTTTGATGTAAGGGGGATACAACATACTGTATGAAATCTTCGATTATTTGGAGATCCATCCTTGGCATGTCTATATATTGTCTTCTAAAACTATACGCATCACTGAGGTTTTCGATTATTTGGAGATCCATTCTTGGCATCTCTATATATTGTCTTCTAAAACTATACGGATTACTGAAGTTCTCATCGTATAACCAAGTCCATGTTCCATGTCCTTTTTCCATGAAGAGTGGGTAATAGACAACAAAACTAACTTCTTTATCTAAGAGCCACCAGCAATGCTACAAAAGGACGGGCAGTAGGGGATAAAAGCGAAAGTACGAAGTTGATACTAGACTCCTGCAATCTCCACTAAAGTAATCCATGTGTCTGGGGATTAATTACTAACAATTAAGAGGAATTGCAGGACACTATAGTCTCTAACCTATGCAATGTTTCTCTGAGTATTCTCCTAAGAGGTTTTCGGCGAAGAAGCTCGTCATTTGTCCATTAGCCTCACAATATTAAAAGTTACTAAAACTGAAGTTACAAAACTAAGAAAAAACTATGCCAGGAAAGAGTTAAGAGGACCAAGTGGCCTATGGACAACTTAATCCCCTCCAGCACTGGAAACAACAACCCAATCTGACATAAAAAAAGTGACATCAGCGATAATGTGCCATTATCACAAAAGTAAGGCCCAGTTGCAAACCTGAACAACAAACACATTTTCAGATGCTAATCTCTTTATGGAGCTTGCAACTGAAATAGTATCTCTGCCACATGCAACCACCAGTAAAGGTCCATCCCTGAAGAAGTAGCATTATCCACATAAGTTAAGGGATAAGAATGCAGTCTTGAGCTACAAAAACTAAAACATGTACATGTGTGCTTTGTATGGCACTAATATGCATATCTCCTGTATGGAAGTTGTGAGACCTGCACTTAACTATTTCCATTTTAATACTAATATGCCTATGTGAGTGGATTCTAGGTCCATAGGCAAATAAGAAGGTAATTTAGTGAACTCAGATGTGTTTTTCCTGCTTGGTTTTGTGCACGAGGGTTGCATGTGGAAACAAGTATACATGTATATTTATATTCATGTGTTATAGTTCTTGCTAGAAAGGAAATAATCCGATAGGCAGGTCTTGGTCTTCACAAATAAAAGGAAGGGGAGAGGAAGAATGGTTAAAGGTTCTGAACATGATAGTGCGAGGGAGAACAATAGTGACATCAGCAGGCCGCTCTTGTGCCAGCAGCGTTGGCCCTGCATAGCCTTGGCTGCAGGAGTGTGTGTGGCCTTGACCTTGGCTCCCTGCCTTTAAAAAGATCGCATTTTGAGAAGAGTAGCAAATCACAGGGTTCAGAACATTCCAAATAGATAGGTTTAGATTAGTCTGATTTGTTAGTACGTAGGTATCCTACTAATGTGGTCCTGGAGAACCCTAAGTTGCACAGAGCGGGGGCGGGGGCGGGGAAGCGTCAGTACCTAGGAGAACCTGAGTTGGGAGCTTTACGGCAATATAATTATTTAAAATAAACTTTACTTTATGGTATGTCCTAGGAGTCCAAGGACATACCATAAAGTAAAGTTTATTTTAAGTAGGACAATGTAAAAATATTGCAATCTTGTAAAATATATAAAAAAGTGTGGTTAATTTTAGAATAGTTAAAAGAGGGAATATGAAAAGAATAAGAACCCCAGCTGTCATGCCCAACATATCATGTTGGAGACGTGGCCAACCCACAGCCACCAATTTACTAATGACCTGTAAAGACAGACTAATAGGGCCCAACCCTCGTGCTTTGCCTTCCATTTCTTGGGAGACACCTGTAGAAATAAGCAGCCGAGTTTCTCTCTCTACATCTTCTTCTCTGTTCATATCTCTTCGTAACCCTAGCCGCCAACAGTGACTACCCAAAGAAAAAACAAGGAGAAAACCTCCATTATCGATGAAAAACGAATCTGCCCATACTTCCGTTCAAGATCCCAACACGCTTGGGTCGCGCTCCCGATGAGCTCCCAAGTTAGGAGCGCAGATTCGCGCTTCTAAGGAAGATTCGTGGCCTTCCTACACGAATCCTGCAACTAAGGGAGAACCCCAACAAGTGGAAAGACCAACAATGCAACTTGAGATGGTAGACATCGTCATAGATTCTGATCTCATACTCAATTTGAAGTTCGTAAAATATAAGGCACTTTAGGGAAGAAAAAATCCCCCAAAAATTGCTGCTACTGGAAGAAGCTTAAAAACGTTTGATTGTATGCGTAACAGGAATGTAACCCTCCAAAAATCACAATGTCAATGCTCATATGCTATATTGATAACAAACCTCGGTCTTAAGTCCGAAAATATACACCTATGAAAAAATTGTATGCTATGTGATTTACAACATTTACGGCAAAAACCTTCTAATGCATAAGCACTTTCATATCTTTCAAGTATCTCAACACCTGAATCAAATTATTACATGCATCTTTGCCACTAGAAGGTTTATTTAAGATCTGAAGAATAACTCTCCTGGTGCGGACAATGCACCACCACCTTCAACATTTAAAGCTGCCAATGTTTTTTGTGAATAGGAGAAAAACCTTTCAACTGAGAAACCTAAAATAGCATACGGAAGCATCAAAAGTTCTTATCCTATATAGTTTACAAAGCCAGCTTGTATAATTACCCACTACACACAACCAAGTGGAGTTCCAGATGTCACATGTAAGTACTCCAAACTACACTGTTTCTGAGCAACTGGTGCACTATCCACTTGTAAAAGCAGTAAAGAAAATCCACGTTGACAGTCCAACTCCTAAGCCTACATAAACTGTCACGCCTTACCAAAGATGCAAATACTGGAGAGGCCAAAAATGAATCGTGTAAGTTAAAACTGTCATTCTGCACATACTATCTAAACCACAAAATCATTCATCCACCCACATTTATTCTAAACTTCTTTTCCCTTACCACCACCAGAAATTTCAAAGGCCGTAATATTGCCAAAGAAAAAAAAAACTGTCACCATAGCAATTTATAAAACTGAAAAATATATGCCCTCCCCCCTCTCTCCCTCCCTCCCTCCCTCCACTAAGTGAGGCATCTGGCTGGTTTGGCAACTTTACAACAACTTCTCACTTGTGCCAACACATTAAAGAGATCCCTCCCTCCCTCCACTAAGTCAGGCGTCTGACTGGTTTTAGACAATTTTACAACAACTTCTCATTTGTGCCAACATTAACGAGCTCCCTCCCTCCCTCCCTCCCTTCACTTAGTCGGGCGTCTGACTAGTTTTTGACAATTTTACAACTTCTTCTCACTCGTACCAGCACATCAAAGAGATCAAGCAGAGAACCAATATGAGAAAATTATATTGGGGGAATGGATACTTGAAGCCATGTAACTACATGACTTGCAGGACATATATGGCCTTTGAGCAGAGTTTTTGTTCAAAGTGAAGAAGGGCTTTTGGTCTTGAGGATCATGGTGTTCTGTGGGACGGCAATGAGGACAGGTATGTGGCTATTGGAGGAGGTAGATTGAAAGGGAAAATCCATTGTGATGCGCCATGAGAGCATGGAAAAAAGGAGTTGCGCATGTTGTGTGCGAATTATGCTGCAACAATATTTTGGGTGTCTAGAGTCAATTTTGTCCAGCCACACTATTAGACTATTTTAATCATGCTTTTACGGTCATTTGGTCTTTTTTACGTCTCTTCTTTAGCAGGCAGAATTAGGGTACCTTTACCTATTACTATTGGTATAATCCCCAGAGTTGATCAGAGCCGAGTTATATGAGTGTTTCGTGGATAAAGGAAGTTCCTCCTACCACTTTTTCTTTTACAATCTTGTTGCGGGCTCTGCTGACGATGGCACGCGACGGCATGGCTCCATCAATGATGATAAATGGAAAAAAGTGGGCAACAAGAAGAGCATGGATGATCGCTCTTACAGCAGCGACAGATCTGGAGGTGGAGACAAGGAAATTGATGCTGATGAAAGCTTCCATTTTAGCTTGTTAATGGTCGCTACATCATCGAACTATTCCAGGTTGTGGGTTCACAGTTTGTGTTTAATTGTTTTCTTTTTCCCTATAGAGCTTGGATAAGAGCAGGAAGACCAGTGGAGCAGTGAAACTTTTCTATTTAAATAAGGCGGACACAAAAAAGAACAAGGTGGATTTGAAAAAGAATATGTTGAGAAATGTGGCCGATTTAGCACAGTGATATCTTGAAAAGCTGATACCAAATTGATGTAAACGCAGAGTGTGCAACGAGGGAGAAAGGAGATTGGAAGACGAAAAGGGAAAAGGAGGGACTTGCTTCTCCCGCACAGTGGATCAGCGTTAACACACACAGCCTAAGCATTAGCATAATTCAACTCTTATTAACTTCAGTAAGAATAGTAATTTATACCGGAAAATCAACCCTAAATATACTCCTAAACAAGAAATAATAAATAGACAGAATAACCCTAACAGCATGACAAACATACCAAAATAACCTAAGCAAGAATGGGCAAATTTAACCCTAGAGACCTAATAAAGGGTAAACCCCCAGAGATTTGGTCATTTTCGCACTTAAGACCGCACAGTTTCAAGTTTATCACATAACACACTAACGTTTAAAATTTGTTGCAATTGAACACAAAATCGTATTCCTGTTAAAAAAAGTGGACTGCCGTTCCCATGTGCCGCTCACTGATTGTTTTGAAGGGGCAAGTCTGCAAACACACAGGTCTTCGTCCTCTTCCTCCAATCCCAATCCCAATCCCAAAAACCATAACCACCACCAACCCACTGTACCTCCACCACCTCAATCTGCCTCCCCACTAATCCTTCTCTTGTAAGATTTTTTCATTGAGCCAATCCTAACACCACTTCCCCACAAACAAAAAACCCCTAACATTTCAAGATAACCACCAAAAACCATCGGGAACCCACAATCTCTCTCACCACCATTACCTCCTCCTTTACCATAATTCACAGCCTACCGATCATGGTGGAAACAAAGGCGATCGGATGTATGATGAGGATGAGGGAGATGACCCACGTGTTGGCTTCGCACTGCCTCGTTGGGCAGAGCTCGTCGAAGGGGGACATGAACGGAACTCTAAAACTATTTTGCCGGAGCTTGTTGGCGGCAGCCAGGGATGAACTCAGTGGTGGAGCGTCAGGATGGCTTGATCTCGATCTGGTAAGTGTGTGTGGGTATTGTGTGTGCGCACTAGTGGTGGGTCATAGGAGGTGGCAGACCGTGGTGTGTGTGGTGGTCAGTCATGGGGTGGGGATTTTGTTTATGGGGTTGGGGAGAGAAGGAAGGGGGGGGGGGGGGGCAGTTATACTGTGTGTGCACTGGTGCTGTTTGATGGGGGATAGGGCCGTGATGTATGGTGTGTGCACAGGTGGTGGGTGATGGACGCGCAAGGGCGGGGGGAGGGACCGTCGTGTTGTTTGGTTGTTGGGTTATGGGAATGGGGGGCAGAGGCGGGCATGGTGGGCAAACAGAGTGTGCAAGGTGTGGGCGGTGAGGGTGTCTAACCGCGCTAGATTGTGACGGGTGGATGTGTCTTGAAAAGAGATCTTTGCCCCCCCATGTGGACGGTCATCCACCTTTTTTTTTTAAGGGGAGAGACGATTTTGGGTCAAATTGCAGCGGACTTAAAATGTAAAGGTGTTATGTGATACAATTATAGAATATTAAATTGGAGCATGATGCAAAACTCGGGAGTTTATTTGCAATTTATCCTCTAATAAACCCCAATTAATCATTTACTAGAAGTACAAAAAATGAACTCAGTTTATTCCAATACACCATGCTGCCATAAAGCGCTACATTGGTTGCGTTATATAAGGTTGTCGGGGACTAAGAGTGGCATTAGGGTGGGTAAAGCATGATCTTGGAAGTAGATGGGTACTTTGACGAAGCATGGCCGTAAGCAGGTGTGAAGTGCCGGAAGCATCACTAGTATAGATAGTGGTTTGGGCTCAAAGCAGAAGCAGGTGAGAGGTTCAGGAGCAAGATTCCCAAGCGGGTGCTTCACTAGAATGGAATTATCCTGCAACTACGGACTGGTGCAGTGATGGTCCTGGCTGTGGAGTGTCAGCACGTTGAGATGCATAAGATGGCGCAGTTGGAAGAGCAGGTGGTGTGAGGAGGCACGAAGACAAAGTTGTTGAGTGGATGGCAATAATTTAAAGCACCCGCTGCCTCCTCCAATCCATTGTCATTTCTATACTGTTTAAACATTGAAGTTGAGGAGAGAGAGCAGGGAGGGTACAGAAGAGCAATTAGTTGAGGGCCTTTAGTCATTTCAAATTAACTGCCGTGGTGATGGAGTTTTGTATAATGGCAATATCGCCAGCCAACATTAAATATGCCATTCTTCTGGGCAGTTGCATCTATTGGGACTCGCACCATCTGACTTATCTCCTATCAATGCTAGTCTAACATCTTGGGATGGGGCTTCTTATTCGGTATTTGGATTTTATACGCAAAGGCTCTGAACTTAGAGGAAATACAGCTTTAACAAAGGGATTCTTTTCTTAAGGTGATTTTCAGGTACAAAGGAGATATACGTACTTCTCAGAAGTCTCTCGAGCCATGGTTACTATATTTTTCACATCAGCTTCTAATATAGATGATAAGCCTGCACTTCTACCATTTTCTGTAGGTGGAGATATGACTTTCTTCCCTCTGGTTGTTAACAGAACCTGTAAATAACCATAAATCTGTCTGAGGATGTAATATAGCTTTTTGTGAAGAGAAACTGGGAGCCATAGTAGCCATTCATTGATTCCTCCCCTTGGCCTCATAACGCGCTGCATGTGTTGACAGGATAACCGTAAGACACAAAGCTAGCAGAAACAACATGGGACTAAATCATAGCTGAAATAAGATTCCAAAAAAGACAATTTCTAACTGGGACGAACAAATGCTATTCATATTCATGTTTTGCTTCACAATGTACCTAGGTTGTCCTCCGCACCACAACTTGTATAAGGTTACACATTAAAGAATTTGCTATATATCAAAACCCAAACAATTGGTATCATGATTCTGCTCTATTCCAGTCCAAGGTTCAAATTTAGGTTGGTCAAAAAAACCCACAAAGATGATAATGAAAACCTTGCTCGTTGCTAAAAACGGAATACGACAAGGTAGTTCACGAACAGAGGGTTCAGAAGCAAGGCCAAACGAGGAAACAAAAGCAAGAAAGTGGTTAGTACCCAAGTTTTTTAGCATGTTCTTAGCATGTTCCTTTGTTTCAAATAACTTGTTAATGTTGTATCTGATTTGTTATGAGCAAATATAGCTGAATCCACATAGATAACTAATGGTACGCCAATCTTCTTGTAGGAGAACAATTCCTTCCTCACATGGCATTCTAGACTAGAGCAGTGAATGAGTTACAACTTGGGGCCTGCTTGATAGAACTGAAATTTAAGTGCTGAAAAAGTTAAAGCCTTAAATTTGTAAAACTGAAAATTTTAAGCAACTGAATTTTTACTGAAAAATAAGTTAATATATTTGGTAAATCAAAGCAAATGTCTGAAAATTATTCTATTTATAAATTTATTCATTTTACCAAAATTATAGATATATTTATGTACTTTATAACTTTTTGTGTTGGTGATGGTGGTGGTGGTGGTGGTGGTAGTGGCAGTGGCGATGGAGTAATAATGGTGTTAGTAGTGGTGATGGCAGCGGCAAAAAGGTGTCAATGGTAGCGGTAGTCGTGCGTGAAGATGTGGTGTTGGTAATTATGGTGGTAGCCATAGACAGCAACATGGCGATCATGGCAATTTTTGTAGTGTGGTGGATATTTAGATGGTTGTGGCGAACATAGACGTGGTGAAGGCGACAATGGTGTGGTGAAGGTAGCAGTGTCCTTTTGTTGTTGGTGGTGATGGTGGTGGTGGTAATAGTGGCTAGGTCGTGGTAATTGTGGTGGTGGTAACAAAAGAGAATAATGGTTGTTGTGGTGGTTGTAGCATGGTGGATGTGGTATTGCCAGCAAATTAATTAAAGCAGCATCATGGTAGTAATTGTCCTTTTAATGTATAATTATGGTAAATAACTTTAACCATCTCACTTAGAATTAAGTGATAACCATTAAGTAAATTCACCCTGACTTAAAATTTTAGTCCTTTTTCGGGAGGAATTAATTTTTTAAGTGATACAATGTTAAGTGTTATCAAACGCACTTAATTGAAAAACACCAAAAACTTTAAGTTTCAAGTGCTTGATTGCGTTATCAAACACACCCTTAGACTTTCTTGTTAACGAGTAAATAAGCAGCGACCACAACAAAAAAAGGAGCGGTTCAAGACTCGATTCCCAAATAGAGGACAAAGAGCTAGCCTAAGGAACCAACCTAGTCTTGCTTCCCTTCATTGTTATCATCCCATCCTACCCTTTATTCGTATGCGTACATTATCTGGCTAAAACCCCAAAGGACATCAGAGATAGATATCCGTGTGGTTGTTATAAGCAGGAAAAGTCTTCACCTATGAAGCACGGGTGCTTCAAAAGGGGGGAAGTACCGGGGTCGGGTACGCGTCGGGTGCGGGACGGGTGCGGGTTGGGTGCGTGTCGGGTGCGGATCCCTTTTTTCCTTTTATTTCCTTTTATTTTCTGAATTTCGGGTGCGGATTGGGTACGGATCGGGTGCGGATCCAACTCATGGGTAAAATATATAAACTAACCTAATCGGGCAGATCAAATTGGGAGATTCTGAGAGAGAGAGAGAGAGAGAGAGACCAGCGGCGCCTCTTCGCAACCACCGTGACCACAGGCGACGCGACCACCTGCGACACCGACGACCACCCACGACACCGACGACCACCCGCGACTACCCTCGACCACCCGCAACCAGCCGCGACAACAAGCGACCAGCCGCGACCACAAGCGACCAACCACGACTCCGGCGACCTGCAGCGACCACCCGCGACCTCCGACGACCTCCGGCGACCACTGGCGACCACCCAAGAAGACGTCTAGTCACCTCCGGCAGCATTTCTCCAAAGATAAGTCTCCTCTTCCTCTCTTCTGTCTTCAAATCTCTCTTTGCTACCTTTTGTGACTTGGATGTGGATTGTCAATTGAAAGTTGGAACCAATTTATACAGTGTTTATTGTTTAACATGTGTTAAAGGCTTAAAGCAGTGGTTCAATGGTTAAAAATTGAGGGATGTTGAAACCAATTTTGCAAACTTTGATGCTATATTACCACTTTTATTATATATATGATCTATTTGGTGGTGGTTTTTATGTATTTGATGGTATTGTGCTACTGTTGAATGGTTGAATTAAATTGCACTCCGTCTTTTTATGCACTTTTTAAGATCCAAATTGCTTAGAAATTTAATACTAATTGTACATAATAAAAAAATATATATAAAATATTTGCCGTATCCCAGCCGCACCCGTATCCTAAAATTTTCAAAAATGCCGTATCCGCGTATCCGCACCCGTATCGTATCCGCACCCGCACCGGAATCCGTGCTTCTTAGGTCTTCACGATCAGAGAAATCAGGATTCTATTCGAACGAAAAACGGTTAGATCCCTAAGGACAAGCCCTCAACTCTAACCAACATACTGACATGCCATGTGGGGTTGTCATGATAAAATCACACCCATCAGTCCTGTCGGAACTCCTTGAGTGCTAGCACAAAGCTTAATGTGACCTCTGCGAATCTAAAGATGCAGATTCTTCAACCCAGGCAGGTTGCTGGTATTTAGGTCAAGGTCAAGGTCCCCCAATACTGCATCTACTGCGTACTACTACTACCTGCCTCTCTTGAGGCACATTTAGCTGATCCCAACATCCACAAACAGCACGTCTTACAACATTTATCAGAAACCTCTTACATTTGACCAGCAGAGGATGTCAAAAGAGACAAGCGGAATACTGACGCACATTTTACAACTTATATCCTTCTGAATCATTTTTCTTACTTATTCTTTCATTCCCGCCTTCAGCACATTCGATGATAGAACAAACCTAGCAGACTCATTCAGATACAGGCTTAACAATTACTGTATATAACAACATAAAGTCTCAGGAGCAAAAAGACGCTTGTATATGTAAAGATGCGCACACAAAAAATTGTACAAATAAGTACGTACTACGGACACTAGGTTAATTAAAAACACACAACGAAAACCAGCAATTGCAATTCATTAATCTTGCAAATTTACATTTTTTAAGCGTTTGGCACCACACGAAAATTAAACTCTACATCCAAAAAGAACCTAAACAAGGATCGAAAATTTTGTCTTTTACTTATTTTTACTTTTTTGGTGTAAGGCTTACATATAAGGTGTGTTTGTCGGAGAGGCCGAGGGCTTTGACCAAGCCGATGCTCTGGTTCTCGGAAGACGGGAAGCCGGTGCTGATGACGACGGCTCGGCGGATAACGCCGTAGACGCCGCCCTCAAAGATGTCGGGCACGCCCATCGGCGGGCTGCCCGGCGGCTCGGGCAGTCTGATCGGCTTCATGGACCGGTTGCGTGTCGATTCGAAAAACCCTTTTCGGAACTGGTTTATAAGCAGGATGAATATGTGACCGTGCGTATCTCTATTGCTACGAATTCGCTGGTGAAAATTGATGACAGAGAGAGGGTGAGAATTGGATTCTGGAACACCAACTGTGATGACTCGGCACATTGAGTTCTGAGTTCCCCCAACTCGGAAACCTATGGCACGTGGGAGTCACCCTTTTGTTCAAACGTTGTCACCCGGCTGTAGTGTTTCGAAGTGGTCGTATCTATCTACCTACGTATTTATATCGGCATCCGTTTTAGTATAACACAAGTTTAATATAACTAGCAACTTACATCAATCGACATCCGTTTGGTATAACACATTTTTAGCAGTACTAGATAAAAATACGTGCGTTACACGTGAATACACACACATATTTAAAAGGTTTGTGTCTTTCTAACACATTTTTCGGACAAATTCTAGCAATTCAAAAATTTCAACACACTTTGCTATAACAAAACATTCTATTACTGTCAAGTAAGCATGAAAATTCTCTTTAATTTTTTGCAACCGGAGACACCAACGTTTAAGAAGACACCATAATTTGAAGACTTTAAGCAGTCTAAAACATCCAACTTTAAATCTCTTTTTTCTTGTCAATCAATAACAACTTGTGAGCAACTAAACATTATTGTTCCATATGATATTGAATTAAGTGAAATAGATCCGGCTCATACGGGTGGATCACAAAAAGATACATGTTAAATGAATTCAACTGCATGCATAACAATGAAATAAGCATAATTGATTTTGAAGTAGCACTTTTTCAATCTCGACGACTTCTCTATTAGATTCTGACATGATCAATTGTTCCTTGACCGCATGTTGTAACAATTTTGGATTTTCGTCCATGGGTCTTTTAATTGTAATTCAATGAGTACTTCAAAGATGTGGACTGGGTGCACAGCTTCTCACTAATGCAAGTCTCGATGTTCATCCTTATGTTGTACTCGAACTATCATCAAGCATCTCTTCATTTTTTAACCTGGCAACTAGTCAAATTAAAATAGAACAAAGTAAATCAACCCAGTTCATTCTCTATTTTTCACCGTTAAGAATTAAGATGAACTTATTAGCTAATGCATTAAAATTAATGCTTTTGCAGCAATTATATTAGGATTGAGTGCCAAAATTTTAACACAATTTTAAACTACACAAACTATGATAGAATAGTTAGAAGGGTGAGACTAAATTTGCATCCCTCTTTAGCTAAATTCATACCCTCTTGATCACTAAAGAATTGAAAAGTACCACTAATACCTCTTTTAGTGACAAAACAGTATGGACTTTGCCAGAAACAATTGCATATTTTGTCCCACCCTATGTAGAAATGATATTTCAATTCCGTGTTCAATCTTAGCAAGCCTTTTCCAGTGGATAATGGTCAAAGAAACCAAAAATATGGAATTAGAAGCTCTATAAGAAATTTTGACAACCAAGATAATGAACTTAAAAAAATGATACCCCGTACATATTATGATGAGAAACAAAAAGAATATTCACTCAACTTTAATAAAGCATAGAAAATTTATGCAGGACTTCAAGTGGCCATTCGAGGATGAATCAATAAGTTCGATCGACTTTTTAATAGACAACTAACTCAGCCTAAACATTTCTATTTTGTAAATTTTACGGCGGGTACTTACTTTAATGGAACACTCTACAGAAAATAAGCTTACTATTTGGGGTGGCATATTAAAGGTCCAAAAACTGTTTTAGTGCTTAAATTTTAGACCAGACATTTTTGTTACTCCGTCTCATACATACAACCACTACTGATTATCTCTCCGAAAGGGAGCAAACTTAAAGTGCTCAAAATTTACTTGGAGATTGACCACATAATTTTCCCTTCAGGGCTGCTACCTTCTCAGATGTAGTCTATCTACTGTGCTTTTCATCATCTATAATTACTTTAAACATAAAAAAATGAGGATTAAAGTGTAATGCCCCCGAAATTCGGAGCTCCGTAACCTCGAACTCCCGGTTGTTAACCTATCAGATCACATCAAACCTGTCAAACCTGTTCACTGACACATATTCCAATCATCTAATTCAGCATCAACTCAGATTTCTCAAAAGATTGGATCATAATTGCTTAGCTTAAACTATTACAGCTTAGGTTCTTCGCAATTCAAATTTCCTACGAACATATTATCAGTACCGACCCACGCAGGCGTCTTACTATACAGTGGTGATGGGCTCACAGGAACCTCACGCAGACTCTAACCCATTCCTGAACTTGCTACAGCTTATCATTACCTGCAGAAGGGAGCCAAACGGAGGGTGAGCTTTTGAGAGCTCAGTAAGGTCGCACAAGGACTACCAACAGGATTACAAAATGATTTTAAAGAATCCAACCGACGGGAATTTCCAGAATACTTCAGATGGTAAAAAACTTAATGACTTCCAAAAGGATCAAAAAATCATCAGAAATAGATACCAAAATAAACCAGAACAAACATGACCGATTCAAAAAAAAAACAATCGATAATCGATCATTTCTAGAGTCATCATTTCCAAAATACAATGAAGGTTTTCAAAGGATTTCAACAAAAGCACAGATCATTTCAGATAATACTTTTCAGACATTTTTCGTAATAGTCACGGCAGTATACAGAACAGATAAAATCAAAAATCAACGTTGATCATGGGTGATTGCAATGCCATTCCGACAAAGCACAGAAGTGTACACATGCATCATGTACCAGAATAATTATTAGTCCACTTGGGTACTAACCTGCATTCCATGCAGGATTTAGACCAGTCTTATAACGCCAGCCTCAGAACAGAACAGATAACCCAGGTCAACACATAAAATTAACAATATCAGTGAGCTTTAGCATAAGCTCAATCACCGAAATCAATTCAGATTCTAATAACAATAATCATACTGACATAAGTCAGCATTCAAAATTTTCAGAAGAAATCAGAACTTTCAGAAGAAAAATCACAGATAAACAACAAAAACGATTACGAATAATTATTGAGTTTTAAGCACAACAATTTGGAAGAACGGATACAGACAATTGTCAAATCTGCTCAGCACACAATAACAGGCGAGCATCATAAGATTTCCAAATAATTGATCCAGGTTCAATATTAGGGTTTTCTGGACAAGAACATGCTGATATTAATGCATACTTCAGAGTTCGACATTAGTCATAAGTAATTCAAAAGAGTACTTCAAGTACGAGTTATCAAAATAAGGGTTCGGATGAAAGTCCTTACCCAAGGTTCAGATAGAATCCCTTACCTGGATCCGCAATTAAATTATCCTAACCGGAAGTCTTTAGCTTTAACCTAAACGAAATAATTGAACCATTAGAATACAGCCTACAGAACAAAATTATAACTTAATACGAACTCACACATGCTCCCAAAATGAACCTCCCTTCACCGGGTATGTAAAATTACCGAAACGCCCTTATGGTGTAAAATTACCAAAATGCCTCTCTCGGACTTAAATCACCCAAACAGTCTACCCATAAGTAGAATCACTAAAATAAACTTTCCATATGTAAATTTATGTAAAAATACCTTTCTTAGGTCAATTTACCAAAATACCCCTTCGGGTGGCAAATTACCAAAACACCCCCCGTTACACTTTAATTCACCAAACGACTTTTCCATAAGCAAAGTCACTAAATAATCTTACTGTATGTAAATTTACGTCAAAATATCCTTTTATAGGTAAAATTACCAAAATACCCCTTCGGGGTAGTAAATTACCAAAACACCCCTGGGGGTTTCCGGCACCAGGAAAAATCTCAAAAATATCTTAAAATGCTATTTTAAACATCCTGATGTTATTTCTGGCCTAAAAAGTATTTTAGAAATTTTTTGTCCAAAAATCTCGAACCGGTGTCCGGACCGAGCGCTAAAAGGCCAGTTTCGCGAAAAATACCTATCGGCCTTGGAATGTCCCAAAATTTTAGATAATGAATCATATCTGTAAAATATGGCTTCCATAAAATTTTCAAATCAAAATAGCTTGGTTTGCTACGCTAAATAATCCAATAAATTTCTTTAATCGGTGCTCCAATTTAGAGCTCTTCGGGGACTCCGAAAATTCCCAAAATTTTCCAGAGCGTACGTCTTGTGAAAATATTTGGGATTACTGTTTTGGACTTTGTCTAATTTTGAACATAACTATTTATAAAAATTCGAGGGAAAAACTGCCTAAAGTAATTCCTAGCATTAGCGACAATTACGTCTACTGTTCAAATCATCACACATACTAACACACCTTGGCCACACACACTCATCTTCTTCCTCCTTCAGCCGTCACATGCACCTGGGCATATTCCTCCTTCAATCCCACTTAAATCTCTCATTCTTTCTCACTTTTAATCACTAAATCGCATATAATTTACATCTTAATGCCCTAAATCCATTCAATTTATACAATTATATACAATCAAACCCTCAAAATTCGAACCAACTTCTCACACCGAAGAACACCTCTGAAAACACACACCCACACACACGGATCGCTGCGAAATCATGAGATCTTCATCACTTTCTCTTTCTCTTCCTCTTTCATTTTAAGTTCATGTCGTATACAATTTATCATGATTTCGTTTCAATTTCCATCCCTAATTACCATGTTTAACCGAGACCCATACATATATACATGTATATGCAAGATACATTCGAAATTCTCAATTCAATTCCTCCAATTTCGAAATTTAAAGATCAATATCATACCCCAAAAATTTGAGATTCTTTCTTTCTCCATTTCCCCTCTTCTTTCTTCCTTTCTTCTTTTCTTCTCCTTCTTTTTTTTCCCTTTTTCCTCCTTGGCCGAAGCTGGTTTTCTTCTTTGTTTTCTCTTGGTTCTTCTTCCTTTCCCGAAAGGGAAAGGTTTCCCTTTTTGGTTGTTTTTTTTTTTTTTTTTTTTCTTCTTTAAACTTATCCCCCCTTCTCAATTATCTTCTTCTTTTTTTCCTAGCTTAGTCATTAAGCTAGTAGGAGGTGGCACACAAAAAGTTCCTAAATTATTTTTATAAAATTGCACAAATACCCCCAAAGTTTTCCAAAATTACGAAAATGTCGCCAAAATTTTGAAAATTATATTTTTGCCCCAAAATTCTTTTAAGCTTCCACAAGCTTCTAATACCTGAGTATTGCTCAATATTAGCGCTCGTTTATTTTTCGGGTCACGGATGACTAGTTTAAATAGCTCCCGAAGTTCGGGATATTACATAAAGCTGTTTATGGAAGGTTTGCTATTAGCTACTTAGAGCAGGGAGAGGCTTTGAATTAATTTCTTAGACTTGTTATGTAAAAATGCCAAATTTATGTGCAATCTACAACTGATATTGCAATGTTCAATTTTAAAAAGCTGCAACACTTGACATAAGACGACTAAAGTAAACAACCAAGAGAAAAAGAGATTTTCTAACGTTTAGTTAGAATTGGGGAACTTACCTTTTAGTAGCCAAAATTTGGAACAAAAACAGATCCAGACGTGTACAAATGAAGATAAGAAAAAAAATACTCCATTTGAGCAATTAGAGGGAAAGGAGCTAAATCTACCTCTAATCATCGGTGTATTGGCATTAATGTTGGTAGTTTATTGCTTGGGGAGCTGCCTATAAGCGTCTATGACCGGATTGACATATGGATTAGCTCAACGAGCGTTCAGAAACTAACGTTATCTCTTACCCCAACGGCATCTTGGCAAAGAAATGGCCTGAACAAATATCATATTGTAGCTGGATTGATATTACTTGCAGCAATGGCAGAAGGGCGGCATTCATACTATCTTCATGACATGGGTCTTACAGGTACCATCCCAAAGGAAGTTGGCAACCTCACGTCACATCCCTTGTTTTCTTGAAGATTAGTAAGAACAACTTACAAGCCCATGTGCCTACTGAAAATAGGACTTTTGAACCAATTGCAATGCATGAATCTGCAATTTAATGAGCTAAGTGGTGAGATCCCATCTAGCTTATCAAGATACTGGGAGTTGTGACAATTATGATTAAATTGAAACAAGTTCAATGTAAGCATAACAGGACATAGGTAATCTAACGAAGCTTGAAGAACTATATCTTGGTGAGAACGATTGGCAAGGTCGCATTCCATAGGAGATGAGAAATATTATTAGTTTGACGATATATCCATTCGGCAACACCACCATAGTTCACAGCCCAACCTACCACTTCCACAATTAGAACCACTTAGTATCCACGGCGCACCAAAAATTACCAACCACCACCGGCCAACACATATACTGCCCTGAGGCTAGACCTGGCAACGGGTCGACCAGCGCGGGTACGGGTAATACCCGGCCGGGTCTGGGTAATTACGGGTCGGGTAATTTATACCCGGGTTTTCCCGGGTACAATAATCTGGGATCCGTACCCTACCCTGGCGGGTAGGGTATTACCCGCGGGTAAGTATATCTGGCCACTGCCGACGAGATCTCCGGCTACAACCGGAGATTTTTTGACCATCATCGACGGGAACAAACCTAGCCTCGATATCGAAGCTGATGCTTCTCTTTCCATAACGGCGCTAAACATACCATCCACAATCGGGTATTGTTGATCAAGAGGATCAAATGATCTAATAGATCACTTTGGTGTATTAGACCTAATCAGATCTGGTGAGATTGGCATGATCGGAGCAATAACAATCAACTTGGTACCCCTAGATCACGCAGATATGAGGAGAGGCAGCTGGAATCAAGATGCCATCCTTGACCAACCATCTCGAAGGAGTGGTTAAAAGACCACGCACACCACACACACACAACAGAAAATTACACTTGAGGCTGGCCACCGTAGCCCCATGTGCGCTTATACGCGGTGGAGCGGCGATGGGAGGCTGCGCTGGGCTGCGTGTTTTTAGGGAGAAGTGGGAGAGTTTTTAGTTTAGAGAAAGAAACGGGCTGTAGGCGTCCAAGCTCTATAGCTATCTTGCATCTTTTGGAGGTTATCTCTTGAACTACGGCGTACGGCGTGAACAGCGGCGGACTAACGGAGGCTGACGGCGGTGGTCGATGGCGTGCTGCTACGGCTTGAACAGCGGCTGTCGACGCTGCTACGGCAGTGGTCGGTCGGTCTGGATATGGCATCGCACCGTCTCAACGAGTTCACGATCTGTCGCCGGCAGATCTGAGATGAGCGATGAACCGATGACGGAGGGCTCTGTCGTTGGAAGGCTCCGTCGCCGGCAGATGGATTGTTGCCGTGTTGGCTTGCGACTGTGCGGCGTGAGAAGTGAGAAGTCTGTGACTGTGAAACGAATTTACTCAATTTAGGGCACATTCCAATTTTCCATTATATACTTCAAAAAACCCGGGTAATTTCGGGTTACCCGAAATCCGAACCGAACCTACCCGAAAATTACGGGTCGGTTCGGGTCCAGGTCCAATTTCTGCGGGTAGTGAAAATGGCTACCCGTACCTAGAATTTTGGACCGGGTACGGTCCGGGTAACGGGTCCGGTTAATATTTTGTCAGGTCTACCTGAGGCCACCAGTTTCAAACCAAACACCAAGACTAATATCGTAATTTAACCAGTAAGGATAAGAACACTTATATCATCATGTAGCTAGGAATTTGGACCAAAGCTACACAATTGTAAAAAAGGGAGGAAAAAAAAGGACAACTTTATTTAGCAATTAGAGGGGAAGAGGTAAAATCTACCTCCCAAAAAAATCCAAGTGAGAAGAATAATTTGGGTGAGGACTGGTAAAATCTTAAAAAAAAACTACAAAAAGCAAGTTTTTCAGTTACCTTCTTTCCTGATGTGGTACACAGAGCTTGCGTTCAAAGTTTAGATTCTATGTATGAAGAAGAGAAGATTACCATTATATGGTGGGAAACCTTCTTGATCATGTGCTTAGTGATGCAATGGAGATGGAGAGTCGCCCCTTGAAATCTCCTCCAATTAATTTGTAGTATGAAGTCGTTTTAAAAAGAATCATAGTAGAAGAAATGGAATTCTAATAAGAAGGGTTTACGAGAATTAATGTGTGAAGATGGAGAATCAACCGTCACATGAATCATAGCACTTTATTTCTGAAGGAGATGAATAGGGCCTCCTTGCTGAGAACTGCATCACAGGGGAGGGAACGTGAAGTGGAAAGGGTTGTAGGGAGTTATTGCATTTACTGAGGAATAAGATCCAATGATTAAAAAGGGTATTTACGTTATAAACAGAGTATTAAAGGGTATTTATGTCCAAAAAATGATTTGTAAGTCTTCATACTTTTAGAAGTAGTATAGATTATATATAACTAGTAACATACAATGATGATAAGTGACATTACATGAAAATTTTTAAAAAGTGACACAAAAATAATAATCTTAATTGGTAAGTAACTACCTATAAAATTATGTTTAGTTTTCATAAATTAAAATTCATCAAAAAATAGAGTTAAAGTAAAATTCAAAGGCCAAGTTTGATACAATAATAATATTTTGTTAACTTATGTTCGAAAACGTATGGCTAACTTATTATTCTGTAATTTAATATTTATTTTACTGAATATGACAATAAACATGCATACGTGATTTTTTTTATACCAAAATTTTACTACTAATTTTATTTTCACACACGCATCGCGTGTGCCACGGTAACTTGTACTATATATAAAAGAAAAATCTCTTTTAGTGAAACATCTCTTTGGTGTTACCAACTATCTATATAGAATAGTGACAGATGACATTCCAAGAATTTTTTTAAAAAATGACACAAAATACAAATCTTAAATGGTAAATAACTACCAATAAAGACATTTTTGGTTTTCATAATTTAAAATTCATTAAAAAAATATAATTATAATAAATTATAAAGTTCAAACTTGATATTAGAAAAATATCATATTGCTGACTTTATCTTTGCACATGTTTTAGTTTTAATAATTTCAAATTCATTTAAAAAACTGTAATTAAAATCAAATATTTAAGTTTGCTATGATGATTATATTTTGCTAACTTATTTCGCCACACAACTAACTTATTTTCTTGCAATTTAAGATTTATTATCAAATTTATTTTTGTACATGTATTGCGTGTGTCATAGTGACTCGTCAATCATATACGCATTTGGATTTGCTTGACATATTTTATTCCTTCCAAAATTCTAATACTATTTTCTTAAATTTTCACACTTTCAAATAGAGCTAAATAGGTGTTAAATTTTAAATAACCACAAAATAACTTTCAATCTTATGAACTCTAACCATCCAACCCGAGAATCCACGTAATTTTAGGTCGAAAGTATTTACCTTCGTGGGTAGAGGTCATTAGTGTCCCCTCCAGTCAAGAATTGGGGCCTCCAAATCACTGGCCCGTGATTTCCCTTCCCCCACTTCATAATTACTTACCTCCCTTTTCCGTGCATAGTACGGGATTCTAACTAGGAGTTGCTTAAACTTTTTATTGTCTGTAAGGCCGACTAATATACAACCTCTTTTAATTTGCCTGCTTTAACCAAAAGAAAATAGAGCTCTTGCATTTTCAGAGTATAGCAATTAGGCCAAAATATCAATTCGTTAAAATTTTGTTGATGGTCGTCTGTGCGTGCCATGCGCATGAGCATTTATGGTAAAATCAGTTTTTCATTTCTTCTTTCTTATTTCTCCTTGTAATTGCACGCCTTCCAACCCCACCCCTCTCGTGCCCTTATCTGTGTCTCTCTCCTTTAGCATCCACTACCACCTACCACCAAGCTTCCAAAGTAATAATTTATGGAGGTCATAAATATTGCATGCTATATTCTAAGTGGTACTATATTTTGTTTAGGCCTATTTTTCAAAACTTCTTAGAGTTAACTACTGGGTTAATCACTGTATTATTAGGTAAACTCAACTTTGGTCACTAGACATTGAATTGTGTCAAAGTGACCACTAAACATTGAAATTCATTTCAGTCACGTCACTCCCGTTAGTATCTGTCAATTTAAGTCCGTTTATTCAGGGGTAAAACCGTCCTTTCATTGTTCACCTTCTTATTTTTTTCTTCCTTCTTCTTCTTCACACACACACACACACGTTTTCCTCTCTCATTCTATAATACAAGGGAGAGATAAACGGAGTTCTCTGTTTCAAGGCTTTTTCTTCTTTTCTTTTGTTTCTATAACTATCTTGTGGTCATCGTGTAGTTATGGTTTTCTTTTATTGCAGTGACATATTTACCTGAAAGATGAAACTTTTTTCCTCTTGGATTAAGAGGAACTCATAGTTAGTGAGGTTTATCCAATGAATCAAGGGAAACAAAAACTTGATTTACAAACTTTGCTACTTAGCATTAACTTGATTATGGCAAACACACATAAGTTTACTGGTCAAGTAGCTTTCAAGGATGAAACCAAGATCAAAGCTTTACTTCTTACCACCTCATAACTTTTTTTCGTCTGCTTTGTTAGTTCCTTTTCTTGCATTTCTGGTGGTAGTATTAGTTAATTTAACTAAGATATCATTATATACAAAAATCCACCAATTATGTAGTGTAAAATCGGTTTTCGGCAAGACTAATGTGAAGAATTTTTAATATGGTCAATTAAGAATATGATTTGAGTGGAACTTTTTTAATTTGAGTAAAATCAGTTTTGGCAACACACAAAGCACAATGTCACAACAATGTGTTGCGTGTGTGTTGTGCGTGTGGAGGTGGGTGGGTAGAGGGGAGGAGGGGGAGGGGTGTGATTGTGTGTGTGTGTCTTTTCTTTTCTTTGTGGGTCTTGTGTGTGTGAGAGAGAGAGAGAGAGAGAGAGAGAGAGAGAGATAGAGAGAGAGAGAGAGTGTGTGTGTGTGTGTGGGCGGGTGTGTGCGCACGCACGCCTTAGACAATGGGGGGGTACTTTATGAGATAGAGAGGGAAAGAAGCGAGAGGGGGCTAAAGAGAAAAAGAAGAGGGAACTTGATAAGTGAGTAGCATAAAAAGACCAATATATCCCTGAGTAAATGAGCGGTGTTGAGCTTAATTTGACGGAGTGGCCTGATTGAAACGAATTTCAAAGTTTACTGGTCACTTAGACACAAATCAAGGTCCAGTGACCAAATTGAATTTGTCTAATAGTACAGTGGTCAACCAAATAGTTAAAACAACTTCTTATGAGCTATAGAATGGAAAAACATCCAGGATAAACTATTTTTGAGCTTTTGGATGTCAATATTTTTATTTTGAACAGTTGTTTTATTGTGGAAAAGTTTGATGTAAATCTACCAAAAAAGTATTTATCTGTTAATCTACTCTTCCAGAGTTTATCGTGTTTTTATTAAGTCTACTCAAGCCGTAGAAGAATGTATAATCCGGTGTGCCTTATGATAAGTTTATTGACATCACTCATAAATTAAGGTAAATGTAGCAAGACATAAAAGATAAGTTGATGATCCTCAATGATCAAAGGAATGTGAAAAAGAATGATGAGGAACAAGAGTTGGATGAACAACAAATGGATAAAAGTGGTGATGATAGCAATCCATATAATTTTCCACGGAGTTGAAGATTTCCAACTTATCATCGAAATGATCAAATTACAGGTGGTCTTCAGATTTGGGTAATCACTTGATCTTGTGCTAATTTTTTGTACTTAGTGCATCATTCTTACGTCCAACTCAACCTTAGAAAGTAGATAAAGCCTTACTTGAAGATGATTGTCTAATAGCTATGGAAGAAGAGCTTGGTCTAGTTGAAAGAAATGAGCTTCGGTCTTTAAGCATGCTCATCTGTAAGTCCCAAATAGGTGTTTAAGGCTAGATTTGGCCCGAAGTTGTGTTGATGGCATAAACTTTGGAAGAGATCTATGCACCTACACCAAAAATTGAGATCATTAGGTGGTACATGCATTTGCACCCTATGTGAATTGTAGGCTTTACCAAATGAATATCAAAATTTCCTTTCTAAATGGTTCAATAAATTAAGAGGTATGTCACGAAAAACCTCCGAGTAGTGAGCATGAAAGTTTTTCCAGCCATCTTTACAAAATGCAAAAAGCTTTATATGACTAGAAATAAGTTTTTACGAGTTCGTTACAAGGGTCTTAGAAAATCTTTGGCTGAAAGTAGTTTGAAAAGAGTTTCAATTGATACTACACTCTTTGTTACGACTAAATGAGAGCATTTGTTAATAGTGTGAATATAAAGTCATGATATTATTTGATGCCAAGGAAAAGGGTTCGCAGTCGACGTGAAGGTGCCACAAAGAATACAGTCTAAGTTAGATGTCAAGTATGCTGATGTGGGACATAACAAGGATGGAGCTAGGGTAGAGGCCAATGATTTTCCAAACAGAGCTGGAGGATAGCAATGCTGTGAGGGCTATGGCGAGAGGTGATTACATGACGACAGTCACAGTCTGATACTTAGGTCCAGAGACAAGATCATGTATGTTTCTCTCTCTAGAAGTCTAGAGTGAGAAAATGAATGTGAGAATGAGTTCTTAAAATATAAAGAGTCCTGAATATGAATTCTCACGTCCTTATATGTAAAAGTTGAGATGATGATATCATTAACTGACACGTGAAGTTTCCCGTGAGTGACATGTCACCGAGGAAGCCACAGGTGGAAGAATCGGACCTTGCTCAGGTAATAGGATATAGATTATCTAGAACATGAAAGGGAAAAGTGGGAGGGGAGGCCTTCCTTCCTTTGCAGCATGGATTTATTCTTTATTTCAAAACACATTGGCTCTTCTGGTTTGCATATTTTTCACTCTTTCTTTACTTATATTAGCTTATGTATTTATTTAGATTGCACTTTCATTGCTTGTTGGAATACACTACAGTTATTCTATCAGTCATGCAGTTATGGCTCTTCTACACTAGAAAATAAATAAGATCTCATCTTGCCCTATTAACCTAAATAGGATCCTCCCCGAAGAGGAGATCGCCCGTACTGCACTTTACTTGAAGTTGACAGCTGATTGAAAGACGATTCGATTCTTTTTTGGAGCCTATTAATCACAGAAGCAGGGGGGGGGGGGGACTTTCCTTGAGCAAATCTAGTTTCTCTAGGGAATTTCTATTTTGGAACAAAGAAATGGAAAAACCTAATTGTATAAAGTATCGAATGGAGAAATTTTTGAATGTCGCTATGATACTAGATCACCTTCCCTGTAGGTATTACTTTAAGATACTAATGTGTAAGCAACGCAAAGGAACACAACCAGGTTGTTTGATACAAAAGAAATGCGAGGGAAAGATGATGTTGGTCGCCTTGGATGGAGAAAGGAGAAAGGAATTTAGACGATAGGTCAGGATAATGTTACAAGAATATTTGAAGAAGAAAATGGAGAAAGCATTGTTATCAGGTGTGTGTTAATGGTGGATACAAAGGGTGGTTTATATAGAGCACCAAGAGTATGCCTAAGTACTTTGTGTGGGGAGCAAGGGCGCCAGCCAGTGTGCTGGAGAAGCTACACTGGGTGTGATAGAACCTATGCATTATTTACTTCAGCATCCCCTCAAATTCAAGGTGATGAATAGGAGGCCAACTTGAGTTTGAAAATTAAATAACGGAATCATCCGGGTAGACGTGCTTTCGTGAAGATATCCGCTAGTTATGGGAAGAAGTCGAACGTTACCACAAACAATATGTTGACAAATAAAATGACAATCGATCTCTATATGTTTGGTATGTTCTACGGACTGCATAATGTAAATATGCAATTTCATGTATAACTAATGCTTGGCACTTTCAATTATGTGCGCGAGTATGAACAGGAAATCATTATACTTCAATTCAATTATCGGCGTATGCTAGCATGAGCATGGTGTACAACAATTTCTGTAAACAAGAATACGTCCACATAAGTTTGTTTTTTTGGTTTCATGAACAGCATTGCTTTGCTGATACTAAGCCGCAAAATAGAACTTGTGTAACAGCCCTCCAGAATCAAATGGTTTCGAGTGCAAGATTACCCACCATTTTAACCAAGGGAGCAGGGCACTTTGTAACAATATCGAACCTAGATGGATTCGAGGCACGCTCAAACAGAGACAAGCTCAGCATAGCGAGCTCTGTAAGAGACAACCTTGAGGAGAGGAATCCGTGCCAGTAATGGGGATCCAAATCGAAGAAAGCATCAAAGAATCTTCTGGTCGCATCCAAATCAAGCTTCAACAAAGTTTCCATACCAAACGAGTAGCATTCCCTTATACACCTCTTTTCGATGGGCCATAAGCCATTCCACACCCTATGATAAAGTGGCTTTCCCCTAATCATCCTGGTCGAGCCGAGGCACTCAGCTATGACGTCGCCTAGGACCGGGGCCAAAGCCAGGGTCCTAGCCACCATGTAACCTGTCGAAGGGTGGACTATCCCGGCTGTTCCACCAATCCCCATCACGCTTTGGGGAATCCGAGGTAACGGACCCCCCATAGGAATCAAACACTTCTCATCCTCAACCACACTCTTCACTCTTATTCCAAGATGCCTCAATCTTGCAACCATCCTCTTTTTAACCTCCCTATATGACAAAACCGGCCGGCTTACAAGTGAAGTCTCTTCTAGGAAAATCAAATTTGAATCGAACGGCATTGCATACAAGAAAGTAGGAAATCGTGAATTGCCTGCGCGCAAAACTGGCTCGTTCCCCAAATGTGCGTCCCTCCAGTCCATGAGAACCATTTTATCCAACTCAAAAGGATGTGCATCAACTTCTGCTAAAATACCATGAGCTATTTGGTACCCATTGTTTCTAGGCTTGTCGTACTCAACAAACGTACTAGCAAAACCGCTGGCATCGACGACTAGACTTGCCTTCAACTCATTCCCATCGTCACAAATAACTGAAGATTCGAACTCCTGGTGATTCACTTTCCAAACCTTGGCCTTGTGGAACTCGACTCCATTGGAAATACATCCTTCCAACAGGTTTACTTTCAGTTTTCTCCTGCTGACCCGGCCATAGGCACGGTTCAAGTGCCTTCTTTTGTGATCTTCGATGTAAACAGAAGCCATAGGCCATGTTTTATCCAAACAATCTTCAAGTCCCAACTTCTCGAACTCATCAACCCAGACTCCATAGTTATTTGGCCACACGGAAAGCGGGGAAGGGTCGATGCAACAAACACGAATTCCATACTGGGAAACTCGCTCCGCTAGGCGCAGGCCGGCTGGTCCAGTACCAATTATGATCAAATCGAAGCGAGATCGAACGGAAGGATCCAGCCACGGGAGCTCATGGCTTAAAAACTCTGGTTTTGACTTGGGATTAAGGTCGAGGAAGCTACCAAATTTGCTGTTTTGGATTCTGTGGTGAGTTGTTGTTGAAGGATGTTTTGTTCTTGGAAGAAAACTTGGAGAGGTCAGTGGTGAGGAGTACCTCTTGGATGTTGGAAGTAGATGGAACGGAAGTGGTCTAGAGAGAGTTTCCATGAGACAGACAGGGGGAGAGCGAGCTAGAAAGGGCTGATTCTTGTTAAGAACTTGGTCTTGGGAGAGAAAGAGAGATGTTAGTATCTGCAAGATGGAGGAGAGAGTTGGTGATACGGACACAAAAGGAATCTAAATTCAGTCCCAACGAAGTGATGCTTTACTCTGAGTTGTTGGTTCACATCTGACAAGGCCAACAGCAGAGGAAGGCCTAAAAATGGAAAGAGGACGGAGTCTTACATGGAAGTATTAGTGTAGAGAACTACAACTTCACCACCCAACTTCACTATTCACATTGGAGGTTCTAACCAAAGACAAGTCTCGTCTCATTAAAATTGACACTTTTTAAGCTGCTAGTCACAAGTCATAGTTGATACGCATTCACCTGAAAAAGTTACCTGGTCGGCAGGTGTTGTTTGTATCCACCATATGTGGACTCAATGTGGGTCCGCAAAGACTTCTACTACTTATAGGCGTTACATCCATCCAAGCTTACATTGAAAACCACTTGAGATGCGACCAGTTTTGCATTGCAGTATTACCTATTTTAGCAGATCTGCCTGCCTAACAACGCACTATGCACAGGGCCAAACGTGACAGACGATGAATTTGATATTCCACTTGTTACAACACGAAGCTGGCCAAATGCAACATGAACTGGAAAATAATTCGAAATTAGAAATGGGAAAGAAGGGCGTTACCCATTTGTTCTGACTACCAAACATTTTTCCTTTTCCGAAACGGGAAACTTTACACGATATGACCACGTCATTTCTCTTTTCCTTGTTTTTCACCGCCTTGAACAGGTTCAGACGTGCCATCCCTCGTACACTAAGAAGTGAAAATTAGCTATCCGCCCCATAAAAATCCACAAATCATTCTCATGAGCTGGTTAAGACGGTTTCTAATTCTATTCATGTAGTCTCCTGGTCAGAGATACGAACTTGAAAGTCGCAAAACTCGTAATCGAGAAATGTAAAACTTCATAAAGAAGAATCAGAGGATTGGTAAATAATTGTTACATCAAAATTCCCATCATTTACAAAGGATACAGAAAATACTGATCTGCAACAACATCATCATCGACATAGATATCTCGCTATCCACAACAGTGCTCTCTCTCTCTACTCGCAACAAGTACAGTTACTTCTGGAAGCTTGAAGACATACATGTGAAACTCTAAAACGTGCATCGTAAGTTAGAACCACAATGCAGCACAGCGTCCTTCCAGCATGCGAGATACATCACTGAGAATTCATCAATCACATACCTCGAAAATTTTCATGATCTGCAGGATGGTAGAGTTATGCCTCCACAACAAGCCGCAATTATTATATACAGCAACAGAACGATCAAGCATGTCAACAAGGCCCTGTCATGCATAAGAGTACAAGTTTCTGAGCGTGAAACTAAGATGCCTCTAGGCTGTAAATGCGAAAAGATATTTAATTTTACACAAAGAAATCTCCACGTCTAAGGACCACTTGTGCGGCCATCATACTTAAACTCTTGATCAAGGAAACAAATTTTGTTTTGCAATCTTAAATAAGGAAAAATAAAATTAGTTGCACTTTGGCAGTGCCAAGGTGAAAGCTCTTAGTTACAGGGAATAGCAGGACCCAAATACAGTTTCAGAAAGATCACTCCAGAGCATTGAATATGAGTTCCAAATGAAGCATGAGCCACAGGCATGAACCGGAAAAAAGGAAGACGAAAAATTTAAAAAGAGGTTTCTGAAATTTCTCATAGAGTTACGTATTGGACCCCATGTGCAATAGCCAAGAAACTTCATCCACATGTCAGGTGGATAAAACATTGGGCCTCGGTGCTGGATGATAACAGCAGATTTCAGGTTACGTAACCGTGATCTGTAAATTGTTCCTCGTGCAAGCACTTCCCTAGAGATTAAAGAACCACAACTAGTAAGGAAATATCCAACAGCTTAGATCCATGCTGAGCATCACCCGAATATGTATCCAATCTGATTTTTTTTTTCAGCCACAATCACAGATCAGGCAACATATTAGTCCCGGCTTTGTACTCCAGGAGCTTCAGTTCTGCTACTTCCGCATGGCCCACAATTTTTCCCATTACCTTCATGTCCATAATAGTGCGAAAAAAGGGTCCTGCTCCAAGTTATTCAAGATGGGAGCGGGAAAAGGTCGTTGTACCCGAGCTTTAACAATCAAGGGGGTTGGTTCATCTTTTTTCTATAGATGGTCAGGCAGTTCCGATACCGATTGCCTTGCCTGAACTTAGAACTTCACAAGAACCCCCCCAGTCTTTGCTCTACCACTGGCATCTGCAATAGGAACATGGTATGATCTTGCTTTTTCTTTTTGACAATAGTCGCTTCAGTAACCAAGTGGGGCTCTTTCCCGAGCCTGTATTGAAGGTACGAATGGTAAGCAGATTCATATCTCAATTTCTGCTTTACTTCTGAACGGGACAAACGCATATCTTTGTTCCGGTAATCCATAGCCTGAGGTCCTTTCGTTCTATTTCCCAAATTAAGCAAGATAATGCAACTCAGTGACAAATATTTCAGCTTTCACAGACGCAGGTAATGGAATTGAGACTTAAGCCATAGAGACAGCTTTGAACTCCTCAATAAGACCTGACATGTTACGCTTTGACATCGCCACCGGGATCATTGAAGCCTCAAAAAGACATATCTCTTTCATAAGGACGACAAGGCATTCATTAGCAAGCATCTGGTAACAAATGCTTCCTGATTCTCCTGACTGCCATCCACCCTAATAAATGACAGTTTCCGAAAAGATCTGCCAATTTTCAAATAGGCCCTGAAAGGCGATTGATGAAATGCCAACAGGCAACTGATTAGGGTACTTCTTCACGCAAATGAGCCGGACCTATTCGACTGCCCCCTATGGAAGAGCACATGGATACATAATATCATCTGAAAGCAGAGAGCAATACCCAGGGAATCAAGCTGTTAGGTCAAGCAAGAAACCAGTACGAAATGGATCCCAACTTAGGGCGGGAATCTAACACTTAAGAACAACCGGCAGCCTGAAGAATCCAGTCAACATTATGGAAGCGGAAGCCATTACTCATCCCACGGAGAATGGAAAAAGAGGGCAACGCCACCAACAAAAAGGATAAGGACCTAATGTCGCGCCATCGCTCTCTTGCTTGGGAGAAACTAAAATTCAATTAAGTCCGCTTCTCTTTTTGCATGAATTTCTCTTTCCTTCCATAAATCGATCCGACTTGGGTTAAAATATAATCAAAAGAGATGTAATTCGACTCATTCACATCCAGATCTTGAATGTTTCAGATCCACATTATGCAAGGAGACATTGGGAGAAACCTAGGAAGCATGGACACGGGTGCGGGTGCGGATACGGTGCGGCAGAGATACGGCATATATTATATATATATATATATATATATATATATATATATATATATATATGTATATATACATATGTATATGTATATATACATATATGTATATGTATATATATATATGTATACGTATTTATATGTAAATATATGCAAAAGAAATATTTTTATCAAGTTTGATAGGTAACTTAAGTTTAATGGGCTCTTTCGTAAATTTTCAAATTGAATTGCTGAATACACTGGTGTGTAAGTGTATAACTGTATTTTCTTAAAGTACTAAAGCTAATTCTAATAATCAGTTAATATATTTAAACTATACAGCAATTTTTGGTCCAACTGTCAAAAAGATTCTCGCTGCCGAGTCACAGCCCAGGTAAGGTCACGGTGACTTCTCCTACTTCCCCCTCCTTATTCTTCTTCTTCTCCTCTCTTTCTCACCGGTCACCTCTTTGTCGAAAAACCCTAATACGGTCGTCGCCGGGGTAGCGAGCTGTCGCCGGAGTTGCGGTCGTCATCTTCGGAGTCGCCGGTCGTTGTCGGAGTCTCTGGTGGTCGCCGGGATGGTCACGCTCGTGGCTCTTCTCGCCGCTGCTCTCTCTCTCTTTCTCGGTCACTCCCCTCTCAGATCTGAGATCTCAGATCCCATATGTACTGGATCCGCACCCGATCCGCACCCGGTATTTAGGAAAATAAATAAATAAATGAATAATATTAGATACGCACCCGACACGCACCCACGCCGCACCCGATGCCGGTGCTTCGCTCTGATTGGCGCACCCGTGCTTCATAGGGAGAAACTAAGATTCAATTAAGTCCGCTTCTCTTTTTGCATGAATTTCTCTTTCCTTCCATAAATCGATCCGACTTGGGTTCAAAAATAATCAAAAGAGATGTAATTCGACTCATTCACATCCAGGTCTTGAATGTTTTGGATCCACATTATGCAAGGAGACATACTTTCGTAATTCAAATTGAAGTGCAGGGTAATACGAATTCGGTCTATTCCCCTGCATCCAACTCGTACCTTGTAAGGCGATGTAGTCTTCATAATTTCCCATTAAAAAGAGTGATTGATAATCAAACAGATGAAATCTACTCATAATTGGTTACTGGAACTGGATAGGTCAAGATGTAAAAAAAAAGTCCATTGTCATTCTCTCTCTAGCGAGAGCTTCTTTCTAGGAAGCTTGAAGCTGTAACCATGATCATTAAGCTCCTCCATTATTAGCTTCTTCCCGCAAATCTGAGCCTTCGAATTTTGTAGTTTAAGATAGATTTTACCATAACCTGTACTAGAAAAGTTCCTAATGGAGATGGCAGGCCAATCATAAGGTCTTGACCTTAGTTGCACAAAGAGGAGGCGGGGGCGGGAACGGGGGCGGGGCGGGGAAGCATAAGCACCAAGAAGAATCTGAGGTTGGGAGTGGCTTGAATAAATAAATGCGTAAAAAGTATTATCATTTGTTTAGTATAGTTTTCATGTATTCTCTCACTTGTTCCATGCATCTCTATCCAGCTAGCGGGATCGAGTTCCCATCTTAGCTTGGGACGAGATCCCATGGAGCTCCTAACTTGGGATCGCAAAAGCGAGTTTCCGAGAGAGAAACGTCACCATATTAGAAGTTTCCTGCAACTAAGGTCTTGACCACAAAGACTGATATATTTCTGGGTCCAAGGCCAAGATAAAGCTTATCCTGAACTTTATAGGCCACAGCTCAGAATTTCTAATCTCTAAACATCTGATTTTAATCATCAAACTGTTCTGCAAGCTAGGCCCGTCTAGAGAAAGCTACAAGTCAACGTCAAACTGGAGAGAAGATGTGTGATTCTGACCACAACGAAAGCTGAAAGCTCTACCATTCTCCCCGACATATGCATCCTTTCAATTGCTTTCATACCTAAATGACTACTTTTGCCTCAGTGCTTTGGCTTAAAATCTCTCACCCAAGGACAGTCCTTCGAGAATAATATTCAGATGCTAGCTCTCTCGCACTCTCTTTTTTATGTAATACAATAGAAACATGCAGACTTGCAGGATTTTTCCTGAGAAGCACGTCTAGTTCTAGTTGTGTTTTCTGAATCTAACCAGGATCTTCCTTTGATTCTCTCCCTCTCCCAAGCATTAAATGAGCCATTACTTCTCACCAGTCACTCCCACAATGGTATTCTCCTTGAATCTTCCTTATCTGATACCCATCGCTGTCACTATTCATCCCATTACCATCTTCATCATTTCAGGTAAGTACCACATCTCACTACCAAAATACCAGCACTAAAACCACAACGAGCACATAATTCGCAGGCTCTAGTCTTCTGAACCACTTTTTAATATCAGCTCTAACCTTTTTATATCAATTCAGAACATTGCTGCTGTAGTCTAGAATCCCAATCTAATTCATACCCCTTAAAAAATGTTCTTAAATTTAGACTAATATTATTCGCGACAATATAGAAACCTAAGGGCAATGCAGAAACAAATGATTAAATTATGATTCTTTTGAAAAATAAAATTTAATGACAAAAGCCACCTGAAATGGAGGCGAAATCCTTATACAGAAACTTTACAAGCACAGATCACCTATATATACACATTTAGAAGCTGTCCATAAAATCTAAAAATGCTGAACAATCATTTATTATAAAAACAAATGATTAAATTAGAGTTTTACTCCAGAAAATCTGAAACTCATTTGTAAAACCATATATCCAATAGCAAAGAAAGACCATAAAACCTTTGTCTATTTATACCCACATGTGGGTATAGCATATGTACTTTTAGGTAGCACATATGCTAAATTATCATGGACAAGAGGCAATTTTGATCTTGCAACCCATGGGCTTCATATAGCTTCTTTTTTCTTTTTCTTTTTGATAGGTAAAAAGTACATTTAAAAAGACAAGAGTGAACCCATGTACACAAACAAAATACCAAATCAGTCACCTGTACGAAGTGTAAAACTATCCAAAAAATCAAGAAAGCTCTCATTAGGAGCAACACTTCGGAGACCAAAACGCTAAAGTAGACAAAAAAGAGCCTTTAAATTCTCAGTAGAACTCTCCAACCCTTTAAAACTTCTGCTATTCCTTTCCTTCCATAAACACCAAAAAACGCATAGAGGAATCAACACCAAGAGCTTAGCTTTCACACACCGTCTCATAGTGTACAGGGACCAAGCCCTTAGCATATCACCAACAGATCGCGACATGACGCATGCAGCCCTCAACAGAGTGAACACCAAACCCTACACAAGCAGATGATCCACCAATTTACCAGCTTTCTTGCACATGAAACACCAATCCACATAAACCTTTTTCTCCTCCTCAAATTATCCCCGTTTAACACTGAATTTCTGGCAGCCTCCCACACAAAAAGAGACACCCTAAGAGGAGTTGTCGAACACCAAATCTCTTTCCGTGGAAAAGAAGAGTTACCACTATAAGAAATTACGAAGTAGTAAGAACAAACGGAGACAAGACACCTGCTTCGTATATCTTCTTACCGTTCTGATGTTTCACATGGTTACTTTAACCCAGAATTCTTATTTTACATGACTCGATTTAAATTTGCATCAGTCCAGAAGCCTACTCTATAGTATATGCTCTAATCATCCTTCTATCATATATGAGGCCGAATCTTCGTTACCGCATGTATCACTTCCACATGGTCACCGCAATTATTTACACATTATAGGTGGCAAAATTTGTTAACATAAGATGAAACTTTTACAGAGCCAAACAAAGAGAGGAAATAGACCAATCCGGAACCCCAATTTGGATTTGTGTGAATGCTAAGTTTATAAACTCATCTTACAACAATAATCATAGAGATTCTTTTTTCTTCCAAACTTTCACCATCAATTGCCTAATCAAGCAGATATCTTCCATAGTGATCTCCTAGACATAAAGCCGAGTTGAACCACAAATACTATATAGAAATGGTTCCTAACATAATATCAATGCCAAGCACATGCAGAAACTTAAATGTAAAGTGTAAACTCGGAAAGGATTAAGTTCGAGAAGCCTCCAAAAATTGATTATCGTAAGCCAATATAGGATGGCATTGATGTAACCAACTACTTTCTCATTCATTATCTTTTCTACCCTTTTCCTCTTTCAGCTGTTCTAGGTCCAAAACTGAAACGTCATACACTTCTAGATAAATTCTGAAAAGTTGAATCATGTTTATTCCACCAATTTACCATAACTTGGCAAATACAAATGTAGCATCGCTGGCAAGATTAAATGCTGAAAATTCCAGACTTAGTGAAAATGGAAGTGGGGTCTACTTGACCTAGATTGCCAACTTCAGTTGGGAGATTATATGCATAGCTCACAAGTTTGACACCTACCGCATCTAGAAGATTAAGCTGGTCTTCAAGCAAATTCTTATACAGGTAAATCAGAACACCTTTATTATCGAAGATTGGGTTGGAAAGCTTCACTTCTTACTCCTTTTCCCCTTTCCTAAACTTTAGCAAAGACGTGGTGTTCCAGAAACCAGTTATGTTACGATATGATAGATGTTCTGGCCCAAGGACAGGGAATTCATGTACTTACAGGAGCTTGGCATTTTTCATCCAAAGGGCTCGACGTAGCCGCTTAGACTGTTTCTTAAAGTGAAATGCACTGTCTTGCATAGTTGCAGTTTTGTCAACAAGAAGCTCAATCCGATCTCCTCTCTCAAGGATCTTTTCAATGTTATCCACCATTATAGTGCGGATCTGCATATCGTATGTAAACAATACAGAAGAAAGAGACATAAACAAAAACACACAAATCTCAAGATTCTTAAAACTCAGGTCTCAATTGGAAATGAAAACTTCTCAAACGTTTGACCGCATGCTACTTCAGCAATAACTCAACCGAGATTAGCACTTCCAGTACACTAAACGGAAAAAAATTTGGATCCAAAAGTATAATCTGACACACTTGACATTGGACACATGTATATGCATATCAAAAGAACACCACATATTCCGAACAAATTATGGTGTCAGCAATGGCCTATGGGCCATATTATTTGTGTAAACTATGACAAGAAGGAAAGCAGAGGTCGTGCAGTCTTAACTAGAGGCTTAAGTCTAGACAAAAGTGAACTGAAAGTGAACTAGACCAAAAAATTAGTGTATAATGTGGCGACCGATCTATACAGCCTAAAGCATGGAAACCTTCAACATCCATAGTTATGGCACCTACAGCAATCTGTGGTGCCATAACGAGGTGGTAGATGCGCAAGGTGGCTTTCTTCAGATGCGGTGAATGTCTTGGGGGGGGGGGGGGGGGGTGCATATTAGTGATGTGGAACAGACGGTTATTTTATCTGGTACTATTTGTTGTCTGCTTAAAAATGTGGAGGATGATTTTTCATGGGTTTTCTCAGGGGTTTAGGGTCTCTGGTGGTGTTCAGGGGAATAGGGTCTTATGGCGTGAGCTTCGGTGGCTCATAGCAATTGGAATAGACGTGGTGCACTGCCGGTGACTTCGATGCTATTAGATTCCCCAATGAGAGGGTGGGATGCTCATCCTTCTCCCGCTTGACGTTAGAATTTAACGATTTCATTGGTAATTACTGCTTAAAGGACCTGCCGCTGGAAGGTGGAAATTTTACATGGCCATGAAATTCACGTGTTTCTTGATCAACGTAAGATAGATTCTTCATCTCTCCAGATTGGGAGAAACGTTGGAAAGGTCTAAGCAGTATTGTCTTCCTCGTGTTACTTCTGACCATGTGCCTCTTTTATTGAATAGTGGGGGGCCTATGGAAGGCTGAGTCCCCTTTCGGCTTTGCAACTGTGTGGCTCCTGCACCCAAGGTTTTTGGAGTTGATTGAGCAGAACTGGAAGAGCTTTGTAGTGGCTGGTAGCAAAAGTTATCGTCTCTCAGAAAAACTAAAACTTTTAAAGGAAGACAGCGCAACTGGAAATGAGAGATCTTGCTCAGCTGGATTGTTGTGTAAATTGTGGTATTGAGAACTATGAGAAGCCTAGATGTGCTGGAACGGGAGAGGGATTTGGTGCATGACAAAAACGCGTAAAAGGGCAGACTTGAAGGTTGAGTTAAGCACGTTATTTCTGGCTGAAGAGTTTGCTGGAGGCAAAAATCTATTGTACATTGTGTCAAAGAGGCAACTGGAAGAGACCTTTTTTTAGAAAAATAAAATGACCAATGCTCATGAAAGGAGAAACCAGATTCCGAAACTCAAGATCAGCAAGACATTATTTTAAGATGAGGTGGTTATTAAGAGGGGTGCATAATTTAATGAACTGCTTTTTTACTGTAATTGCTCTTCGAGACCTCTTTTAGACGATTTAGACTTTTCTATGATTAGTCAAGGAGTCAGGGAGTATCTCGAAAGGCCCTTTTCTGTGGAGGAAGAAGTGGCTGCTTTAGAATGAAGGAACGGGGATAAAGCCCCCGGTCCCGTTGGGTTCACGATAGCATCTTTCCTAGCTTTTTCCAGTCTTGTCAGTTTGAGCGGAAGTCTTACTTACATAGCATTGGTCCAAAGAAAGAGAAGGCAGAAGATATCACAGATTTCCAGCCGATTAGCCTTTTGAGCAGCGTCTTCAAGATTCTTTCAAAGGTCCTCTCGATTAGATTGACATATGTTCTTCCTAATGTTATCTCTGCTTCTCAAAATGCATTTGTAGGGGAAAACAAATTTCAGATGTTATTTTTGTTGCTAATTAATGTGTTGATTCTAGATTAAAGAGTAGCTCCAACAGATTGTTGAATAAATTGCATATTGAAAAGGCCCATGATCAGATTGACTGGAATTTTTTGCTTTATTTGTTGGAGATGAAGGGTTTTGGGGCATCTTGGAGGAAATGGATGGAGTTCTGTATTTCTACGGTTCGGTTCTCACTGCCAGTGAATGGTACCCCAGTGCCCGTGGGTTTCTTTTCCTCAACTTCGGTCGTGGGGTTGGTCTTCCTGGTGCTTATTTTGGTCTTCCTTTGGGTGTTTCTCATAAAAGTACAACCTGTTGGGGTCCTGTTATCTAACGACTTGAGCCAAGATCAGCAGGGTGGAAAAGACAGTACCTCTCTGAAAGTGTAGGCTTACCTTGATAACAAGCAGACTCTCTAGTCTACCAACTACTGTTTACTATTCCTATTTTAGTTGTCGACACGCTGGAAAGATTAGAATGTAAGTTCTTATGGGAAGGAGAAAGCGAAGAGAAAAAATCATTTGGTCCAGTGGGATCGACTTTGCTCACCAATGCAACTTGGTGGTTTAGGGATAAAAGGGTTAAGAGTTAAGACTCATCAACGCTGCGTCGCTTGGTAAATGGTTGTCAATTTTTTGTTGGAGAACTGTGCCTTATGGAAATCTGTTGCAGTGAGCAAGCTAGGTAGCACGGACACCGTGTCCGACACCGATACTGACCAGGATGCCGGACACCGCAATTCCCAAAAAACCAGATTTTGGACACCGCATGACACCGCTGAATTTTTTAATACATACATACATATATATATATATATATATATATATATTGTAATTGTAAATAAATAAACATCAATAGGAGCAACTGATTTCGTCCAAAATGGATGAGAAAGAAAGTTAGTAGCATGAAATAGTCTCAACAGTAACAAGAAAGAAGGTCGGTAACAACAAAGCAGTTGAATGTCTTAACAGTACCAAGATTATAGTCTCAGCAGTAACAAGAGGGAAGGAAAAAAGACATGGGACCAAAGGCACGAAGGAGAGGTTGTATATAGCCAGATGTTGACCTATCTTACTCTAGAATGGCAAGCTTGCTATAGATAACAAAAAGAAGGAAAAGAGAAAGAGATGAGAGAGAAATAAGAAGGTACCTTTTGCTGAGTCGATCTAATTAGGGTTTGGCCTAAAAGTTCAATTATGAGAAAACCCCAGATTTGTCCCTGAAACAAGTTTGAAATGTTGTATCTTGGCCCCATACGCGCAGACACTTCTTCAAGTGGTGTCTGAGACGGCGTCCGGTAATTAAAAATTAAATAAATAAATTCGGACACCGCTGAGAGGTCGCACACGTGTCCAGAGGTGTCGGACACCATACCTCAACCTATATGAGGTGTCGGTGCTTCCTAGGTGAGCAAGTATAGTGGCCGAAAAAGGAAGAGGCCCTTACGGTGTGAGTTTATGGGTGGGTATTCGCTATGGCTTGGCTGTTTTCCACAGATTTACCCATTTTCCTATAGCGTTCGCTTCACGTGTTCTGTTTGGCTTCACCTCTGGTGCGGGGAGGAGGAACTCAACAAACCGTTTCCATCACTTTTCAGGATGGCGGTTGACAAACATTTCACTAGGGCTGATTATCTCGGTTATAGTGGTGAGGCGGCCTCGTGGAACCCTGTGTGTCGCAGAAATTTCAAGGACTGGATGATAAACATGGTGGCTAATTTCTTCAGCCAACTTTATTCTGTTCAGTGTGCTCCAAGGTTAGGGGATAATGTGGTGGACTGGTAGTTCTTCGGGTAATATCAGGGTGAAATTTTGTCATGGAACTTTGGCATCAAATGAAGGTATCCCCTTTCCCTAGAGGGCTGTTTGGTGTACCATGGTTGCTTTTAAGGTGAGTTCCTTTGCTTAGCAACGACTAATGCAGCGTTCACTGAGGACAACATATGGAAGAGGCAAAACATTTCTATTAATAGGTGCTATACGTGTAAATCAGACAGGAGAGCGTGGATCATCTTCTGCTTCATTCCAAGGTGGCAAGGCTGTTTTAAGATTCGGTCTTCTCGTTTTGGTGTGTCTTAGGTCACATCTATGCCGATTGAGGCTTTGTTATGGAGCTGGTCCCTTTACAAAGGGAAGAGAAGGAAGACTGTACTTTGGGATGTTACTCCCTCGCGCATTTTCTGGTGTGTATGGCGCGAAAAGGAATGGTAGGGCTTTTGAAGCGAAAGATTCTCCATCTAAACACGTTATGTTTGTGGTCTGAGATGAAGTGTATAGGTTTGACTGAAATACTTCTGGCATTTTTGGGCAGCTTTTGGTAATTCTATAACTGTTTCGTTAGATGTTAGTTTCCTCTTGTATTAAGTGTTTAACACCTTGGTGGCTTTGAATACATATATATACTAGACCCAAAAAAAAAAAAGGACAACCTGTGGCTCCAGTTTTTTGAAGTTCTAAATTTTAGTTCAAAAAGAAAATGAAGTTCCACTGCTGTGGAACTTGTACTGTCTGCAAAAGGAGGCCTTACATGGGATGTCGATAGAAACAAGCAGGAAAGCCAACAAAACAGACTAATTATTAACAGGACATGAGGGTTTAAAATAAAAAAAAGTACAGGTGAAACAGTTAAACTCCTAATCCGTAAGAATTCTTTTAAGGACAAATTGACGGTTTTGTTGCAATTGCAATAACTGAAGATCAAAATTTGAAACAATTTAAACTTTAACGTGCCTACCCTCTTTAACTTCTAACAATCTAGAAACCCATCCTATGTTTATACTTGAACCTATACCATAGGGTTGGCATCTAAATATCTTAAATGTGACAGAAAGGAACGTAGCGCATAGCTTATATGATATACGAGAAATGACTGAAGGTTTCCAGGAATTATCGAGCTAAGTTCATAAGAAGTTTTAAAATTCTGATAATGTACGGCAATTTGTTCGACGTACTTCCTCATGGGGGATCAGCATTCAGGGTGTAAAACCCAATTTAGCAAACATAAGAACATAGCTTATTTACTCGTGAGAAGCATTTTCTGCAACAATATATTGGTGATCTAATGCATGCATCCTCCCGAAGATATGGATGGACAAATAGTGTAAATTAATACCAAAAGGGAAGAAAAACTAAAACCCAAGCTCCACCTAGAAATAAATACTTGCCTCTCCAACTTCACTTCTAACACGATTTAGAGTATCTGCACTAGGATTGCTGGAGAAAAATTCCATTTGCTGATGTAAGACTCTTGAAAATTCATCGTTCATAGCATAAGCAGGTGCATATGGCACCACTCTGCTGTAGTTTTTCATGAACCTCATTTTAATATCTTCCAAGTATGTAAAAGGGATCCTCCCTGGATTCAATGTGGGAACAAATACATTATCAGCAACTGGAGAAAGGAATGCAAGGATAAAGCATATCAAGAAGAATTTTGCTTCTACATAAATTATTGAACAAAGTTTGATAAAGATGGATGACCAGCCCCGGCATTTATTTAAATGGGAACATCAACTAAAGATATCCATTCAGAATGCAAAATGAATGTCTACCTCAATTGGAAGCTCAGACTTCTAACAGCCAAGTTATGGCCCACACTTGAAAAAAGGATCCACTATAATCAAGAAAGAGAATACAAGGAAGTAAATCTACGCAAATAGACCAGAAATTAGCTTCGATGTAGCAAAAAGGATAAAGCCCTAACACCAAATAGCATAAGTTTATGCTTGTATTGTTGATGAAGATGAATGACTTTCGAACTTCTTCTCCAATTTTAGGAAAAATATGTTACGGAAGGGGTTATGGATATTCCTGTCAAAAGGAGACACAAAAAGTCCAAACAATCATCCTTCCTCTGAATATCGATATAACTATGTGAGCCAGAGAGACCAAAAAGTTGATCTGCTTTTAGAAGCATCCAGAGATTTTCCCGGGCCTCTGCATCTCAACGAATAAATAGATATTTTTTTCGAAGTCCAAATGTACGAGAAAGAGGGCCCACAAAGACAAGGAGAGGAGATAGGGGGGCAAATTTATGTACACAAGAGATATACAAAGCAGCAGATAGTGCAAATAGATTTTTTAATGCTTGCTGTAGAAGAATGGAAGTTAGGCCTTGACTTCACCAGCTTGGATCTAACTTGTACAGAAATTAAGGAAGTATTGTTTTAACGATTGTACCAACAATATCTGGCTTGCTATGCCTGTTAGACTACAGACTCGTTCAGCACTAACTTATACCAACCAAGATAGGGTATCCTGTGTTTGCAGCAAGCTCACTATCATGACTTCTCAACAGTAAAGGAACTTAAGTAAACTAAAATGACACTGGTCAAAGAGCTTTAGCTTTAATAGATATCACTCCCACGACGTTCGAGCCTCGTTAGGGTTAGTGCAAAGGATAGCTCATTTTTAGCAGCTTCAAAAGGGTCCACTTTATCCTGTAGCCCGGAGTGGATCTTCGAATGGGCCCAAATGGGGTAAGGAATATGAATAGATGTATTGTACACAGCATTCTTCCTGGGCAATGAAAAGCAAAAGAATGTAATAAGATACATCAATAATCTGGTCTTCTATGATCAATTGCTACTAGCATTAGATTCCTGCAATTTGTAAGTCTTCTTGATCCAAAAAAATCGCTGACTATGCAAGCACTTGTTCAATTACCCTTCTATTCCATCGTTTGAGCCATTTGAAGAAATTCTTCCCCTTGCTACATATAGGGATGGTTCCTAGAACGTTCCTGCTTGCTGGATGTGGGGCATTGCCAATCACAAAAGTGATAAACAGTCACAATAACTACCCACAAACCTAAATACCGTGGCCAGCATATCAATTAAAGAACTTCATCCCAAAGGACGTGGAATTGTTCTCCAATTCACTTAAAAACAAAAAATGCTCTCTCTCTCTCTCTCCCCCCCCCCCTCCCCATCTCCCTCTCCCCCTCCCCCTCCCCATCTCCATCTCCGTCTCCCTCCCTCTCTCGGCTTCTCAGCTTTCTTTTGTACGAAAACCCATTTTCATTAATGGGCAATATGTATCTTAGTCGCAAGAAACTCCTAATATGGTGACGTTTCTCTCTCGGAAACTCGCTTTTGCGATCCCAAGTTAGGAGCTCCATGGATCTCGTCCCAAGCTAATATGGGAACTCGATCCCGTTAGCTGGATAGAGATGCATGGAACAAGTGAGAGAGTACCTGAAAATCAAGCCCTTTTCAACTCAATTCCTTGTTTCTCTCTTCCTTCAAGTCCTTAAAGCCTCCTTGTCTGTTGTTGTTGGTTATGTAGACTATACTAAACAAATGATAATACTCTTTACGCATTTATTTATTCAAGCCGCTCCCAACCTCAAAATCTTCTTGGTGCTTACGCTGCCCCGCCCCCGTTCCCGTTCCCGCTCTTGCTTTGTGCAACTAAGATATGTATCCTAGGAGACGATACCGCATGCATGTCTACATTATTTGTCGTATCCCCCATAGCTGACAATACGGCTCCCGATACACGATATGTATCTCATGAAACAAGACATGCCATGGTAAATTCACTAGCTGCAATACAGATATTACACAGTTTCGGGCTTTCAATTCTAGACCATGCACTCACCCTTTTATATTACTTCCAAAAGAAGTCAGAATCCATATCTTGAGTTGTGTGACAAGCAAAGCTAGGATTTCAAATAACATACTACAGATGGAAAGCATATCCGGAATATAACCAATCACTTCCATCTTTTCCTTGAACTTTCTTCAAGTAATTTTGCACAAGAGAACTCAATTTCGTGTATGTCAGGCATTTACTCAGCAACATCAAGCAATAGTTACAATCTTACAGATTTTACTCACCAACGGCCCAGACAGCAAGATCAAAATTCCAACAACTGGGCAATAGCAGGGTTACCTAATATCATGTCGCCTAGCATTTCGAGCGGCGCATGTGCCGAGACAAAGCACTACTGTGTGCTAGATGTCCACGTTCTATTCCTAGAATCCAAAGAACTGTATGTACTAGATTTTCATCCTGTCATGCTCTAGCCAAACTTAATACACAGAATAATGGTGAAATTACAACAGCATCAGACGTCTTAAAGTTCCATCAAGGGAAATCACACACTCTTTTTGGCTTAAACCTGAAAGCCAAAACTTTTAGTTGAATTACATTAATTCCGTAGCATGAAATCATTTACCCTTATTGCTATGCTCAGTTTACATTTGCCTAATCTTAATCAAATCCTCCTTTTGAAAACTCTAAATAAGTCCTCCTTCCTTTTTTCAAATTCCTGGCATAGGCTTGGTACATGTAAACATTGTTTGTACCCATCGTTTTACGTTCTGGACTTGCCAAAGTATACTTACTTTCAATGTACGGTTGTTGTTTGAGTTCAATTCAACGTTTAAATGTACAAAAAGCGACCTTAAAGCAAGAGGAAAATCCAAAAAAAGGGAACTGTCATTGCTTTTGACTTTTTGCGAATGATAACAGCTAAAATTGGAGCATCTACACATCAAATTAAACTCAGCTTGTAACTACCAATCAGATAAGTGTTCTTGACAAGTCAAACCAGCGCTAACACGGTTAGTAAAGTCAATGTTCAGAAATCGCAATTCTACTCTGGGCATTCGCAAAAGGTCAAATGGGAAATAGCCCCAAAACATATCAACAGATTCAAGAAGGCAATTAAAACTAGGAAGTTTCATATAGATGTGTATACGTGTGTTAGGTACGTAAACACAGAGAGAGAGAGAGAGAGAGAGAGAGACGGACTTCCAAAGGTGTCGTTGGCCATACAGAGGAAGGTGAGGCCGTCGGATCTGAATATGTGGAATATGTACCGGTCCTGCGAGAAGCACAGTCTCGACTCTTCCTCCGCCGGCAGCTTTTCCAGAATCCGGCGTCCCACAGCGCCGGCGTTTCCCGTCACAGCGCTGAACTCCGCCAACACCGTCGTGCCCCTCGCCACCACCGCGTACAGTATCGCCATCTATCCTTGTTGTGATTTCGTCACTTTCTCTGTCTCTTTACTGGTTTGATGATTTGATCGATCGTGAGCTGTCGTGTAGCTTTAGTCAATTGAAAGTTGTGAGTAGGAGTTGGCAAATGCTGGGATTGTCACCGGCAAGTCCACGGCCGTTTTTCGTAAATTACAACGATGTCCTAAATTAAAATAAGGTGGGCTGGCCTTAGGTGAAAATAAAATCAGTTTTTCCATATATATTTATATTTATAAATACCGTATCGGAGTGCCTAACAATTTTCTTATAAGGCTGAAAAAATACATTCCAACTCGCTTGTTTTTGGCCTCTGTGGGTCAAATCCACCCATGAGATGGGTGACTCGACCCGTGAGTCAGACGCAGGTTGCTTATATCAACAAGGGTCAGAATGGGGTTGGGTGACTCGATGTGCAGGTCCACACAAGTCCCACACAAGTCAATATATAAATAAAGCACAAAAATTCGAGACCAAATTTCACACGTTAACCCGGTTGGTTTTCTATCCAACTAGTTCGTTAGAGGTTTTGATTGTGACAACAACCACCATCTCCGGTAGAGCCTTTATCCATCACCCGAGCGGCTTTCCCCATTTTCAGGAGTCCCTCTATCCATTCTATCCGTCACTAGGAATTCATCTCTTCGTACCCGGCAGGCCCATTGGTTTTCTTTCTGAGCTGCAGCTTTGACCGTGACAACCACTACCATCTCCGGCAAATCCTCTCTCCATTACCTAAACGGCTTTCCCACCGCCGACAGTCCATCTCTCCCTCGCCGGCAGTTCCTCTCTTCATGATCAGCAATTTCTTTCTCCATTGGCGGCAACCACCATTCCAATTTCTTTCGCTCCTAAATCCTAGTCTCTCTGTTCTCTAAGATCATGTATTATTTCTCTAAACTTATTGATCTTATCTTGCTCTCTTGTTTATACCATTTTGGTTAAGTTTGTGTAAATAAGTTTTTCGTGATTATACCTCTTTCTGTTCACGTTTTGGCTTCATGGGTCTGCGTAAATGGATATGATTGTTTCTAATGCTTATTATTTGTTTTGTTATAATTACTTGTTTTTGACATTTCTTATGAATTAAGTGAAACCATATTCCAGATTCAGAATATGTCATCACTTGATTCTCTTGGAAGTAGTCCTCCGTAACTTAATATTTGCAGAAGGAACACTGCAAATGCTATTATATTGGATACTTAGCCATAAGTTGACCATCCTCTCTCTTTTATAGTCGTAGATCATATTCTGGATCTAGTTTCCATTCAACTTTATAAATAAGATCTTTAAAAGTGATAGTATGATAATTACCAATTTTTCTACTGATCAACGGATCATATTTGTTGGTAGCTTGAAGGATTAATCCAAATTGCTATCAAATGGGTTTAACTTAAACCTGAATTGCTCTCTAACAGAAACTTTTACTCGTTTTACTGATTTATCTTGCATCTCAGTCCTTTGAAGTTCACTTCATTGGCTGTTTAAATGAACAGAAGCAGCAAAGTTGTAACTTGTCATCTATTATCGCCCGTTATTAGTGACAGCACTAAGTCACATACATGAGTATATTACCGGGTAACTGTGCCTATTAGTAGCGCCAAGGTCTTCCATCCTTGTCTGTTTTAACGAGTTAAATACAAAATTGTTTTAAAATAGGCTAGTTCTAATGTCTGATTATGAGTAGCATGTTATTTCGTTAAACTCAGTGAAAATTTGCACTTGTTTTCATATTTTTTCATATTGTCGGCAATAATTTAGTATTTTCTTTTTGAAGGAATGTCGACTACGTCCTAGGATACGTCGAACTTCGATGAAGGCCGCACAACAATGAAGTCAGGAGTGTGGAGTTTTTATAACAAGAGTATGACAAAAGAGGGTAGAGTTGTGTCAGAGTGCATATATTGCCAAAAAGTTTACACTATTGGTAGTTCTCATGTCACGTCTAACATGAGACGTCATTTGCAGAGTCAATGCCCTTCAAGAAACATACCTGACGTACTTGAGTTCTCCGTAAAAAGTACAAGTGGAAGTGCAATGAGATGTGTTGGATGCAATCAAGAAGCATATCGTGAAGCGTAAGCATTGGCCATCATTTAACTTTATATCCATTCTCTTTTGTCAAACATGAAGGCGCTCGGAAGTTGCATTTGGTTCTACATCCAAATGAAGCACATTGCATGTAACACTGCAAAGGCCTACATTTTAAAGGTGTTTCACATAGAGAAGAGAAGCCTTCTCGAGTTATTTCGGTCTTTAACATAACAAGTCTCACCTTCGATTTTTGGACATCGATTACAACCGATGGATAAATGTGTATAGAAGTTCATTTCATTGACAAGGATTAGAAGTTGCACAAAATCATATTCAAATTTGTTTATGTCGAGGCTCCACATACTGATTCTGTCATTTTGAAAGAGCTTGGCGATTTAATGAGTAGGCGGGGGGTTGAAGACAAAACATGCGTGCTCACCTTGGATAATGCAAGCTTTAACACTATATTTTTTTATACCTATGAGACTTAATAATTGAATGTGAAAGGCATTAGGCTTTTTGGAGGCAAAACTCATTATTGTGCACATATACTGAACTTGATTGTGCAAGATGCGTTGAAAGAAATGGAGGAAATAGTCTATGAAGTTCAAGAAAGCGTAAAGTACATTAAATGTTCTCAACAAAGGAAAGAAGTTTGCCGAGTGTTTAAAGGATTTGAGATTGGAAGGCCAAAGGCGTTTGCAGCAAGATGTACCAACTCAGTGGAATTCGACTTACCTCATTGACAAGGATTAGAAGTTGCACAAAAGCATTGAAATTTGTTTATGTCGAGGCCCCACATACTGGTTCTGTCATTTCGAAAGACCTTTGTGATTTAATGAGTAGGCGGGAGGTTGAAGACAAAACATGCGCGCTCACCCTCGATAATGCAAGCGTTAACACTACATTTTTGATACCTATGAAACTTAATTGAATTTGAAAGGCATTAGGCTTTTTGGTGGCAAAACTCATTATTGTGCACATATACTGAACTTGATTGTGCAAGATGGGTTGAAAGAAATGAGGAAGTAGTGTATGAAGTTCAAGAAAGTGTAAAGTACATTAAATGTTCTCAACAAAGGAAAGAGAAATTTGCCGAGTGTTTAAAGGATTTGAGATTGGAAGGCCAGAGGCGTTTGCGCCAAGATGTACCAACTCAGTAGAATTCGACTTACCTCATGCTCGAGAGAGCTTTGTCATTCCATCCCACCTTCTCTCATTTTCAATTAATAAACCTAAACTATAACTTTGTCCTTCAAGTGAAGAGTGGGCTAGCATTGAAACCAGTTCAAGATTCTTGTAGTTGTTTTATAATTTTACAAACTTGTTTTCAATAGCCACGTATCCAATGGCAAATATGTAGTTTCATGGTGTATGGAGGATTCAATTGCATTTGCAACGTGCTCCAGAAGATGGTGATGGTTTCTTAAGAGGAATGTCCAATGCTAGCAAAGTTTGACAAATATTAGTTTGAGTATAGCAGAATCCTCTCAATTGCGACAATTTTAACCCCAAGGTATGAGATGAAGCTGATTGAATTCTCACTGAAAAACCTATATGGGCCAATGGTCAGTAAAAATAAGAGTAAGGTTATTCTTGATGATTTCATAAAATCTATTATGAGTTTGTAGCCTTTATTCCGTGCCCTTGGCAAGTGGTGTCCAAGTATCAAGTTCAAGTATGTCTCATGTCATTGGTTGTGGACATGATAAAGAGATGGCCAATTATGATGATTTTGAGAACAAAGTTAGAGTCGGGGTGAAGAAGTCTCAGCTAGATATCTAATTAGAGGAGTCTTGCCTAGATTAGAAGTTGCCTTTAGATGTTTTGAAGTATTAGCAGTCGGTGAGTGTCAGTTTTCAGAGCTTGCAAGGATAGCTCAAGACGTCTTGAGTATCCCTATCTCCACTGTAGCCTTTGAAGCAGCTTTAAGTACTAGAGGACAGGTCTTAGATCAGTACTGTTCTTCTCTCACCCCGAAAATCACGCAAGCTTTGATATGCACTAATGATTGGCTTTTTGGAGTGGAAGATATTTATAGCTTGTATTATAGTCATATAATCTTGGTTACTGTCGTTGTTGATCAATGTTACTAATGCATGTGATATTAGAGAAGATGACAATGCATACTTTGAGTTTGATCTCTTTCGTCTTCTCCCTCTCCCTAGATTTTCTTCTTTATTATTCTAGCGTTTCTTCCTCTGCCTCAAAAAGGATCAGGGTACTAACTTTTTTATGTGATAAACATATTGTTACATGTTATTGATCTTTAAAACTTTATGTTTGGTTGCTATGATAATGGTGGCTGACTTTAAATTTTCTTTTTCATTTTGCAGTTGATATTAGTTATTTGGTATGAAACTATAATGCTTTGCATTCTTACAATGTGGTAAACTTGCATAAGCACGTTTTAGTCTTTCTGCACAAAAAATCTTCCCTTTCGCCATTGATTTTTATTCCTCCCTTTCCCTCCCCTCATCTCCCCTGTGTGGGTTCACACTCTTTCATATTCATATTCTTGTCACTTTGGTCTCTAATTGCTGCTAGATTCCTGATCAGTCTATATTGGCTACCCAAGTACATTACAATATGACTACAGATTTGCTAGTGTAAGCTTTTCGCTCTTTTCCTTTAATGAATATTGTTGCTACCTAAAACTAGATAAACATTCTGCACTTACTCAGAAATACCTTGTAAACAGTGCTAGTAATATAGTCTTGTCATCATTATCACAAGTCAAGACTCAATTGGTAATGGAACCCTTTCAACATGTTGTGTCTCTTAGATTGTTTTATTACCCTTCAAATTAGAGCGAAGTTCTACAACTGTCAAAAAGCTAAAATTATCAAACCCTTATGAATGCAGCAGTAGTTATCTTTTTCTTATAGAACCCATTCTCCTACAGAAGATTCTATTAGTTCTAAGCCTTGAGAAGGATTTATTTCACCAAGTCCAAATGTTTTTAATTAAAACTTTGTCGAGTATTTTGAAGTTAAGGAAGTAGATTGAAAAAAGTTATACAACCTTATTAGGATGCTAATGATGTTGTGACTATCTCTGCAGCATCTATTTTGAATAAAATGACCTAGGATAAAATGAGACTCTGTAGTATGCCGAAGCGGTGCATAGATATATTTTTACAACAATTTCTATTCATTTCTCAGGATTTTATTGTCATACAAGTGTTACACCCATGTAACAATTTTTACGATGTATTATACCTAAACATACAATTGATAGGCTTCCTATTGATTGCTGAAGGTTTATGGTGGCATTGCATTGCTAAAAATTCTCAATATCATATGTGATTGCAATATTGCTCTAGGTTTCGACTGCAGTCATTAGAGCAGGTGCTTCTAGAAAACATGAGATACTTGATGGAATAAGAGATGTTGTATTTTCATTTATTCGCAAGATGGAGCCAAAGAGGGTAATGGATACCATGTTTGTTTCTTGTGTTAGGATTTCGTATATAAGATCTTTGCTTGCTAGGTCACCAGAGCTGCAATCTATCAAGGTAATGCAAAAATACAAGTATGAGTTTCGCTATCCTTACACCATTTTAGAGGTGGCATATGTAACTCTTCCTTTGATTTTTCGATTTCTCCAATTGAGTACCTTGATGACAATCACCTTCATTTGGTTTCTTACTTTTGAGTAGCAGAAAGTCCTACTTGGATGGTTTGAACACTTGTTGGTCATCATAAAGTTCAGGCTTAAATGTCGTGGCAGGTGGTGGAAAATATTAGCTCGCCCTTGGGTCTTCTTGGAAAGATCTATTGAAACATCATTGGTCATGTCGCTGCAGATGTGGAAGATTGTCATGTTTTTGGTTTCCACGAAATTTTAACTATGTAAAAGTAATGTCTTTTTTTTTTTTTTCTGAACAAGGATTAGTAGTTTTAATTTGCAGTATGTCTTAATTATTATTTTTTATTAATTTGTAATATAATGGGGATGGATATACATTCTTGATGATGACTGTAATTGCATAAAAAGCCAAAAGAAATGGTTTTTTATGGGATAGGTCGGGTTTGAATGCCTGCCCCTTTTCTAACCCAAACCTCGTTAACCCAAGTCATGTTGGACCCGTTTCTAATCCAACCCATTTCTGACCTGTAACCTGTATATGACCTGCAGTTCTTTGATCCAACCTGATTGAACCTACCATTGCCATTAATACTTTCTCCCTAAAATGGTACGTACTGGTTCCATCTCAATACCGTCTTGAACTTTTAATCAATTATGTACGTATATAATACTAATTTATTGGCAAACTAAATATACATACACATATTTTCTCCAATGCCCTTCAACCCCATGCCCTTCGCTACCTTCAATCCCAAAAAACCAAATCTATTAACAAAAATCCTTCATCATCACAAATCAGATCGAACGCCAGAGTCTAGCAAAAGCATTGGAGACGCTGTAACTAGCAATGAGGTATGGCGATGGATCTACACCTTGTAACAGATGTAGGGACATGGTGGCATGAACTGGTAGCAATTGGAGAAGATCTTGAGGGCGGCTTGAACTATAGCTACTGGGCGACTGATGGAAGCACTGGCTAATCTAAGCATCTGTGATGCTGTAATTTGAGGACGATAGGTGGTGGGTGGTTAGCAAAATTGAGGTGAGGCCATGGTTGTGTGGTGGCAAGGTGATTTGGTGGTGATGTTATGGCTGTGGTGGTGTATTAGTTGCTGCAGTGTTGGGCTGTGGTAGGCGGTGCTTCGATGGCAATAATTTGAGGTACTAAGGAAGATGATTGGTTGGGGGTTACTATGAGTCATGCTTTTTTTTTTCGGTATTGGGCGAGGATAAGTGGTGGGTGGTCGTGGTTGTTAGGTCGACTCTAACTTCTAATCTCAGATTTGTTTGAGATAGGTTTGGTAGACGTGTGGTGGGAGTATTATGAGGCGATGGAGTAGACAAAGAACGTATAGGGGGCCGTGGTGCTTAGATGGGTGGTTGAAGTTGATGATGGCAGCTCCAGACGCGATGGTGTTGCGATAATATACTTGAAGAAAAAGAAAAGAGGTTAGGGATATCATTTTAAGAATTTACCTTCCAAGTCATGGGCAATATAGTAATTTTGTTAGAAATGTTTTCTATTTCATGATTTCTTTTGAGTCAACAGACATGACTATTATTTTTCTAAACTAGTCGATACGCGTAAAATTACACCCTAACCTCAGAGGCCTAGATGTTATTAACCGCAACTTTTATTGGGTGATGACTAAGGTGAGGAAACAGACCACACCTTTTCAAACATGTACTTCTTTCTATGAATAATGTCAAATCTATACCTTAAAGTATCAGTTGTGCAGCTTAAGCTAACATTTTAAAAGTACCAAATCACTACCTAAAGTACCACTTTGGCACCAAATAAGTTTGATGCCTAATGAAAGTTGGATACTGTTAAAAAGTTCAAGGTTACGAGTGCCTTTTATGAAAAATCCATAAAGTAGATCCATGTCTTTTTCCCTGTTAATGGGTCAATGTTATCCCAATACGATGGCACCAAAAGAAACTCATAGACACACACAGAATCCCCTGTACGCATGCACAAAACCCCATCACCCACACAAAGAGAACATACCCCGTCGTACACACACAAACGCCCTCCCCTCCAAGACACACCCATACACACAGACACAGAACCCTTACACCTCCCTACACACCCCACTCGCATATAGAATAACACACACACACACACACACACACACACACACACACACACACACACATGTAGAGAGAACCCAAACACGCCCTATCGCGTGCGCGCGCACACATGCACACACACCCACACCCAGAGTAACAAACAGAGAACCCACATGCACTCACACACACCCTGTCACATACACCCACATGCACTCACACACACATCTTGTCACGTACACCCCGTAAAAAATGTGTAACAAACAGAGAACCCACATACATTCATACACACCCTGTCGCATACACCCCCTCGAAAATGTGTGTGAGAGAGAGAGAGAAACTCTCTCTCTCTCTCTCACTATCTCTCTCTTTCTCTATCTCTATGTGCGTGCGCGTGCATGTTAGGGCAGGGTGTAATCGTGTGCATGTGTGTAAGTATATGTGCGTGTATGTGTGTATATGGGGTGTGGATGTGTGTGGGTTTGTGTGTGTGGGGGGGGGTGTAAGTGTATGACTGTCTTTATGACAATTTTTGCACAGAGACACTCATACCCTTGGACTTTTTAATGGCATCCAGCTTCTGTTAACTGTCAGACTCATTTGGTTAAAAAATGGTACTGATTGGTACTTTTTAAATGCTGGGTGCTTATGTTGTATTATAGGGCAGATGTTTGACATTAGCCCTTTTTTCTTTAACCTTTTTTGGGGTTTTCTTAATTAGGAATATCTGTAATGGACTGTGAATAAAGATGAACAACTTACCACTCATTTGGCTAAAAGCCTGCTCATGTTCGGTCAAAAAATGTGAACATATATAGCAACACTTACTTAACATATATTGTTCACCTTTTACAAAGAAATTTTGTCTTGTTAAAAAGGAGATTGATATCCAAAATGCACTTAACTTTCGTCATTTAAGATAAAAAAAAAATTATGTCACTAAAGATATTAAACAAGTATAGTTAAGATCTTTTAATATGAAAAGTAGAAGAATGTAAGCGATGAAAAGTGGTGTGAATTAATTAATTCCCTTTATTATATATCGATGCTACCTAAACCATAGATATTGGTCATCTTGCTTCGCATGCAAAAGTAGCCCGTGAGATTGCTTCTATCAGTATTTCTTTCTTCCAAATACTATTATACAATTATTAAAACTAAACTGATATGACATACACCGGATAAGATGGGTCCGACTGTAGCACTAAACTCCTTCTTTCCTGTCATCTGGTGAAGCAAACGCTTCAAGCTAGTGTAAATCATTGAATGCATAATTTTTAGGCTTTTGGCTCAAATGACTTCTTTTGGTAAGGTCGTTCCTTGAGCAGTAAAGGATTGTAGGAGTGAAGGAATACAAAGTTGAACTGCGTCGGATTCCTATTCGCGTCATGATACATATACCCACTCCGCCCCTCTGACTATGTTGTTGGAACTTGCCTCCTCTACTTTGATCTCATCCGTCGAAATCGGTTGAAAAAGATTATTATTGATTTTTAAAAAAAAAATCATAAAAGATAGAAATACCCTTAAAAAGTAACCCAATCGTTGACCCTTGTTAGTGAAACCCTGAGGTTGCAATAGATGACAAACCTTGAGGCATTGGGTGTCGAGTTGTAAACTTTGGGATGTCTTTGCAATTCCTTATCAAACATAGAGTTCACAGTGCAATTAACCCAATCATAAACCTAGAAATGGACAAAGAATACCTCTAGGTGTGGCTTGCCATGAACGTCCAATAGGGGTCGTGATCGTTACATGATGCAAATGAAACAGGCTTAAGATTATGGATGGAAAATAGTATTTCTCACCTTCATAGAAATTTTACGCCGACTTGGACTTTTCTCTCAAAATCCTCCCCTTCTTTTGTTGCCAAAGTAGCCTTCCTATAGAGGTCTGGGGCAATAAAAATGATATAGCCGACACATTTGATCTCGCATATCCTTTCAAAAGATAACAACCAAAATAAGATAAAACATTCAAAATTGCTCTTTACCGGCTAATTTTACAGGATTAAAATCTTTATGGTAGGTTTAACAGCCTATCGGCTGGTTTAAAAGCTTGCCAGCTGGAAAGTTTCAACTAACCAATTTTTATCCCCTTATATAATACGATTTTTACCAAATCCATGGGGATAAATACCCAATTTTGGATAAAATTTTCCTAAAATCAAGGGTTAATCCATATTTCGAGAATCTGCACCAAATGTCATAAAAAAAAAACAAGTCAAAATAATCACATCCTCTCTAGAACTTAACCTGGGTTAAACTTAACTAACTGGACCAACTAACTAGACTAGGCTGCCAACCAGACTCGCGCAAACTGGATTGGACTCATTGGACTGGATTTAATTATTTAGATTAAGCTTATTATTTATTACTAGGCCTATACCAATAATAATAATAATAGTCTAAATAAAAGTAAAGCCCAATAACTAATGAGCAAAGACAGTAAAATAAACCAACAAAAATAGGGTGTCTACAACTGCCGAGCGCCTTTTTTGAAGCGAGGCACGAAATTAAAATAAACAAATATTACTGCATTAAACCAGTAAAATCACGTAAAAAATTCAAGAACATGGCAATCTAACAAACTTTCAACATTAGAAAATCCAATGAGAAGTAGTATATTGTTTGTGAACATGAAAACGTCATCCTTATCATCAGTGAGGTAAAAGGCAACAAAGCTTTATTCAACAAGAATCATAGGCTCTCATGTAAATTTTTTACCACATGTCGGTATATATTGGTATACATGATATACTTTACTCTTTTATATTTTCCTTCTCATAGTTACTATTTGTACATGATGTTATTCAAAATCAATAATTATGCATTTGTAGAGGATATTATTAATACGCCATGGAACGAAGTAGGTTACCTGATTGTAATTTATTTTTGGGGCTTAGTAACTTATATTTAAAGCCCTAAAATTTTAGAGGTGCCCAAGATGGTTACTGATTGCTTGAGAGAAAATGATGATGATTTTTAGTGACAGTTAGGAATTGCATAGTCGTGCTCGTTAGGTGTCATCATGCCATTTTGACACCTCGTCTCGTGCTTATGGAGGAGTCAATGTTGATAATTTCTCTGATCGACACCCCGTGCAACCTATTATCGTCGCTGTGAAAACCCCATTTTGTAGTATTATTAATTAAATAAATGTTAGGCTTCATTATTAATTAGAGTTTGTTATTGAGTTTAGCCTAGTAAGATAACCTAATTAATTTAATTTGGTCGAATCTAATCTAATCTAATTATTTAGTCTTATTATTCAGTCCAATTGTCTAATTCAGTTCAGTCTAGTTGTCTAGTCAATAATTGGTCCAATCTAGCCCAATTATGTCAGTCCAATTGTCTAAGTGTCTAGATTTTTATTTTGTCTAGATAATTTTAGATTCTGTGATTTATCCTTGATTCAAGGGATTAAATCAACGATTTATGTGATTTAGGAAGATAAATCCCGAACTTGTACATCTCATCTACAAAATCAGAGATAATTACCAAACTAGGGTCTGATAATACTTCAAAATTCAAAAAAATATTATAAAATTATGGGATGAATCAGCCTGTCAATTGACTTTTTCAATTTGCGATTTTTATCAAATATTCTGACTTATAATCAGACCACAGATAGGCATAACCATCCTTATCAGTTTTGGCGCTCCAGAGCTCTTTTGGGCTTCATTTTCAGGGTCTTAGTTTAAGCTCAACCTTTTCTCCCTAAAGCTTTTATACCAATTTTTTTCAAAGTGGTATATCATTTCTCTAGAGAAATTAGCCCCTCTTATTCACTTAAAAAGTTATTTAATCTCATGCATCGTGGATACTTTGGAGAGTGTTCTCGAGTCGTCTAGACAAGCAATTCGAGAAGTAAATTTTAATAGCTTTCTAATCTAGTTCATTAGTCTAGAATTTTCTCCCATTTCCTGCGATGACATATTATTTCAAAAATCATAAAAAAGTCATTTTCATTCCTCAGTCTAAGTCTAAGACCGAAGTGTAGGTCGTCTCCTATAGGACCAGAGTCAAACTACGATGATTTTTATTCCGGTTAGTTTGACCGGATACGTAGGCCATTCGACCCTGATGTCGAGTTCAAGCCAACAATCTAAAAATAAACTTAGGTTAGGTTTATTGCATATTTACATGTTTATGTGTTAAAAAAGGCCAAAAATCAATAGAAATAAAGTAAAGACCGAAAGGGCGTGTGGGTGCCTAACACCTTCCCGCCGTCTAACTTAGTTCCCGAACCCATTTTTGTTTTCAATAAATCAGTTGTCTTTTGGACATCTTTTGAGTCATTTCTTGGGTTTTTCTTCTTTTCCTTTATTTAATTAAATAAGATGGCGATTCCCTAAAAATCATCCCCGCGGGGTGGATTTATTTCTAGGCGGTTAGCTTTAGTGGCAACTTTGCTGGGCATTAAAAACTAAGAGCACCAGACTCGAAAAACTTTCTATTGCTTTTTGGCTTTTTTGTATTTTCTTTGTATTGTATAACATGTACAATGTGCTGTAATTGTGGTGCTTGTGCCTTTATTTCTATGCCTCTGTCCTTAACCCACCCACTCGAGGGTAAGAGTTGAATCCCTTGAACCTCCTAGTTACGAGGCAAACTTTCAATTGTACTCTCACCTCTAAGGCCTTGTACTAAAGGGACCTTCTGGTTTCTTGGTATATCAAATAACTTGTACACGTTCTGGTGATTGCCAATTATTACGAGCGTGGTACAAATCAAGCCGAAAGAGTGACCTTACACCGAAATTGAGAAAGAAACCACACTCCCGGACCATTTTAGTGTTCTACTCTTTTTATGGGAGGATACCCGTTTTTACTTACGACATATTGGCCGGGAAACAAGCCAATATTCTATAAGCTAGCTGTTAATCTTGCAAAAAAGGGAGACTCTGACTAACCGACTGCCTTGTCGACCTCGTAACCGGATGGTTAGTCAATAGATGTTATACTTAAAATTTTGTACTGGTTAACTTATACCTCTTAAGCCCACTAACCAACCGACCAGTCAACCCATCAGATTACCGGACGGTTAGTCAGGAACTTTGACTATCCAGAATTGTCTAGCCTTCCAAATCCTAAACCCACTGACCAACCGATCGGGGAACCCCAAGGTTATCGGACAATTAGTCTGAAGCCTGACCCTCCAAAAAAATTTCAAAGGCAAAACTTCCAACGAACTAACCAATCGGCCGGTTAACCCACAAGGTTACCAAACGGTTAGTCAAAACCCTGACCTTCCCAGAATTTCTCAGAATTCTAAACCTTCGACCCATTGACCAACTGGTCAGTTAACCCATAAGGTTACCGTATGGTTAGTCAGTTTCTCAAACTTTCCCAAAATTCTTCAAAGATCTAAGAGAATCCCAGTGACCAACTGGTCGGTTAACCTGCAAACTTAAGTGAACAGTTAGTTAGTACCCTACTTTTCAGTCATTCTCCCAAACTCCCCAAAATTACCTATTGAACAACCAAATAGTTAACCTACAAGGTTAAGCGGTCATTTGATCAGTGTCCAACTCCTATACATGTATAAATTGGCTGATGCTTATATTCGTTTTCCAATTGTGTGGTCCTAATTCTTCATTGAGTCATATGTTCTTTCTCGCTTTTTTACGGTAGAAAAAAATCACAAGAAAAAAGAATAGAAGAAATAAAGAGTGTGTATGTGCATCCTCCGATAATGTCATCTTAGTTTCTTCATCAAGTCGTCCTTTCTTTCTCTTTAGTTCTTAAAAAAACAACGAGAAAGATAGAACTCAGAGAAATTTCTTAACTTTTTTTTAAAAAAAGGAGAGTAAAATTTCAACTCTTAGAAGCCTCTTGTAGAGTTTGAGTCAGATAAACTTTGTAACTCTGTTAAGTATAGTGCCCATCCTTATCAAGTCGAGAGCATACAAAAAACTTTTCAAGAGCATGAGGTAATTACCCGATTTTGTACCGATTGATTTCATATCAACCAATCACTTCACGAGCTTATAAAAAGATAATTTTGAATTTAAGCCTAGTGCTTTATCTCGTTAACATTTCTTTTCAGTACTTTGGGGTGATGATCACTTCTTTGCTAGCTTAAAAATGAAATTAGTTTATTTGAAATTAAATATTAGAAACATAATGGAAGATTTTGGTTTGCAATTTAAACATTCAAATTAGAATTTAAGAGACTACAGAAAGAAGGCCGTGATTTCCTTTCTTGCCAACCCCTCATCCTTTTAAAAAGCAAGCCAAATCCTCAAAGATAATGAGGTGATCATATTCATGTCAAGACTTTCTCCAATTCTAAGCTCAATCTCTTTTTCCTAACACGAACCATTTATGTTGGAAAAAAATAAGAAGAAAAAGACTGAAAATCTTGAAAAGGACAGTTTAGGCAAAAGTTAGGGCACTAAAAAGAAAAAACTGCCACAAAATGTAGGTTTGCGTGAGACTTCCTTAAAATGAGCATTCCCGATGATTGAATACCATCGTTTGGCAAAATTGCTCTAGTGTGCTGGGGCCGGTGATCTTTGCTAGATCCAAATCGTCTGATGGTATACTTCCTATATTTGTTGAATCTTTCGAGCTAACTTGTAACACCCCAGAATTTCGGGAGCGTTAACCAATCAATCATTTGATACTTAACCATTCAATCACCTCAATTCAATAAGAAAGCCCCAATGTAAATCAGAGCTCCTACCATAACTGGACCTCTCAATTAGATTGTTCTTAAATGCAAAGACTAAAACTAATATGCTTGATTAATTTACACAATAGTTCCCTCGTAGGGGCTTAAACAAAATACTAATAATCTAGCCTTAAACAAAATACTAATAATCTAGCCAACTCCATAACCAACCTCTAACCAGTCCAAGGAATCTATTGATGGTTATTACCTGCAGAAAGGAATAGAAAAAAGCAGAGCTCTTGAGAGCTCAGTAAGGTTGCTCAAAATTCAGTAGAGAATATAAACGATTTGGAGGATTTTCTTCAATGGCAATATGGGAAGAGATTCATCTCAATCCCTCAAATCAAATAGATAGAAGCAATTCTAATTACACTGTAAACAATGCAGATGATATTAAACATGAGTAAATTTACAAAGCCACATAGGCAATGCAGGGAAATACTTAGCAAAGCTACACATGCAGTGCTGGGTAATCATTTAGCAAAGTCACAAAGGCGATGCTCACTAACACTGTGGCTACATATGCATATGAACACTAGCTAGAACATTAAGATTCTAGCATTTCCCGCAATAACAGACCATCATTATATCACTCTCAATACAGACCATCATTATATCACTCTCGATACAGACCATCCTTATAACTTCTCAATACACTAACTCATGTCAATATACATAATGCAATAATCGATCATGCAACGAATAAACTGATACCCAACGAGAAAAAAAAATCGAGCATCAACAAGGATTTTTAATAAACGCATAAGGCTCAAAATAAGGTATTAAAGGCAAGCGATCCATACTTTTAACAATTATAACAAAGTTAAAGAAAATTTGGTAACAATTTAGAAAAAAAATATACAATGTCAAACTGATGAAATGGGGATTCAGATAGAATCCCTTACCTCGGTCCAAGCTATACTAATCTTAGCTGGATACTTCTCAGTATTGACCTAAATGGAAACAATCATATTATCAGAATATAATTTATTTAATGATATTGTAAACCTAGCACCAATTCACTCCTACTCTTAGAACGATTCGCTCGTCGATTATAAAAAAATTTCAAAATGTCTCTCGCGCAGAAAATTACCCAAACCTTTGTGTCTTAATCACAAATATATCTTTCTTATAACTAGGATCCTTAAAATACTTTCATTATAGGTGAATTTTAACAAAACAGCCCTCTGATAGGTAAAATTACCAAAAAAAACCCTTCTTAGGTGGCAAATTATCAAAACACCCTTCGATCGCCCTTGCTCTAAAAAAATTCCCCAAAATACTTTAAAACACTATTTTAAGCATATTGAAGTTATTTTTTTGATTAAAAAATATTTTAGAAAATTTCAGTTCAAAAATTTATAATCGCTAACCAGATCGAGCATTCGGAGGCCGTTTCTGGTAAAAATAGCTATCAGCCTCAAAACACTACAAAATTTTATTCACTGAACCATTTTAGTAATATAAGGTTTACCTAAAATTTTTGGACAAAATAATTTGATTTGATGCCCTAATTAAATCAAAAAACTTCTTAGTATTGATAAATTATTTAACATGCTTCCGAGCCACACAAAAATCCCAAACTTTTTGACAATGTAGATCTCATAAAAATAATAGAGGTCTTTTCTTCACACTTTCCCTAAATTAGTCGCTAAATGGCTTTTAAAAATCCCAACAGAGGCTACTAGCTTGGATTTCACCTTTAGCGACGCTTACGAGTACTATTCATGAAGCTCACACACTATACATACACCTAATAAGCACACACCTCTCTTCTCCACCACTGCCGAGGTACCCCAAGCATTATTTTCTCACCCAACCAAAGCTGCTACACACCTAAAATACACTTTGAAAATATAAACATAAACTAAACTATGCTTAAACTCACATAAACACACACTACAAGAAAAAAGGCTTTTAGCGATGGAAAAATACGTCGCTAAAAGTCCCTCGTATAAAAGCCCATTACTAAAAGTTTGGCGACGGAATTTTCAAATTCGTCGTCTAATAATGCACTTTTTGTGACGGATTTATTTATTAATTAGCGACGGAATATCTGTCGCTATTATATTTTACGTATTTTAATTTGTTTTTTGTTTTGTGAATTTAGCGACGGAATAATGTTTTGCTAACGGAATGTTCCATTGCTAAATATGAGTTTTGGCGACGGAATATTCCATCGCTAAAAAGTTAATAGAAGAAACACTTTTGGCGACCGAATTAATCCATCGCCAAAAGTCAATTTTTTTAATATATTTTTTTATTTTTCTATTACCCAGACCTGTAATGAAAATTTCAATTCTCAACAACGCACAATAATCAATACACAATTCTCAACAACGCACAATAATCAATACACAAAGAAATATATAAAATCAATTATAAAAAATAGTCATGATGTACAAGCCGGGCGCGGGGGGGGGGGGGGGGGGGACAAGCTGCGACCCGGCGGGGGGAGGGGGGACAAGCTGCTACCAGGCACGAGAAGCGGCTCATCAGGGGTTACCGAGTCCCGAATCTGGATCCTGTTGATCCGGGGCCGGCTCGGCATGTCCGGCAACGGTACCCTGCTGATCCTGCTCCTTGATCAGCCTCAACACCATCGTAGCAATGCGCTGGATCTCCTCCTTGTCCAACGGATGCCGAGGAGCCGGTGTCTGTGCAGGGGCAGCGGGGGGTGATGACGCTCTTATCACGGCAGGAGCAGTTGTGCTAGGCAGACCGTGTATACTGCCTTTCGGCCGATTAACCACCTCCGGCGTATCCAGCCATCACTTCAACGCCCCAGTACTCGCACCCGTACTAATGGATGCTGATGACTATCCAGACTCCCTAAACTGTTCATACGAGGCCTGCAAAAATAGTGATTTAAAGATATGTTAGGGCATTAATTAACGCAACATACATTAAGGATAGTAAGAAAAAATTAACAACTTAATTAGACACATCGACTTACATCGATCCGTCGGGCAATATCCAAAACATAGTCGCCGGCCCGGCCCGGCGCGCCTCATCCTTGTCCTTCTTCCGCATCTGTTTCTAATTATGCGTCAGAGCTACGACCTCATCCTTCTCTAGATCCGGGTTCTGGACCGCATTCATGTGTCGGACGATGTCGTGTGGCACCGAGTTCCCGTGTGTGTCGGATCTCTATTCTGTCTGTTCTCGGCCCTCTTCTTACTCTTGGCATCCCAGCCTGGATCCACAGCCCACCGATCTATCATATCCCCCCATACAGTAGAGATATCCAATGTGGGGGATATGTGCCGAGCAATGTTGATTAGTCCTAATTAGCGCTAATTAGGCTTGATTGAGTTATGTTAGGGCCAATTATTGTTAATGAGGAGTTGTTTCGGATAATTACAGCTAATAAGGGTTGATTAGGACTAATTAGGGTTATTTAGTCATAATTAGGGTTTAATTGTGCCGAGTAGTGTTGATTAGTCCTAATTAGGGCTAATTAGGCTTAATTGGGTTATGTTAGTGCTAATTACGACTAACTAGGCTAACTATAATCAATATGCGCGTAATTGGGTTCATTTGGGGTAATTACAACTAATTTGATTTTCATTGGTTTCTTAGGGTTAATTAAAACTAAGTAGGCTCGTTAGAGCTAATTAGTTAATTGATTTATTAAAATATTATTAATCAGGACTAATTATGGCTAATTATAGCCAGTGATGGAACTACTATGAGATTCCATGGGGTGCATGCAAAAAATGTCGCGTTAACCTAATTAACCTCAATTGAATGAACAGTCAACAATCTCAATTCCGACACCTCATATAGGGTGTCGATATGGTGTCCGATACGTGTCTGACACCTCCGGACACATGTCCGACACGTACGACGCCTACGGACACGTGTCCTAGTCCTCCGGACACGTGTCCGACGCCTCTAGACACGTGTTCGACACCCACCGACACGCACCTCCGGACACCGTCGATCAGACGTGGTGTCCGTGTCTGCTCTAACAATAGGTATCTCAATCCAATTAGGTCCCATCCTCCGTCAACAATCTCAATTCTCAATACAATAAAAATTAATAAAAATCACACATTCAATCCAATTGGGTCCCATCCTCCGTAAAAAAATCTCAATATCTCAAATGCTTAATGCACGATTAACAATCTATAATCATCAATTAATAACCTAAAATCATAAATTATTAATCTCAATTACTTCAAATACACAGCCAATAACCTAAAATCATCGATCAATAATCACAATTATCAAATGCACAATTAACAACCTAAAATTATCAAACAAATGATCAATGTCCAAATGGAAAAATTGTTCAAAATGCACATATCCGATGCGCTTGAATTATTTCAATTTGGTGTTCGATTCTATTAGGACAATTAATTTAGGGTTCAATTATGGAGTTCAGTTACTTCAATTTAGGGTTCTATTAGTTCAATTGAAGGTTCGGTTGAATTGGGGCATTCAATTTAGGGTTCAATTAGGGGGTCCAATTAGTTCAATTTAGGGTTCGATTGGATTAGGGCATTCAATTTAGGGTTTAATTAGTTTACTTTATGGTTCGATTCGATTAGGCCATTCAATTTAGGGTTCAATTACATCAATTTAGGGTTCAATTATGGTTCAATTACTTCAATTTAGTGCTCCGTTGAATTTGGGCATTCAATTTAGGGTTCATTTAGTTTAAATTAGGGTTCGATTAGATTAAGGCATTCAATTTAGGGTTCAATTAGGGAGTTCAATTACTTCAATTTATGATTCAATTAGGGGTTCAATTAGTTTAATTTAGGGTTCGATTCGATTAGGCCATTCAATTTAGGATTCAATTACATCAATTTAGGGTGCAATTACTTCAATTTTGTGCTCGGCTGAATTGGGACATTCAATTTAAGGTTCAATTAGGTGGTTAAATAAGTTCAATTTAGGGTTTGGTTGGATTAGAGCATTCAATTTAGGGTTCAGTTAGTTTAATTTAGGGTTCGATTGGATTAGAGCATTCAATTTAGGGTTCAATTAGGAGTTTAATTAGTTTAATTTAGGGTTCGATTTGATTAGGGCATTCAATAGGTGACACAATTAAATTGGCTTACTACATCACTAACCAATGGAGCCAATTAAGGCAAATTCTAATTAGGGCAAATTAGGACAAGTTCCAATTAGTGAATTGGACTACGATCATTAGTGAATTGTGTTGAACTGGCATTTTATGCCTTTAATTCAAATCTATATAAAGCATTCGCATCTTGACTGTCACATAACTAAAGGGGCAGGCACATGCTGGTGCTGGGGGGTGTAGTACGGGGCTTGTTGAGAGCCCCGTGATTGTGGGTATCCATGGTGACTTAACCAAGATGAACCGTTCTCTGAAGATTCTAGCCTACTTTTTACTCTCGAAATTGTACCTCCCATGATCATACAATCTTGAAGTCTTTCCCCTCAAATTGTACCTCCCATGACTCAACCAAAACTCCTTTTTCTGAGGATGCCTGACAGACTCCCAAAAAGTAAAAATGACAAAATACACTCCGCTCATGTAATACTCTTAAAACTCTAACATACTCCCCCCCCCCACACACACATACACACAGCTGTGGGCCTTTGTTCTGACTTTTATATGTGTGGTTTCTGATCAAAATAGCAACTTGAAGTCACTCTAATCATCAAGTACTCTACACTCTCATTTTTCGCCAACCAATTTTACCCGTGCCTTGCCATGTATGGAATGAAACTCTTTCTTTGAAGGTCACAAGCCTTTTAATGGTTTCAAGCATTCATGGACATGTTACTAAAGGGGTGCATCTTTAATGTTGTCAATCTTTTGAGTTAATTTTCGTTGTTAAACTTATGATAACTGAAATAGTGTCGTTCAGTGTTACAAGAGTATACATCATTGTTGCAACCATTTCTGCACACTAACGCGAGGATGTAATTTAAACTTCCAGGTATTGAAATCAACTCAGATTACAATTGCAGATAGATGCACACAAGACCTAATTGATGTGCAAACAATTAACAAGAACTATATTTGGGCTCAAAGAACATACTGTTGGCGATTAATGAGATCAGAAACCAGTTCGAGACTTACCGGAGTTAGCCGGAGCTCAAAGATCTAGGCAGACCTGGCGAAATCGATCTAGCCGGAGTCGAAGACTAGCCGTGGCGGCCGCCAGAGGTGGCACGGTGTCGGGGGAAGAGAGGCGTGTCACCGGAGGAGTGTCGCCGGAGGTGGTCACCGGAGTGAGAATGTCAGGGGGTGAGTGAGTGAGAGAGAGAGAGAGAGAGAGAGAGAGAGAGAGAGAGAGAAAGCAGATCTTTCTATAACTATTATTTGATCAAACTATTGTAGGGAGCTTAAGTCTTCTCGAGTTTTTTCATAAATTCCAAGAATATGTAATAAGGGTTGTTACTTGGGAAATTATTGGAAGTCTGTGAGTTGGATTAAATCTCAAGTTACAGGTTATAGTAAGGCCTGACAGAGACCTGGTGGGTGTTCGAATGGGCTTGCGGCCGGTCACGGCCGGTCACGGGCTCACCCGTTTGGGTCGTGACATTCCTCCCCAACCAACCTGCCGTGACTTCTTCCTTCTCCTGCACACAAAACACACACACACGCGCGCGCGCGCGTATATACTACATCATACATACACCCACATCCATGTACTCCTCCTACACCCACTGCCTCACAATGTACCACAGTATCAGCCCATTCACAGCATACTTTTACACGCATATATAAACACAAAAACACATAAAATACACTCTCAAATGGGTTTCAATGCACCCATATAGTCTACCCTTTAAATTAGCTTAAACCCATACTCACAACAAATACTTACACTATTGCACACACACACACACACACACACACAGGCTGTTTTGGCAGCCTTCTAACTCACATGATACACATATTTTCACACACTCACCATACCCACAACAGCCACAATGGCTGCCCCCCTTACGCACAACACAAGTAAACCGAACCACAGTCCTTATGGCTGCTATTTTTCAGGCCATAAGACCCCACGTACGACCACCCATACACCACGGCGCGCAAATGCACCAATGCTGGTCCGTTTCAGTTCCTCATTACCATCTCCTCTTCTCACGATTTAAATTGCAGTCTCTCACTTCACAGAAAACTCATCCACAATACACACTACCTATTTACGGCAGTCCAATACATCAATACACACACATATTTTCATGTTACTCAATTATAAACACATATATAAAAGCTGAATTTGTAACACCAAAAAAGAGCTTACCAGATGTTGACTCGTCTCGTCGAAAACGTTGTCGGTAGATTATTCTCTCCCCTCTCTCACAAGGGCACGCCGGAGATTGGTTCACTATGCCGGAATTTGTCCCATCCGCCATCTTTATTTTCTCTGTCTCTCTCTCTCTCCTCCCCCTATTTGTGTGTGTATTTCTCTCTATTCCTCTACCTTTTGCTCTTCTCTGTAACGAAAAGAGAAAAATTCTCTTTCTCTCTCTTTTTTGTCTATCTTCTTCTTCTTCTCTTCCCCTCTCTCGAAATCTCTCCTCTTATCTAGTCTTTATCTAATTTTGTGTCCAGAATAATCCAATGAAAATAAATCCATTTAGTTTCAAATTGCTCAAATTTTTCCAGCTTTCTCTCCCCATTTGTCTCTTCCTTTTGACTTTCAACGTACACAAATTCAACTCATTAAGTGAAAAACCATTCAAGATGTAATTTGCTTAATTTAAATAGTAACCTCAACTTATTATAATCTCTCCAAAGTCATCCCTTCCACTTTCATTGGTTGTCTATGGACCCAGCTTCATTTGTAGATTATTATCGTTGCAAAATGTTGCTGGTAAAATTTGCTCACTTTAATCGTTACTAGAAGCCTCAAATAATATCACTTACATAGTTAACTTGCCGCTGCTAACTAAATAAATAATTTGCTATAATTACCATACAACCATTTTTTTGCAACATATGATAAAAAAAAATGTCGCTAAAGATCCAATGAATAATCAATTAGGATTTTTTTTCTTAACCGTAAAACCAACTTTAGGTTTTAAGGTATTACATGATCGGCATAAAGGCGAGATCCAGTTAAGGCCTGTTGTCTACTTGCATTCCAGAGCTAGAACCAATTGAAGTCCGCAATTACAGGAATAGGTTGACTTTCTTTCATTTTGGTTATGGAAAGTGGAGGGACCAGCTCAACGTGGTGATTAGAGGACACCTTTGCTGTAATTTAGCTTTTTTTTTTCCAACCTTGCTAACTCTAGCCTTCTTTCCCTTGCTACATCTAGGAGATGGGCCGTATATCATCTTGATTACCCTATACTACATTTTTTTTCACTTGCCACCCTTTGTGCCAAAATAGTTTAACCTTTCTTTTCAAAAGCCTATATTTCTAACCTTAGGGCTGGTAGTCTCCTTGTGTGTGCCTATCCCAATTACTGCTGCAAAGTCAACTCAGCATAGAAAGGGTTCACTCTCATAGGAACAAAAGTCTTGAAGATAGATGATAATTGAAATCATGATAATCATTTGTTCTATCTCGATAGAAAGAAGAAGTATTGAAAAAGAAAAGGAAAAAAAAAAGAAGAGGAAGAAGAAAAAAGAGGAAAAAAAAGAAGAAGAGGAAGAAGAAAAAAGAGGTACATAGATGGGATTAAAGAATGATTGTTAACATTCGATGCATAGAATTGCCATTGGTTGAGTACGAAGAATAGATAGCAAATATGATTTGAACTTCATCTAACCTAATTCCCCTAATGATGATACGTTGGCAGCTTAGTCACCTTCTAGGCTTGGTCTCCATTAGCATACATTAGAGGCTTTGGATTTATGTTTGGGTTCTTGAGCCTTGTTACCATTCATTTTTTAGCCTATACCCTTGCCTACGTTGTGTCCCATATGTAAAGTCCTCCTTTAGGTTATGTTTGTTTGAAAGAGACAAATGCACTTCTACATTTTGATGAGGTCGAAATTAATAATAATAAAAAAGATGAAAAAAGAAGTTAATGGCCCATGAGCTTGCTATGTTATGACATGATATGTTCTCCTCTCTATAGCTTGCTTGAACCTAATGTGTTCATCTCCTTGTGACCTGATGATGACCCCATGACCTATCTGGCCTACCCTATATTTTGAATGACAGTTTACTATATTTTTCATTAGTGCAATGATAATATAAAAGGCCTTATGACTCTATTTTGTGTCTTTCCATTACGCATTTGATGGTCATGTGGTTTTGCTCAGCCCAGTCATATACATTGATCTTTTGCCAATCTTGGGCCAAAATCCTATCAGCCTCACAGCTTGTACAGTTTCGCAGTATACATATTAGCCTCCCAACTCATACACCTTACACCCTCGCTACCCACTTTTGGCCCCAACCACTTCGTGATAGTCTTGAGGATTCAAACTTGAGTGTTTAAGTTAAGAAATAACTTTCTCTTTGTGAAGTTGAATGACATTTGATGACAATGAATTGAAATGCTTTTTGATTAAAAAAATCCAGTGATCTTCCTCTCTTTGGGGTAGAGATAGACTTGTTAACAGAGTGGGTACCATTGGCTGAGATTCTAATGATAAAATGATTTAAGAAAAAAAGGATACATCTTGAAGTGAATGGTCGATTTATCATATTGGGTGATCTAACTGACTCTCAACTTAAACATGCTCTCGGATCATGAAAGGATATTAACTTCGTCATTGGTTTTTTCTTTGTCGATATCTTTAGGGGATTTTCCATGAGATTTTCCTTTTGTTATGGGATTAACTATATTTGTAATTTTGTCTCCATACGGATCCCTGTCCTGATAGTCAGACAATGTATATCTTAGGTCCATCTTGTATGTTGCACTGTCGGCATTTTTGGTCTAGGGGCCTCCTGTGCGTGCCTTTTCACGACAGTCCGGATATCATCTTTCTTCACATGCATTTTGTATTAATCCAGGGGCTAAATGTGAAGTCCCCTCCCTTGACAGTTACGATAGAGTCTGTCTTCTTCCACTCTAGTACATGGTTAGTCTTATTTATAAGTATTTTGTTTTGGGCTCCGTAGGAGTCCCCTCTCATGACACTCAGGGCAATGTCTAACTTTATGTCCTTCTTGCATTCACCTAGGGGCTCCATAAGAGTGTGCTCTCATGATAATCTCTGTCTTTGTTTGTTCAATTTATTACACGTCTATCGTCATTTACATGTAGTTAGTTTAAGGGACTCCCTAGTCCCTTTTTTATGATAGTTTGGATAGTGTCTATTTTGCATTATCTTAATCCAGGGGCTCCATGTGAGTCCCACTCCTTGACTGTCATGATGTTATAAGTCGTCATCTAGCTTATTGCATAGTTAGTTTTGTCTGTATGCATTCTTCTTTAGAGGCTTCCTGTGATTCCTCCTTCACGATAGTCATGATAACGCCTGTCTTAATCCAATCCATAACATAGTTAGTTTTGTCAGCATGCGTTCTAGAGGATCTTGTGATTCCCTTTTCCTAACAATCATGATAGCATCTGTCTTCATTTGTTCCAGTTTACTTGCACGGTCAGCATCATCTGCATGCATTTTTGTCTAGGGGCTCGCTGTAACTCCGCTTCGTTTGTTCCATTTTATGAAAAATGATGATAGGGACTGATTTGGAAGAATTGTTTGAGTTATTTTTTCATGGTAAGAGGAATCCATATATCACTATTCTTTTATGCCACATGGTTATTTCTTAACATTCGTTGTACTCCTAAACACTGTTATTCAGAAATCTTGCTTAAATGCTTGTCTTGAACATTGGTAAATATCTTGGTTTTGAAAAATGTTTGTATGACATAATTTAAGTACTTTTGACCAATGACAGTGCTCCAGTGATTTGTCTATAAGTATGATATGTTATGATTATGATACGGTTGAGCTTTGGCAGATTCCTTGAGGGTACTGAAGCAAGATCCCGAAGAACTATGTTTTGATGTGCAAAATGGATATTAAATCACTTCACTAATTATTTAATTAGGGTACTAAGCCACGATCATGCTGACTGTTTGACTATCAAAATTTTGATCTTGAATTGTTTAGCGTGTTTGATTGTAATAGTGCTATGATGATAATTCCACTTACTGAACTACCCGACTCACCCTTCACTATTTACCTATCTAGTGCAGATGATTATTTTGGTGAGCATATGAAAGCGGCAATATGAGTGGGACTTGCACTTTTGAAGTTTTGAAATGTTCGTAACTTCTTTTTAGGACTTGCAATCTTATTTGGATGGTGTTGTAATTATGTTGAAGATATTGAATTATATGTTTAGCAATTTGGGTTATCACATTATCAATGTTGATGAAGTAGGACTGAATGTAATTATAATTTGATGCAATGGGAAATAACTATAGGCAGGTTCTTATTTCAAAGAATCCAATATTTTATTGAAGACAAGTAGTCTGTTACTGGAAACCTTGACCAACTAGGGTTTGGTGGATAAACGCTTCATGAAGGCTATCAGAAGCCTTTTCTCCATCAATTTTAGCTGCAAAGAGCTTTTCATTTTCCCTTTCTTTCCTCATTATCAGTATCTCACTCGTAATTATAATTATAATAATAATAGTATCCGCGCACAATAACCTTAGAATAAACTGGTTGGTTTAGGAATAACAAGAGTATCAATGAAAGGTTACAGTCTGTTAACTATTGCCCTGGATATGATCTTATAAGAGTTGCACAAGCTAATAAGGCAAAATCGGTGGGAGAACTTTGGTAATCGTAGCAATGATTGTCCGGTTTAGTTTAGGCGGTAGCTTGTTATGGGTGAAGGTCTGATAGGTGAAAAAGGTAAGGACACTTTCAATCTATCCCAGAATTTTTTAAGCGCAACTTGTTGGAAGCATCGAGCTCAGGGACTTTGAAAAACCCATCTCATAGGCCAGTTTAATTTTCAGGTCAGTGACCATGTTGTAAAGTTCATAAAAAATGGGACAGATGTGATGATTTGGAAAAAATTATTCGTCAGATAATCGTCCACGTGTGCTGTGCATTTGAAAAATTGACTAGAGAAGGGTTTCAAATTCATTTTTTATTACTTGAGCATAAAAAATCCAACAACTGTTGTCTAAAGCTGCAATGGTATTTCCTGACATTGGTTTAGATTTTTCTGCGAAGTAGTGTATATCTTTGTTCCTATCATGTATCAATGTCATACCTTGGTTCTTAGTATCTGGCAGTAATTTTTTTTACTCAAGGATTGCATGAAACTAAAGGAAAAAAAGTGTTTTGTTGATGTTAACATAACCATTTATAACAGTTATTGTGTTGTTGCAAGGCGGTTTTAGCCAACTAGTTGATGATGATGAGATGGATAAAAAGATATGTTTCATCAAATTTTTTCAAAGTGTTTTAGAAAAGGAAAAGAAAGCTTGGTAAAATTATAAGAAACCATCACTGAAAGAAGGGAGGAAGTAATTGACTTTTTTAGGAAGCCCGAAGCTATTTCATTGTGAATAAATGAACCATTAGGCAAGTAAACATAGAGGTAACCGTCAAAAGTTTCCCATACTTCTAAAGGTACTGTTAAACCTAGAGGGCATAGATCTGCATGTTCAAATTATATCGCCCCTTGTTAGTGGTATGCTTTTTTCGAAAGTTTTGAAATTGAAAGGATTAATGCCTACTGTCATTAATTGTAAACCAGCTAGTACTGTTGAAAGCTGTCCTCAGGATATCCAGATACTAAAGAGGTACTTCTATGGAGGACTTCCTCCGGTGGCGGCGAGAACAACTCTTAAATGTAGAATGATTGAGGTTAAAAAGTTGATGTTTGCTAATAAAATAATTTTTGACGATATGAGCCAGTCACGTGCAATCTATCATGCGAGGTTAGAACTCCCAAAATCTAGAGGGCTGTATGTTTAGAATCCAAAACATTAAAAACCTAAAAGTATTTTTAATTTTTTTTTATCATCGTTGCAAAAAATAAAAATAATAAAGTACGGCCACCATAGGGCGTTATCTACCTCAAAAGGGCTGGCCATTAGGTGCTTAAGATTTCATTGGCGAGATAGGCCAAATTCTTTTTCTCCAACATTTAATTTGGGATAAGATCCAACTCAGTCTTATATTAAACGTGGCCCAGGACCTTCCTTTCATGTAGCCGACATAAGATCTTCATCCACCTTAGCACATAATAAGTTTGAGATCTCAGAATCTATCATCCTTGGAACCAATGTCCTTGTTGGCATACTTCTTGTACCTTTAAGGCCACGATATGGAACATCGCTAGTACTGCTAGGGTCCGCTCTGATAGCATATATAATTATCCAGTCCACAGCCGTATCAGTGGGCATTACTTCCCGTAAAAAGGCTAGACAAAAGGTGCTTAAGAGTTCATTGGCAGGGTCTTATAAGGTCAAATTCTTTTATTCATAAGGCCAAATACTTTCATTCCCAATTCCAATGTAGGACAAGATCTAACTCAATCTTATATTACACGTAGTCGAAGACTTCTCCTAATACACAACCGATGTGGGATCTCTATTCACCCTAGTACATAGCAAGTGTAGGACCCCACAACTGGAGTAATGCCAAGGGAAAATTAGGAAAAGATGGGTTTTGGAAATATAACTTAGTGGAAGGTGGGATTGTTTTGAAAAGTTATGAAAAAGTAGGGTGACTTTTTAAAGTTTCTGAACAAGGGGTAGACTTAGAAAAAAATGGGTTTTTGAAATCCTTTACTTTGATCTTCCCGAATTACCCCTGCCCCCAAAATTGTTGATCCCTGTTCTGGTGCAAGTTATTTTTTGCAAGAATGCAAGTACGGTTATGCAAAGATGTTTGTCATTTTGTACAGATATTCAAGTCGATTCTTCTATTCCAAACGACGCAATACTAAATTTGTCAAACATTGGTTTGTAATCATTTCTGAATCACAAAAGGTATTTTTTTTGTTTTTCAGGCTGACCCACGATTTGTTTGGAACAGAAATCTACTAGAAGAGCTTATTAAGAATAAGGTTTGAACCAAAATGTTGCTTTTGTTTGGCACGAGTATCATTGGGTTGGTACAACCAATATTTTTTTTCCTTTTTTGTAGCAAATGAATTTAAATGCTATTATTTATTAACTACAGAAACGTTTGTCAAATATATTGTCCAGTGGACATATGAGATACTAAAAGAAGAACTATATTTTGTAGAAAAATGTCTAATATCAGTTTACGGTATCCTGCTAGTTGGCTAAGTTAGAGAACTATATTTTGTAGAAAAATGTCTAATATTAGTTCACAGTATCCCGTCAGTTGGCTAAGTTAGAGCACTTGTGCCTTAAATAAACTCGTCAATTCTTACATTTGGGAGATACTAAAGGAAGATAGTTCTTCTTTTACATCATCTATGCGAAACAATTGTTCTAATAAGGGTTTGAACGTAAAGAGACATGGGATATATAAGTCACATACTTGTACATTCCAAGCAATTCAGAAATTCTACTATAACAATCTTTTGATAAAGAAAAAATAAGTAACAGATCCGCTCTAAATACACCCATGAAGACATAAGGATGCAAACTATTGAAAAAGTTAGAAACTATCTAAATCCATCCCATCTAGAATAATACCTGCAAAAATGAGGACCGAAAACTTCCCCAGGTATTCTAATTTGTTAACAAAAAGTTTATTACCTAAAAACAAAAGCAGTAGAAATATTGTAGAACTCACTTTTTGATAAAAATGCGCCATAACGGAGAGGTGACGAAACGATGTGCTTTGAGTTCCCATCGAAACGGAGCATACTGACAACCCTCAATGATCCCAGCCGTGTAAGGGCAATGTGTGTGTGTGGTTCCCGCATGAAGCATGAGTTTAGCTCTTTATCTCTTCACACATGAAGCATGAGTTTAGCTCTTCCAGAAATCTTGCGGCAACTAGATGATATTGTAGGAATAATGGGGTCCCATAAACAACAGCAGAGGCGATGTGCAAACAGTTTGTGGTGACACCAGTCATTTTCTGTGGAAACACAAGTCAGTTTCTGCAAAATTGCATGTCCGATTGTGCTGATGCCCAAGTCATTTTATGCAGAAATTACGGGGCGCACGGGCATTTGATTTTTTCTCGGTGGGACCACTACATACGTGGGATGACCTTGTAGGAACCACACACACACATTGCCCTTACACGGATGGGATCATTGAGGGTTATCAATATGCTCCATTTTGATGGGAACTCAAAGCATATCATTTCGTCACCTCTCTGTTATGGTGCATTTTATCGGCCTCGCTATGCATGGTTGTTGAGGCCGTAAGGAGTCCGATGCGGAGTGGTTGATGTGTTTACTGACCAAGCACAGAAGAACGGTGTAGACGCAAACGGTTTGTGGTGACACTAGTCATTTTCTGTGGAAAGACAAGTCAGTTTCTGCAAAAGTGCGTGTCTAATTGTGCTGATGCCCAAGTCAGTTTATGCAGAAATTACGGGGCGTGTGCGTGTGTGTGTTGGTGGAGTCAGTGTCTCTCGGTTTGGGAAAAAGTCTTGATTGGAGGGAAATATGGGGTGGCAGTGGTAGAGCCAGAAAGTATCTACGAGGTGGGCACTTAATTGACAAAGGAAAAAAAATAAGTGTAATTATTGTGACATTGTTTTCCTTATGTTGTTCCTTGTTCGGCATTATCGAAAACAAATGAGAAGAAAAACAAATAAACCGCTGTCATCAATCAGTACTTTTCAAATGCTTGTGCATCTCTCTCTCTAGACATCACCATCTACAACTAGCCCCTTCATCTGGACACATCAACATCTTCCAGCAGCCCCTTCAACTTAAGGACACATCACCATCTACAACCATTTGTGAAATTGTGAACGGATGGTGCCCTCATTCTCTAAGCGAGAGAGAAGGAGGCAGCAGGTGGGCACGTGCCTCCCTGTGCCCCCCGCTGCCTCCGCTACTGGGGGTGGGCAACTACCCACTACGTACCCACTCTCTCCGAAATCGCGCACTAAAAACGGTTCTTGCATACGGCCAACCTGACCAAAAATTCTATACACTCCTTAACGGGTACCGTCACTCTAGAATTTATAATAATTTACACTAAAACACTTTTATTGCTTAAAATATTATTAAAAGTCAAAATATGCATTTTCCTGAATTTTTGAATATTTTCGAATTAAAATAATTTCTTTAACTACAATGAAAACCCAATAATAGCCATAATTACTTCCATCTGCAAAATGAATCTCACAATTTTTATAAGAACTTTAAAGTATATATAAAAATTATAGAAATAAAAATCAGAATTTGAAAGACATAAAAATTGTTTTTAGATTTTTCGTTTTGCTAAAACCAATGCGATATGGAAATCATAGCAAAACAACTCCAAAAATCATCAAATTCAAACTAAGTCTTATTTATACCATAATAACATTAATATAATTTTTTCCAGAACATTTTCTGGGTTTAAAGGCTCCAAAAGAATTTTCCAAACCTGAAATTACAGAAAAAACTAAAAATTCATACAATCTCAAAAAATTATAAAACTTGGCCAAGAATTCTAATATGGTCAAACGTATTATACTGTGAATTTTCACATGCTAACGATAAGCCTGCATTAACATATGCACCTGCGAAACTTAACGCTAACTCAAATTCCCGCTTCGTTTTCTTCTTCTTCCTTTCTTTTCTTTCTCTCCACCAGCTTGTGGTTACTGTTCACGCAGCTTCCCTTGTTCCCCATTTTCATCTCATTCTCCTTCCTCTGTAACACCACTTCATGGTTATATATTACATACATACATACACACACAGAGCTTCACACACACATCACCACACATAGCACTCAATACACACATTATACTACACTCATGCACTCATGGTTGCACTCAAAACCTCACACTCAAAATGGGTTTACACAGTCACGCCACTCTCACCAAACAATCTACACAAAGAAATGGACACAGCTACTGCCTTCCTCTTTATTTTTATTCTACACACAATGCACATACACAGCTCACATCTCTTTGCTCCCTCATACACAGCAGACCTGAATCCAATACACACTCTACACCCATTAACTCACCACTTCACATAAACCCAGATTTATTCATGTAATATCCACTTTGGACAGCCACAACCTCACGCATATACACACACAATACTCACACGAGCACACAGTTCACATACACAACCCCAAAACAATTCTACACAATACTCCGCTACTGGTGTTAAGCAGCGGGGTGGGGGGTGGAGTGGGGGTAGGTAGAATTTTTCAGGGAAGGGGTCTGAAGGGATTGGGGGAGAAGAGTTGGGCGGGGAGGGATATTTTGGGGAAGGGAAAATAGTGAAGTTAAAAAAAACTCATTTTTTTTCAACCCACCCCACTTTTCAGGGATTTCAAAGTTTCCCCCTCTCTTTTCACAATTTTCCCAAAAAAAAAAAACCCACCAATCCCAAATAATTAACTAAAAAACTCATGTTTTACTAATTTTCCCTAATGCCAAAGTGCCACAGGGCAATGTCATGTTATCGAGAAGAGTGTATGTGCCGAGCTAGAAGCTGCTTTGGGGGATGCATTTCGTAGTTGACAAACTTAAAATAAAAGATTTATTGATTGAAGGTGATTTTATCATGGCACTATGTGCCGGCCTTGGAGTTTGACAAGCACAACTTTACATTAACCGTGTGATTACTAGGCGATTGTCCCAATGAATGCATAAGTTAACCTTGTTCTCTGAATTTTATATCTCAACGAGCTCCGCACCAATCCTTCTTTGCCCAACTAGGTGTGCGTGCCATTCACTCCTCACTTAAGCTCTTGGGCTCTCTTACACAAACTACAAAAAGTTGACAGAAAGGAAAGAGAGGATAATCTCTGAACAAATATTTGGTAAATAATTGGTGAATGAATACAACTGAAGTCCTGTTCCACGTTTATTCTACCCCACCTCTTAATGGAAGGTGGTGATCAATTTTTTATTCAATACCATTAGAATCATAGAATCCTCCCTTGTAATATCTAAACCAATATTACCATTTTAGATTCTTTTACTAGAATAACCATCAAGATAATCCTAAAGATTCAATAGTCCTTCCATGCAAGTATTCGAGTAAGCGCATGCATGTCATCCCAATTGAGTGCCTCTATGGACAAGCCTCCAAAATAAGGTGGGTTGTGATCGTATATTATATTTTCGGCTACGAGGTCCTTGAAAAAACTTAAGATGAAATGTGTAAGTTTATGATCGGGCTAGTTAGAATATTAAATTCTTTTTAATGTGCTCCATTTTAAAATCCAATACCAAAATCGAAGAACTAAAATTATCTGACTTTTTGTGCAACTTTAAGTCATTTTCATGCATACTCTTCTATTTGTTTACAGAAGGCACCAGAGGCTCTCGGTAACCTGCGGGGCTGAAAGGTGACTCCTATAAGTCGGATAAGAAATAAGGCTGTGAATTATATTGCAAGCGAACTATTGATGATGAAGCATATGAAGATGCTAAGAATCGATAGACTTTGCTAGGATGATTGAGATGGTAAATTGCACTTCCACTACTACATAACTTAGGTACGTCCTCAAACTGTTGTAAACTTAGCAAATTGATGGTCTTTACGGTCAAAGGAGCAGGAGGGCCGTTTCTTTCTAGGTTGACCGTAGTGACATTAATACCCCTATGACCACCTCTAGCTGGACGCGGCGACATAATTCATCCTAAGATAGCAAATAGACCCTAAGATCACGACACTTAACATAAATGCTTCAAACAAAGGTACCGTAAAACCTATACTTTTCTAAGCTATATCTCAAACATCATACAATTCATATTAAATCATTGAAAGTTAAGGTCTAAGTCTACAAATTCTTAAGCCTAGGCTCTGATACTAAATCTATCACGCCCCCGACCTAGAGGCAGACCTTCACATATTATTTCAAAATATTCTTACTTAAGAGAAATGTAATATCCATAGTATTTTACCAAAAGAAACCTCAAATAGGTAATCGCAGCTCTAAAACATATCTCAAATCTTGGCACTCACATTAATCATCAATGTCCAGTAATTACGGTAGAAATTGGATAACAATAACTATGGCCCAAATATTATGGTTTCCAAAAGCTACTTTTTAAAACTATTACAAAGCTCTTATTCTCATGTCACTGAAAAAAATTATAAATTAAAGTACATCTCCAAGCTCAGGCATATAGCTACTAAGTCCATTAGGTTATCTTAGCTTAATTACCTAAAATGGAAGGAGAAGTGGGGTTGAACAGAAAGCTCAGCAAAGATCATCCCCCCTCCTCCCATGAATTACAACTCCGATATTCAATAACATATAGTTGAGTCAAAATAAATAATCTCAGCACGACAAATAATCTCATTTCGGGATAATAACACAACAAATATCAAAGCGAAGTCAAAAGAACATATTTGAAAAATTAACCTAATAATCACACATGATACAATACGTATTACGAGTGTGTAAAGCACATTAGTCTAAGCATGAGAAAGTTCAAAGTTTGCATACCGGTAGCAATTATCATATCATATCATGACATCACGTTAGCCTAAGCATGTGAAAGTTCTAAATACTAGTTCAATTTAAAGAGGTCTAATGAATATCAAAATATCTCAAAGGCATATGAGCTGCAAAAGCATCAAAACTTTGTATTTAAGTGGGATAGCTTAACGATTTCAGAATACACTTGATTTTAGACTCAAATCGAAGAGTATGGAAGCACAAATTCAAAAGATGTTCAATCTCTTAAATCCGAGTGTACCTGATCACATAATTTTTGAAATAACGAAATATGGGCAAAAAATGAACAAAACATATGCGCCACTGAAAAGGTGACATGTGGCACTACCACTAAGAGCTTTACACGCCCAAAATGGGCTGATCTAAGAATTGCTTCATACAACCAATCCTTGATGCCGGCAATAAGCTATATGGAGTAATGTTGTTTTGAAAAGTGCATAATGAATGCCTTGGATAAAGAAAATAAAGAAAAAAAAATGCAGTATAGTTCCCGTGCATTTAAGCTGGATAATAATAGCCAAAGGTAAAGATAATAGGAGGGCATATAGCATGCCGGCACAATAGAGATGTCAAAGGGCCGGGCTTGGGCCGGCCCAGCCCAAGCCCGTCGGGCCTGCTGTGGGGCCGGGCCGGGGCCGGGCCAGTGGGGGCTGCCAACCGGGCCGGGCCGGGCCGGGCCTGCCGAAGGCAAACCTAGGCCCAGTCCAGGCCCAGGCCCTAGGCCCAATAGCTAGGGCCGGGCTTGGGCCGGGCCCGGGCCTTTTTTTTTTTTTCTTCTTGTTATTCAATTTTAAATTTCATCTCTAGGCAATATTCACAATTTAACGAACCTAATCTTTATCCTTTTATTTCATTATAAGTAATATACATATATATGTATGTATGTATATACATATTTATTTGTTAGCCATTATATTTTTTATTATATGTTAAACATTTTCATACTCTTCTTGATGAGCTTTATTAATAAAATCTTAACACATAACAATTTATATAGAAAAATAATAAATGTATTCATAGGCCCTCCTCCTTTTATCCGGGCTTGGGACCGGCTGCTTGTAAACAAACAGGCGAAGTTACCTATTTTTTTATATATACGAAAAAATATATATCTTGCTTGTAAAAATTTATTTTATATATATGGAAAAAAAAGTATATTTTGTGAAAAAATTTATTCTTAAAATTCTAACAATCAAAATAATAATGAATGTCTATCCAAAATATCAGCAATCAAAGATCAAGAAATCTGCAACGTCAACCAAAAGGATCAAAAGAGGAAAATAAAAACAAATTACCTAATCATCCAGAAGTACTTCAATATCCGAGTCACTGCTCTTCCTATCATCAATCGGTTTATCTTGCTCGCGGTATTTCGCATCAAGATAATCCTTCCAACATACACATAGCTCGAGCGACTCGGGGTTAAGACGACTCCTCCTGTCATCCAAAACCCTCCCGCTAGCTGAAAATGCCGACTCTGAAGCAACCGTGGAGGCTTGCACTGGCAGTACATCCCGTGCAATTTGGGATAAAGTTTTATACATGTTTTGATTTTGTTTCCAAAAATTTAACAAATTAAAATTAACCTGTTCTTGCCTTGATAAATCAGAATAATGATCAGTATTTGCATATACACCAATCTCATTAAAAGAGGAAAAAGTATACGAACCTGCCGAATTAGAAGTACCTTCACCTGGTAGTTGTCTTGCTACTAGATGTTCAAAGCCCTGAAGGTATGGCGCATAATACCTCTCAACAGTGGATGATGATGTAGCTCGCCCGCGCACGTCAGCAGAATTACGATAGACGTTGAACAAGTCCTCAAACCTCTTGCTCACTTTTGCTGTGAATGCGGTTGTCTCCTCTGCTGTGTAGCACATTAATTTCGATATCTCTTGTATCGAGGCGTTCACGCCATGCAACTTTAACCTAGGATCTAAACAAGTAGCCACAGTAAAAATAGCAGGCAGCTTACTCCAATATTTATTAAATTTTTGATCCATCACTTTTACTATTTCCTTAAAGGGTCCTATATATCTCCATTTTGTTAACATTGTAGCCATCTTCAGAATTTCTATTACAGCGAGAGGAGAGGTGGGATAGTACGTACCAGACAATAAATTGGTAGACGTGTAGAATACCTCCAAAAATTCAGCTAGGTATGTGGCCATCTGCCATTCCTCTTGAGTTGGCAAGCCGGCTGGGAACTGGGTTAGTAGAAAATGCGTATAGACTTCTCGGTATGCCAGAATGTGTAAAAGCATGTGGTATGTAGAGTTCCACCTGTGGACCACATCTGTAACTGCTCTCCTGCGAGGCATATTATATTGAACACACAACGTTTTAAATTGTTGTGTTCTCGGACTCGAGCTATTAACATACGCTGTCATACCCCTCATTTTGAGAAGAATATCTCCTGCAGCAGCTAAACCATCTTGAACAATTAAATTAATAATGTGACAAACACAGCGAACATGAAATAATTCACCGTTAAGTACAGGTTGAAGCGTCTCCTTTAAAGCTGCAACAGCAACTTTATTATTAGAAGCATTATCAAAACTAACACTCATAATCTTATCCTTAATTTTAAATGTGGTGCATGCTTTTAATATAAGAATAGCAATGTTCATTCCATCATGCGGATAAGGGAAGTGCTCGAAAGCGATGATTCTCTTGTGCATAACCCAATCTACATCAATCCAATGAGCGGTCACACAAGAATAACTAACAAAAGTATAAGGAGATTGCCAAATATCAGAAGTAAGACTAACTTTACCTTCAAATTTATCGAAATAATCGATAAGGCGTGCTTTAGCAGCATTGTACTGTCGGAGTGCATCGGATCTAGTTGTGTTTCTATGAACCTTTTTGTACAAAGGTTGAACGTATGTGTTCATATATCTAGAGTGCTTAGGATTATCGGCAAAAGAAAAGGCTTGTTCATCATGAATAACAAATTCAGCGAGACCGTCTCTTTGCTCTCGCTGATTATAAACAAATAACTTACCGTCAAAAGATAACTGCGTTTGGGTAGGTTCGACGTGGCCTTGTCGAGGTGCACACAGAGGGTAATGCCTGTTAAGATGTCCATTACCACTACCAGACGAAAATAATTTAGCGCAGTACTTACATCGAGCTTTTCGGATGCCGTCCACCATAACTACATCGAAATGATTCCAACACTCGGCTTTCTTTTTTTTCCCCTTTTGGACTTCTGGCTCATTACCGGAGGCATTGCTCGGCCCTTCTTCATCATGACCAGGCATAGGGTTGAGATTATGCCACGGAGTAGTAGCTTCGCCAACCGAGCTGCGTCCTTGACTATAATGCGGGGGGTCTTCATCAGGCGTGTATTCAAAATCTGGAATGTTTTGATTGAACTCCCAATTGGCTTGGGTATCTATCATACAGCCTGTACTCATTCGTCCAGGAACGAATGGTTGTGTTGGTGCTTGGATTGGTGTTTGTGATGGCCGTGGCGCTGGCGCTTGTGCTGGTGGTGGTGCTTGCGATGATGATGATGTTTTTCGTGATGACGATGCACGCCTCATTTTCTTCAATAATCCAGCCATATTTCGAGCTAAACTTTGTAAGAGTAACTAAATACACAAGTATAAGAGTAGTAATAAGAAATAACAATTAAAAGAATGAACGAGTAACAAATATTAGAGAGTTAGTAATTAAAAAGAATTTAGCAAGACTAGTAATTAATAAACAAGAGTACTAATTAGTAAATACTAGTAGTAATTAGCAAGAGTAGTAATTAAAAAGAATTTAGCAAGACTAGTAATTAATAAACAAGAGTACTAATTAGTAAATACTAGTAGTAATTAGCAAGAGTAGTAATTGGAGAGGAAAATAGTAGCAAAGCTTGTAGAAATATAGAATGTTTAGGTAAGAGAGAGTAAGAAGATTGGTGTGAAAAATTAGAGAGAAATGGTGTGAATTTATAGATTTTAGAAACTTCACAAAAGACCAAAATACCCCTACAAACTATCCGTTTATAGTTGTTGGGGAGGGTAAGAGTGTAAAGGAGTTGAAAAATATAGGTTAGACTAAAATACCCCCCAAACTAGCCGTTATATTGCTGTTGGGGGGTAAAAGTGGAATTTTGGAAAAGGGGTGGAAGAAAGGGGGGAAAAACAAAAAAATTCAAACAAGTGGGGCCAAAACCGGGCCAAACCCGGGCCGCAGACCGGGCCAGCCCCGGGCCAGATCCGGGCCGCAGACCGGGCCAGACCCGGGCCGACTTCGGGCCGGGCCAAACCCGTTTCCGGGCCGGGCCGGGCCGGGCTTTTTCGCAGCAATGGACGGCCTGGTCCAGGCCCAGGCCCCAGGCCCGCTGTGCTGGGGCCGCTACTGTTCATCGTCGGGGCCGGGCCAGCCCGGGCCAGAACCGGGCCGGGTCGGGCCAGCCCGCGGGCCGCCCGGCCCGTTTGACAACTCTACGGCACAAGGACAATGAAGAAGACTGCAATTGAATGAAAGAGGCGAATATATATTGAACGAATAACAATTACCCCAATCAATCAGCAAGTGATTATCTGTTTATAGGTGTCAACAATACGCAAGCACAAATGATGAAAGGTATCATTTTCATAGAGGCAGATGTAATAAATACAATCCTTACCTCAATTTACACAATAATTTTTACCAAATTTCGCAAGTCTTCAAAAATTCCAAAACCTAAATAATTTCATCAACCTACTTGTATTAAGATGTTCAAAAACACATTCTAATTTGATTCAACTTGTCCATACAATCAAGGCGAGTTTAGCATTTCTTACCGATTGCGGGTAGAAGATTGCAATCTTCCAAACCATAAGTTTACCCATCTTCTATCTCTCTCTACACCAAAACTAAAAGTATCGACAAAATGGAGATTAGTAATAACCTAAAAACCCCTAAAGATATATCACTCTTTCAAAAATGCCTCAAAGACAATTAAAATAACAAAGGTAACCTAAAACATATAAATAATTGATAATAGATTATTTCGGGTCTTACATCCTTCCTTCCTTATAAAATTTTATCCTCAAAATTTACATACCTCAAGTCATCGAATAGATATGGATATTTCTCTCTCATAGACTCGTCAACTTCCCACATGGCCTCCTCAACAGCGTGGTTCCTGCACAGCACTTTCACTAAAGGTATCGTCTTTATACGCAAAACCTGATCTCGCCTTGTTCCTCCACTGATAGGTCCTCGTGAATACGTGAAGGCTCATATGTCAAAACATGGGATGGGTCGTGCACATATTTTCTCAAAACAAAAACATGAAAGACGTTATGTGCATGTGCATATCTGGCAGCAAAGCAACACGATATGCAATAGAGCCACCTCTATCCAAAAGCACATAATGTTCAATATATCTAATTAAAGACTCAACTTCTCCTTCCTTCCACATCAAGCCCTTCCATGGTAAAACTCGCAATAAGACATGATCACCAACCTCGAACTCCAAGTCACGATGACGATTGTCAGCATTACTTCCCTGGTGAATCTATGTAGCACAAATACGATCCTGAATTAACTAAATCTTATTCAAATAATCTTGAAAAATCTTGGGTCCCGGTAAACTCCTCTCACCAACCTCATACCAACATGTAGGTGATCGACATCTACGCCCATACAAAGCTTCAAACAGAGCCATCTCAATACTTTCTTGATAACTATTTGATGCCAAATAAAGTGGGTTCGTACCTACATGGAGGTTCCACAAAGGATGTGGTTTGAGTTAGCTTCTAGATGTATAAGTGAGAGACAGTGCGGGTGGAGTAAGGATAGAGAGCAAGGCTTCCCAAACAGGCCGTGAGGAGTGGCAGTGCTGTGGAGATAAAGCTGAGACGAATAGGGCCGGCAATCAACAGTCCAAGTCAAGGTCCGACTCAGGGTCCAATGTTATGTCCAAGATTATGTCCAATTGTGTTCCTCTTTCTAGAATCCAAGAGCTTTTGAGTTCTAGAATGAGAAAATAATTTTGTAAGAATGAACCAAAAGTCCTCTAAATGAAGTCCAAAGTCCACTATTTATAGGCAAAGGTATGCCTATGTCATCAAATGCCATATGTCATCCCTGGCAGTGATAAGTCACCGGGGGTCCAAAAATACCGGTTCTACATTAGAGTGTCGGTTCCCAAATTCGGCGCTGCGTATTCCATACAGCATCGCTCTACCTATCTGAGAAGACTGACCACACAACATCGGCATGATCAGAGTAAGCCCCTTGTCCTAGCCACCACTCCAAGCCCTTAATGAATCCCACAGGGGTGCGTCAAGAGATGCGGAGAGAACCTGACAACGGTAAGGGAAGGTCCTTGTGACCAACTGCCAGGTGTACTAGGTGCGATGCCTTCCAAAGACCTGCTCCCGTCCCGGAGTGACTCTGTAGTCATCATCCTGTAGGTGCCGATGACCACCAGTAACGTAAGTGGACATGGTCACAGCTCAGATGTGCCTAGTGTCATGCAAGTCACCCCAGGCAGTGATAGCTTTGGTGATAGTGAGCCTATCCTACTACAAAGGGTCCTCGTGCTGAAGCACTACGAACGGAGCCCCCTAAAATGGAGGCGGCAATAGCTTCTGGGATAGCGAGCCTATCCAGCTACAAAGGTTCCTCGTGCCAAAGCACTACGAGCAGAGCCACTTGAATGCTACACACTCTGGAGAGTGGGTCGAAGCATGTTCAAAATCCATGGCAGGGGTGCATGGTGTGGTGAGTGTGGTGCCTGAAGGCATGTAACATGATTGTGGAGCATGGACGCAGTGCTAGAGGCACGAGATATGATTGTGGAGCATGGACGCGATGCCAACGGCATGAGAACATGAATGTGGTGCATGGGCGTGATGCCAACGGCATAAGACAATGAGTGTGGCACATGGGCGCGATGCCAAAGGCATGAGACATGATTGTGGCACATGGGCATGATGCCAAGGGCATGAGACAATGAGTGTGGTGCATGGGAGTGGTGACCCCTGTCGCGAGATAATACATGGTGTTATGGCTCATGGGCGTGGCGACAACCATCTCAAGACAATACCTGGTGCCGGAGGCAAATGTCATGGAAGTTAAGCATGGACGCGTCGAAGACTTTTGCAAGACAATACCTGGTGCCGAGGGCACATGTTATGGAAGTGGAGCATGGGCGCGGTGACGACCATCACAAGACAATACCTGGTGTCAGGGGCATATGTTATGGAAGTGGCGCATGGGCGCTGTGACTAATGTTACGAAAATAGAGCGCGGGCATGCGTCAGGTGTCCCAGAGGTGGGGCATTAGTCAAGTGTGCATGTTGTACGAGAATGTCGAATGCGATCTCTGGTAATGACGAACTCAAAAGTAGGGTACGCAACCGCCGACAAAAGGTCCCTGGGGGTGGCGCGCGACCATGGGCAACGGGCATCGCGGAAGCGGCACGCAGCCATGGGTGACAGACATTGCGGGTTCGGCGCGCGGGCGATGGTGGGCATCGCGGAGATGCAAAACCACCATGAAGAAAATGATGGTAAAACGGGAGGCCAAAAGCCAAACCTTGGGGAAGGTTGAGGCCAGACTTTGGGGGGGGAAGACCAAGGCTAACCCCCATGGGGAGGCCGAGGCCAACCCTCGGGGTGGGGGGGGGAGTTCAAGGCCAAAGGCAACCCTCAAGAGGAGGCCAAGGCCACTCCCCTTGGGTAGGCATTAAGGCACGCCCCCGGTTGATGTTTTGGTGAACAAAAAGGAGTGGGGTAGTCGATGCGCAACGAGCGCGTTACCTTGAGTCGCGCCGAAGTAAGAAAATAAAGCGCTAAAGTTGTGCACAAAGAGAGCGAAGTGTAGTGAAAACTTAAGTGTGCAAAGTGTGAAAACTTTGGGGAGGCCCAAGGCCAACCCTTGGGGGGAAGGCCGAGGCCGAAGCCCTTGCCCCAATGTATGTCGTCGGCCTATGTTTTGGGTGAAAAAGGAGTTAAGTGATCACGGTGTGATGAGCATTCTTTCGTTAGTTGGGCCGACGTAGAAATATTGGCGCTAAAGTCGCACTAAAGATAAGAACGTGCGTGGGCACTTTTGACCGGTTCAATGCATTGGAAAATTGACCGTTGACCCTGTTGATGTGTCGCACAAAACGGGACCCCCAGTGGGCCCTTGGGTGAGACCAGAATAGATTGGAACATAAGCCCCCTGCGTGTGGTATGCGCGGGGGGGGGGGGGGGGAACCCGAGCAGGCGCCGCATGCATAAACGTCATCATATGAAAATAACACGTCGTGGTAAAAATGCGTTAGTTGATGCGCTAGTAGGGGGAAATTTGAAGAATGGTTTTTTTTTTTATCGAAAGAAATTGGTAGAGCAAAACAAGGTAACGGCGATTGTAGAAAAGAAAAAGGAAACAACGAAAAGCGGGACGTGCGTTTCCGTTGGCGGCAACGCAGAAAGGGAATGTAGCACGAAAATGGAAATTGTATCGAAAAATAGGATTGCGCAAATTATTTTTATTAGCGGCACCATTAATGACGTAAAAGTGTGTGATATCGTTCCAGACTAAGATAGAGCAAAAAAAAAAAGTTAGCACGAAATGGGGTAATGCTTTTTGAAAAAGAGTTGTTGGGAGTTTTGGGGGAAAGATTTTGAAATTTGAAACTTTAATGGGTGATGGTAGGTGGGAAGTCTTTCAAGATTTTGGAAGAGAGAGGAAGATTAGAGAAAAGAGAGAAGAGAAGAGAGCAAATTGAGAAGCAGAAGAAAGAAGAAGAAGAAAATTGAAGACCATGGTAAGATTGAGGACTTCACAAGAAGCCAAAAGGATGCAACAAGGGAGAAGAGGAGATGGGGCAAATGACGCCAGGTTGAGGCTAACCAAGGACGCGAGCCAAGGCCAACCAAGGCCACTCAGCCGAGGCCGCGACAAAGGGGAGTTGATGCGGGGAGGGGAAGGGAAAGGGGAGAAGGGGAAGGAAGGGGGGAGAGGGGAAGGGAAGGGAGAAGAGGGGAAGGGGGAGAAGAAAGAAGGGGATAGGGGGAAGGGAAAAGGGAAAAGGGAAAGGAGGGAAGGAAGAAGGGGGGCCGACAGAGAGCATCGTATTGCAGTCTGCCTATCTTCCACACTTAGGCACCATGCATGTACAACAGAGAGCTAATAGGACAACCAACCAAGGCCTCAACCTCACTGTGCAAGAAGAAGACCATCTCGGCGACCAGGAAGAGACTAGTGCCGTACGACTCCAAGATCAACCACCAACCGTCGTACTTGATGTACAAGTTGTCGTCAGTGCAGCCATTCTAGCATCTTACTCTTTCATAACCAATCTAAAAGACTCTCAGACCATGCTCATGGCCGCCATCATGAAAATTCAAAGATCTATATAGATGTTGGTATCCCAACAAGCCACTTAGGCTGGCTCTTGACACTGCCCAGGCCCCAGCATCACAAACACCGCCACCTCGAGCATCCAGACCCTTGGCGGTAGGACTCACGACATATTCACCACCCATTGCTGACATATCTCCTCTTATGATGCCACCACGCAAACCACAGGCAGAGTTTGGACCAGTGTTACAACATGTTCTCCTTGTTGTTGCACCTCGACATGTGTTGACCTTTTAGTGGTGTAAGGGTTAGGCTCTATCTTAACAGAGTCATGGGTCTTGAAAGAGCTAAGGGTCGACACATGTCAACCTGTTACAACACTGGTCCAAATTCTGCCTGTGGTTTGCGGGGTGGCATCATAAGAGAAGGTATGTCGACAATGGGTGGTGAAGATGTCGTGAGTCTTACCGCTAAGGGTCTAGATGCTCAAGGCGGTGGTGATCGCGACACTATGGCCTGGGCAACGTCAAAAGCCGACCCAAGTCTTGAAGGCTGGAACGGTGGAGTGGCTTGTGGGAGACCAACGTTTGCATAGATCTTTGCATTTCCATGTTGGCGACCTTGAGGGCGGTCTGAGAGTCTTGTAGATTGGTAATGGTCAGAGTAAGCTGCTGGATGGCTGCACTGACAATAACTTGTAAATCAGGTGCGGTGGCTGGTGGTTGGTCTTGGAATCGTACGGCATTGGTCTCTTCCTGGTTGCTGAGATGGTCTTTTTGTTGCACAGTAGGGTTGAGGCCTTGGCTGGTTGTCCTGGTAGCTCTCCATTGTACAGGCATGGTCCCTAAGTGTGGAAGACAGGCAGACTGTAATACGATGCTCACCTCCCCAGCAGAGTCGCCAAAATGATGCCAAAGAAAGTGGGTTCATACCTACTTGGAGGTGCCAGAAAGGATGTGGTCTGATTCAGCTTCCAGATGTACAAAGTGAGAGACAATGAAGTGGAGTAAGGGCAGAGAGTAAGGCTTCCCAGATAGACCGTGAGGAGTGGCAGTTCTGTGGAGACAAGGTTGAGATGAACATGGTCGACAGTTGACAGTCCAAGTCAAGGTCTGAGTCAGGGTCCAATGCTACGGTCCAATGTTATGTTCAAGATTATGTCCAATTGTGTTCCTCTCTCTAGAATCCAAGAGCTTTTGAGTTCTAGAGTGAGAAAGTAATATTGTGAGAATGAGCCAATGGTCCTCCAAATGAAGTCCAAAGTCCATTATTTATAGGCAAATTTATGCCTATGTCATCAAATGCCGTATGTCGTCCCATAGAAGTGACACGCACAGGGGGTCCAAAAATACCGGTTCTCCGTCGGACTGTCGGTTTCCAAATCCGGTTCTTCCTGCCCCATAAGCGTCGCTCTACCTGTTTGAGAAGACTGAGCCATCGGTCCAAGCTCTTACTGAATCCCATAGAGGTGCGTCAAGACACGTGGAGAGAACTTAACAGCGATGAGGAAATGTCCTTGTGACCAACTGCCAGGCGGATTAGGCGCGATGCCCTCCAAAGACCTGCTCCCTTCCCGGTGTGACCTGGGGGTGATCATCTTGGGGGCACTGATGATTATCGATACTGTGAGTGGACGTGGTTGCAGCTCAGACGTGCCTAGTGTCATGCAAGTCACTCCAGGTGGCGATAACTTCTATGTTAGCGAGCCCATCCCGCTTCGAATGGTCATCGTGTTGTAGCGCTATGAACGAAGCCTATCAGAATGGAGGCGATGATAGCTTTTATGGTAGGAGCCTATCTCGCTGCAAAGGGTCCTCATGCCGTAGCACTACGAGTGAAGCCCCTCAAAATACTGCACACTTTGGAGAGTGGGTCGAAGCAAATTCCATGTCCATGGTGGGGGCGCATGGTGTGGTGAATGGGTGTAGTGCTCGGAGGCACGTAACATGATTGTGGTGCACGGGTACGGTGCCAGCGACAGGAGATATAATTGTGGTGCATGGGTGCGATGCCAACGACAAGAGACAATGATTGTGGTTCATGGGCACGATGCCAACAACATGAGACAATGAGGTGGCGCATGGGCGCGATTCCAATGACATGAGACATGATTGTGGCGCATGGGTGAGACGCCAAGGGCATGAGACAATGAGTGTGGCACATGGGTGCGACGACCCCTATCGCGAGATAATACATGGTGTTATGGCGCATGGGCGTGGTGATGACAGTCGCAAGACAATACCTAGTGTCGGGGGCCCATGTCATGGAAGTGGAGCATGGGCGCGGTGACTACCGTCACAAGATAATACCTGGTGCCGGGGGCACATGCTATGGAAGTAGCGCATGGGCGCGGCGACAACCGTTATAAGACAATACTTGGTGTCGGGGGAACATGTTATGGAAGTGGCATAAGCGTGGTGATGCGTCGGTGTCCTGGAGGTGGGGCATGAGCTGAGTATGCATGTTATACAAGAATGATGAATGTGATCTCCGGTAATGATGAAGTCGAAAGTGGGGGTACGTGGTCGCCGGTAAAGGGTCCCTCGGGGGTGGCACGCGACCACGGGCGACGGGCATTGCAGAGGCGGCGCGCGGCCCTGGGTGACGGACGTTAAGGGTCGGCGTGCGGGCGATGGTGGGCATCACAGAGACGCAAGACTTCATGAAGAAAATGATGGTAAAAGAGGAGGCCAAAAGCCAAACCTTGGGGAAGGCTGAGGCCAAACTTTAGGGAGGGGGAGGCGAAGGCCGACCCCCTTGGGGAGGACAAGGCCAGCCCCCTTGGGAGGTCCCCGACCCTCAGGGGGAGGTCAAGGCCAAGGCCACTCCTCATTGTGTAGGCATTAAGGCACGCCTCTGGTTGATGTTTTGGTGAACAAAAAGGAGTCGGGTAGTCGAGGTGTGACGAGCGCGTTACCATGAAAACTTGAGAAAATCAAGCGCTAAGTCACACACAAAGCGCGCGAAGAGGAGTGAAAACTTAAGCGCACGAAGAGTGAAAACTTTGGGGAGGCTCAAGGCCAACAGCTTGGGGAAGGCCCAGGCCAACCGCTTGGGGAAGGCCAAGGCCAACCCTTAGGGGGAAGGCCGAGGCCGACCCCATGGGTGAGGCTGAGGCTGACCTCAATGTACGCTATCGGCCTATGTTTTGGGTGAAAAAGGAGTTGGGTGATCACGGCTCGACGAGTGTGCTTCCATGAGTTGCTCCAATGTAGAAAAATTGGCACTAAAGTTGCACTAAAGCGAAGAACGTACGTACGCACTTTTGACTAGTTCAATGCGTTGAAAAGTTAATCGTTGACCCTGTCAATGTGTCGAGCAAATCGGTACCCCCAGTGGGCCCTTGGTTGCGACCAGAATAGGTTGAGAACATTATTATTATAGGCAAACTCAATCAAAGCCAAATGCTTATCTCAATTAATGTGGAGGTCTAACGAGCAGACACGTAACATATCCTCCACATCTAAAGAGTACACTCAGACTGACCATCTATCTGCAGCACTATAATCCAGACGAGTTCCCAGGGCCCTATAGAGACTAGTCTAGAAACGATATGTGAAATGTGCATCCTTGTTTGATACAATAGATACTGGTAAATTGTAGCCTAATTATCTTCTAAATGTATAACTTAGACAACATCTCTATGGTGTAGTTGGAACAAACAGGAAGGAAGTGTGCGGATTTGGTTAAACGATCAACAATAGCCCAAATTGCATCATGCTTACCTAAGTCCTTGTGTAAGACAACTACAAAGTCCATGTTCACATGCTCCCACTTCCACTAAGGAACTTCTAGTGACTATAAATTGCCTACAGTTCCCTGATGCTCGGCCTTAACCAGCTTACAAACCATACACCTCTACCACTCCACCAAATGTTCTCACAAAGATCTATATACATCTTTGTACAACCAGGATGTACATCCTACCCCAAATATGGGCTGATGTCAACAACTCTACCCTTACTTATGAAACTGCTGGGACACACAACCTCGAGCCCATCCTCAAGGTACCATCATCCTCGAGATGAAATACATGTTGTTTTCACATCCTCCATAATACTAATCAAGTCTGGATCGCTCAACTGAGAAGACTTGATTCTCCTAATAATGGAAGGCCCAACCTGCAAATATGCCAGCTGGCCATCTGAACCACTAATATGGATCTCCAACTCCAAACTAAGCAAGTGCACTAACAATTGGGGCTGACTAGTAATCAAAGCTGCGAAGTTGCCGCGCCCACATTTTTTCTACTTAATGTATTAGCCCTTTCCTAGATGATGATGGATTGTTAAGTCATAATTGTTCAATAACTCAAGCCAACGATGTTGACTCATATTTAGCCTTTTCTGTGTGAATAGATATTTAAGGCTCTTATAATTCATATATATCTTACACGTTTCACCATGAAGATAATGCCTCCAAATCTTATGTGCAAACACAGCTATTGCCAGTTCCAAGTCATGAGTAGGGTAGTTCCCTTCATAATTGTTCGATTGGTGTAAAACACATGCAATAACCTTTCCATGTTGCATAAGAACACAACCCAACCCGTTTAAAGAGGCATCATTGTAAATAACAATACCACCTAAACCAGAAGGTAGTTAGAGAACTGGTGCTGAAACAATCGATTCTTTAACTCCTGAAAACTATTCTCACAGGCCTTTGACCAAATAAACTTAACTCCTTTCTAAGTCAACTGGGTCAAAGGGCTAACAATGCTTGAGAGTCCTTAACAAAATAGCGATAATGCCCGGCCAATCCCAAGAAGCTAAAAACCTCCGTAATAGAAGTTGGCCTACTCGAATTCACCATGGCCTTTATTTTTAATGGATCTACAGAAATTCCATCTTTATGTCACTACATGACCCAAAAAAGATACATACTCTAGCCAAAATTCAAACTTCTGGAATTTTGAGTAAAGCTTGAGAACTCTCAATATCTGTAAAACTTGTCTCAAATGTTGTTCATGTTCTTCCTTGCTTTTTGAATAAATAATAATGTCATCAATAAAAACAATCACAAACTGATCAAGGAATCCCTTGAACACCCTATTCATCAAATCCATAAACGAGACAATAGCATTGATTAAACCAAATGGCAAAATAAGAAACTCATAATGTCCATACCTCATCCTAAAAATAGTTTCAAGTATATCCTTCTTTTGGATTTTCAACTGGTGGTAACCATATCTGAGATCAATCTTTGAAAAGAATTGGGCTCCCTATAACTGATCAAATAAGTCATCTACTCTTAGTAAAGAATACTTATTCGTGATACTGATGCGATTCAATTTTCTATATTGATACACAGTCTCATAAACCCATCCTTCTACTTAACATGGGTGCACACCATGGAGAAGCACTTGTATTGATAAAACTATTATTTAACAAATCCTGAAGCTGAACCTTGAGCACTTTTAGCTCTGTTGGAGCCATACGATACGGGGCCTTAAAAATAAGAGTTGTCCTTGGAATAAGATCGATAGAGAATTGTATTTCTTTATCCGGAGGAAGTCCTAGAAGATCTTCAAGAAAAACATCTGCAAATTTCTCCACAAAAGGAATACTACTCAAATCCCCACTAGACACGCATACATGGGATAAGAATCCCATGAAACCCTTCCTAAAACCTTCTTGTTAGTGGCACTAAAATAGTATGAGGAGGTGCAACAGGTCTAGAACACTGATATATACAAACTCAGGTAGACTCAGAATGCAAAAATATTGCTTGCTTTAAGTAGCAATCAACTCTGGCATCATAGGCAGCCAGATAGTCCATGCCCAAAATCACATTGGAATCATGCACTTCTAAAGGTACAAGGTCTGCAGGTAAATCCATATACCAACTCGCACATTACAACATCTATAAATTGAGGAGGTATCAAAAGAAAATCCAACTGGAGTAATAACAGATGTCCCACCTTCTAGGGACTATGACTCAGTACCAAGCTGACAAGAAAAAGATGATGTGACATATGTAAACATAGAACTAGGATTAATCAAGGAATAGGCTCTAGATGAACATATGTAAAATTTTCCCATCATTACATTATACAGATGCAGTGGCATCCTTTCGTGTCAAGGCATAAGCTCGAGCCCGAGCAGTTGTGGCTTGATTAGTTCCTAGCAGCTGGTTTTGCACCTCACTACCCTGAGAAAATAGGGACCTAAGCTGTTGAGGGCAATCCTGTGTCCCTCTTGTTGGCAGTTTAAATACGCACTATTCTGCCACTAACATACATCTTTATGGTTCTTCCCCTAAGCTTTGCAAGCTTTAGCAGGATCCAGGGTATTCTTAACTGGTTCCTTACTAGCCAAGATTTAGTTCTTGGGCTAAACCACATCATTAACCTTTGGGCGATTTTCTTGGCTTCCTATGCTCTGGCTCTGCTTCTTGTAGTAATTACGCCTAGCCTAGAATCTTTCTCTACCTTCTAGGCCTTGTTCAAGACTTGACCATACGTGTCTAGATTCACATCAGTTAAGAACTTCCTAATGTCGTACCTTAGTCCATTTGTGAGACGTGTTGCACGTCTTTCCTCTGTATCTATCACAGGTCTTGCAAATCTCGACAACCTGGCAAGTATGGCCTCGTAGTCTTTGACAGTTTCATCTTCCCTTTGTTCTGGCTTTAAACCTCTTCTACCATATCATCTTTCACATTTCTAGGGAAGTATTTGGCAAGAAATATCTCTTGAGAAATGTGCCCAAGTCAAAGCCTGCTCCTCCTCAGTAGTCAAAGTTCTCTCGACCATTTTCCACCATTGGTCGGCCTCATTCTCTAACTGGTACATCACAAGGTCCAATTTCTGACAATCGATGATGTTCAAAAGCTTAAATATCTTTTCTAACTTGTTTAGCCAGGCCTCCACATCCTCTGGTTTATCAGCACCAAAAAATGTGGGACAATTTAGATGGTTAAATGCCTTGATGATATCTGTATTCAGAGGAGCAGGATGGGCATTTTCTTCTAGGCTGACCTTGGTGACATTAATACACCTACGATCACCACTAGCTGGACGAGGCGGCAGCATATATCCTCTTGAGATAGCAAACAGAGTCACAAGATCATGACATCAGCGTAAACACGTCAAACAAAAGTACCGTAAAATATAGACTTTTCTAAGCTATATCTCAAATATTATAGAGTTCATCTTAAATCATTGGAAGCTTAGGCTCTGCTACCAAATCTGTCATGCCCCTGACCTGGAGGCGGACCTTTGCATACTATTTCGAAATATTCTTACTTACGAGAAATATAATACCCAAAACACTTTACGAAAAGTATAACCTCAAAGAGGTATTGAGCGCTCTAAAATATATCCCAAATCAAGGCATGCACTCATATTAATCATCAATGTCGAGTGATTGCAGCAGAAATCTGATAACAATAACAACTTTCTGAAAATTGGGGTTTCCAAAAGTTACTTATCAAAATTATGACAAAGCTCTTATTCTCACGTCACTAAAAAGAGTTATAAATTAAAATACATCTCCAAGCTCATGCATATAGCTACTAACTACTTTAGGATGTCTCAACTTAATTACCTGAAATGGAGATGGGGGGGGGGAGTAAAAAGCTCAGCAAAGATCACACACACACACACACACACACACACACAGAATACATCGCATGTATTCAGTAACATTTAGTTGAGTCAAAACGACGCATATAGAACCAAGAGTGCAAAGATGATAAATAATCTTAGCATGACAAATAATCTCATTTCGGTATATTAACCCAAGAAATATCAAATTAAAGTCAAAAGAACATATTCGAATAATATACGATATAACTACGTAAAACGTGAGTATAAAGCACATTAGCCTTAGCACGCGAAAGTTATAAGCTTAAAATTTTTATATCGGTAGCAATTGACATATCATATCGTAGCATCATATTAACCTAAGCACGGCGGTTCTAAATATTAGTTCAATTTAAGGGAGTCCAATGGATATGAAAATATCTCAGAAGTATAAGTGCTGCAAAAACATCAAAACTTTGTATTTCAAGTGAAGTAGCCTAACGATTTTAGAAAATTCTCGATTTTGGACTCAAGTCGAAGAGTACGAAAACACAAGTTCAACGGAAGCTAAATCACTCGAATCTGAGTTTGCATGATCATGTAATTTTGAAATAACGAAATATGGGCAAAAAGTAAACAAAATGTCTGCTCCACTAAGAAGGTGACACATGACACCACCACAAAGAGCTTTACATGCCTAAAATGGGCAGATTTAATAATTGCTTCAAACAACCAATTCTTGACACATGGATTGACAATAAGCTACATTGAGTGGTGTTGGTTTGAAAAGTGCATAATGAATGTCTTAGGAAAAGAAAATAATACTGTGACCAAACATCAAAGAGAAGAGTGCGGTACAGTTCCCAAGCATTTACGCTGAAAACAAATAGTTAATAAATGCTTCAAACAACAGATAGCCCATCTTCTTTATTCTAAGTAGGATTTCGCATTAGAAGAATATTAACAACGGTTATCTTAATAATAGATAAATATGAAACTGAAAGTAACATGTCAAATGTTTTGTTTCAAGCCTTCACTTGGACAAAAAAATGACCGCGCTTTTCTTTGTGTGAAGATAATATCAACTTTGACTCAGCAATTTCTTGATAAGCTTTTGAAAAGCTAATACGTTGATGCATGTTTGGACACAGCTGTGCAGAGGAAAGCAATGGTATATGGCATCTAGATTTTCTTCTATTGACTGATTTAAAAAAGCAGAGAAATCTCTTTAAATGTTCATATGCAGTTGCAAGAGAGTTAAAAAAAACCATGACCTGGTGTATATTCTAAGGTTGGTACACATAACGTTATAATTCCTCAATTTAATTTTTAACCTTCCGTATAATTCTCACTTTGATTGCGTAAAGCATCTATTTACATAAAAGAGAGACAACTGGCAATTCATAATTGTTTTCATCCTTAATGGATTATGCTCCCCTAATTATATCAGTTACAGGGTTACCTCCCTGAGCAATGCAGGTTATGAGATAGTAAATTAGAAAAAACATATACGATAGCTTATATGTGAAATAGTCTTTTATGTAGATTTTATGGAGCACATCTTTTACTTAGCTTTGTTGCCATAAGCTTGCCCTAGCTCGCAAGGGGGAGGGAGGAGTGAACAAGACAAATGGCATTACCTTTGTCATTAAGAACAAGTTTTACCAAACGTATACTCCTGAATGAATACCTAGCTCGAAGAAAACTCTTACCTGACATGTCAGAGCGAAAAAAATAGTAGGCCACGTAGTTCCCTTTGTCATTGTCAGTTCCAATAGGAACTAAGTGGTCTAAAATCCTAGATTATATTTGAAGTTGGCTCACTAATAAAATATTGGATTATATGCTCTCAAGTGCAAGTTACCAATAGGTGTCGTTTAAGAAACTTCTCTTAGAATTTTATGAGTACTTGCTTCTAAGAGTACATATTGATACGTACAACAATATTTTGAAAAGTTACAAGATTCATGACATACAAAGTAGTTAATGTCATTTAAAGTTTTTGGGTGCCTTAACTTCACGATAACATAGATGTTTGATAGTGCAGGTACTCATAAGTCGGTTGACAGTGGCTTGGAGTTGGTTTCTTGGTATCAAACAGATTTGACTTAGTGTATATGCGAATTGCATTTTCAATCATTGTTGGATGATTTCAGGTTTACTTATAATCTTGTTCAAGTTTAGTGGGATTACAAATTGCTTTTTCTTGATCCTGTGAGTTTTTTGATTTTATGTGAAACTACTTGAGATTATTTCATCGGAGATTATTTGAACTATTGCAGAGTCAACAACTTATGATTTTCTCCTTCATTTGGCAATGACGAAGTTGTAGATCACCGATAATCTTGTACCTGCTATGGAAATGGTGGAAGGTAGCTTATAGAAATTGACAAGAGGCTTCGGAAATTAAGAAAAGTATCTAAAAACTTGAGATGGATCAACCAGCAATTGTCATTGCTGCTTTAAAGGCACAAGTCAAACCAAAGAATGAAAGAAAAGAAAATGGTTACAAGATTGTTTAGCCTTATCACGAATTAGAAAGACCATAGGAGTCTTTCTCTGCTCTCACTACCAAATGTTCATTTTAACCGACCAACAGCCCAAACTAGTGATCATCAGTGCCAGGTACTTTGGTTTGAGATTTGGCAATAGGAGAAAATAACTTTCTTTAAGCCATAATTGTCTATCCCGTATACAGAAGACATTTTATTTATAGGTTGATCAGTGTGTTTAGAAGCCTAGGCATCACAGTAGGAGAGCAATGCTTCTATGTCTCTAATAGTTCTTCGACATCTTTGCTGCATTTCTAGGTTAAGAGGTGTGGTTACAAGCCATGGTGTCAACGATCGATCGTTGCTCCCCTCTTTTGATGCTTTTTTCGTTTGGCATCTTTGCTGCATCCAAATCCTTATTTTTCATATCATTCTAGATGATTTTATTGGGAAATTGTAGACGCAAAGGACTGGGATACCTTGCGAAACAGTCATTTAACTGAAGTAAGCTTCATATTTTCTTATGCCTAAAACTATTTATTACATTAGATTGAATGCTTTATAAAGAAAATTGTGCCATTTTAGATTGAAAATTTTCATAGCATTGTGTGAGTGTGTATGCATGCACACGTGGCATCTAATTTTCTTGTAACTGTGTCACATAGTAGCCATTCTCAGAAAGTTTGGAGAAACAAGCACAGTGACCACTACTGGTTTCGCGGCTTTCGTTGAATATCCAAGCATTGGCCAAAGGTATGCCTCCATTTCAACACCAACATACCTTTTCTATTTTTTGTGCCGTTCGTTTGAACAATTGCTGAAAAAAAAGTAATGCAAGGTATGTCATGCCATGACTAGGATTGTATGTAATTTTCTCTTTTACTGTAACTTACCTTCTCATTTGATACAATATTAGGGCTTTACATGAGGATACTTTGCGTTCATGATGCTCTCCTTTACCTTAGCTAATAAAATTTGAAACTTGAATATTTGACTTTAGATTTTGCCATCTTTTAACTTTGGCAAGCCCGCCTTAGAGAATAAAGTTAAAGAACATGAGTCTCCAATGAGTGTGTTTGTGTTGCAAATTGTGAGTTTATCGACAGAAGAGCGACAAGAATAAGTAATTTAAGATGCAAGCATGTTAAAATTAGATATGAAATTTATGGAAGTCAAATTTTCTGTTTAAGTTCCAAAGTTTGATAGGCTCTCATGATATAATATAGTGTAAAGGAAGATAAGTCACTTGTTGAATTTGATAAGCTTTGCATCTATAGTAGCACAAGAGCACCTTAAATGTGCGAAACCAACTCATATTATTTTAATGTAGTGGGAAGTATGCTCAGAAGTACTTAACCTATGGTAAATAGCAGTTTACAGCTGTTATGAGGTGATTTATCTCGAAGTTCATTTCTATGAGGCAGAGTGAATTTGCAAAAGACATCTTGGTTGGTTCTTGCATGTGGTTAGATCGTTACTTTATGATGTCATCATGGTAACCCCTTAGTCGTGCTCACCAACAGAGAAAAGAACAATGTCCTAGGTCTTGCGATGAATATATGAAGATAAAAATGTTAGATTTGGCCGATCTTCTTGTTTGAAATCAGCCATCAAGTAGTTTTTAATATTTTTAGGGGACTTTGAGAATTTTCAGCATTAGCATTACGTCTCTCTACATTATTTTATAAGAAAATTTATGCATCACGAATTACATTTCAAGGGGTGATTACAACACCCATTTCTTGGATTGTATTTCAGAAGCTAATTGATCATGTTAAAGGAAATGCCTAACTTAGGACTGAAAATTTTTATGCAATGTGACTATGCAAAAAGAAAAAAAGTGAGAATGTTCCTCTTTTTCCCTGAGTAAAGAGGAGAACTCTCTTTCAAAAAAGCTCCTTATCGAGCCAAAAAAAGGAGGCTTAGTAGCAAACGAAAAAAAAGGGAGTCCCCTTATAGCGACCCTCTTGTGCTTAGATGCTTTTATTGCTTTCCATCTATTGCTTTCGTTTTCGTTCTCGTTCCTCGTGCTTTCAAAAAATTTTAATTGCTAAGACATCGCATACAAAACTTAACATCATACTCTGCATGTCTTGCTGATGAATTGAAAATTCCTGCACTTCTCCTACCATAGGCATTATAAACTTGTCTTAGGAACCTAACGCTAAATATGTTTTTACTCACTTTTCATGACGGATTGATGATTGTTCGTATCTCTTATATTTTTTTCTACAACCTGTTTTATTTTTATGGCTGCCATCCAAGATTTTGCATGCGATAATTAAGATACTACACGACCTGTTTGAATGTATGCGTCAGAGATTTAGCATCTTTTTTTTTTCCTATTCCTATTTCTTGCTTGTACCTTGTTACAATTTGCACGCAAGAGTTCTCTAGCATGAGATAGTGGCAGTGATTGGACTTGGGTGGAGAAGGGTACATGTAGCGATCTGACAGGTTTGGTTCGAGCATTAGAAAACACATGATGAGTAGTTTGTTTTGTATGTCCCCAGTGTGGCCTTTTTTCCTATTCCATTTTCTTGCAACATTTTTCATGTATTGGTTCTTTAGCGTCACATATTGCATATGCTTCCGAGGGACGTTGTCGCAGTTTTTTAGTGAAGCTGGCGAATTCCTCTTTCATTCTCAAATGCGGTCTACTGCAATTGTTTTCTATACAACATGTAATTATTACTTACAAAACTGCAATTGTTTTCTATATATAGATAGACCAAGTAACATAATTCAATCTTCCATAGATTTAATCTATTTAGGCTATTTATAACTTCTGAAGACAAACTTTTTCAGAATTCAAAAACAGATGAGATAAATCTTCCAAAGAGTCATCGTACCTGTATTAACCCACCTTTGCCATTGAAATAACTTTGAGAAATGCGATTGTTGTAACAGGTAACGCCCTTTACTTTTTCTATGTTATTTTGTTTTGTGCTAAATTTGCTGAATTTTAATATTTTTTTCCATTCTTGATCAAGCTTATTTATGCAGTCAAAAATAGCGAAAATGATGTGCATGTGATAGGGTACAACTTTAGAACATGCCCAACATATTATTAGTGGAATCCAATGAAAAAGTGTTGGATTAAAGAGAAGAGACAATTCTATTGGACCAAAGAAAAGAGGCACAAACGGGTTGAGAGAAGCATTCTTACATGCTTTATAATGGAGCAGAACAATGTTTCGGAGAAACCCTCTAATTTGTGAGACTTAGCTATCCAATTCTCGATTCATGAAAACATGATGGTATTTGATCTGAAGTCGCGAAATCAAATCTTTTGAGCAGTTTCCAAGACAGAATCTAATATCTTAAATACACAATAATGTTTGATTCAATCCATGAGCATAAATATTCGAATCATTCGGTTTGTCAAAACTAATTCGACTTAGTTACATGCATTTATTAAGGTTTGAAACAGAGATGAAATTACTGGTGACGAAATTGATAAGAAGCAAGGGGTAACAAAGACTTATTTTTCCTGTCATATAGTTATTCATATTTTTATACCTTTCTTATATCTAACATGATTCTTCCCATGAATACAGGGTTGTCAAGAGCATTGTATCACTCTAACGACCAAGATATAGTTTCAAAGTCTTGAAGCAATTTTGAACTTCGTGTATGGCGTACAAGCTTGAGGCATTAAATCCATCTGGGACTAGAGTTGCTCTACATTCTTATGATGCATTTTCTTTTCCTTTCATAGTTTTTGTCTGGATATATGTAGTTGACGTTGGCTCTAATTAAATCAAATGAACACCATTGTGTATTCATACATCTTACTGAAAATAGTTCATACTGGTTTCTTACTTTTATGCCCCTCCTTGGTATCTAATTGCGTTGTTCTTATTTCTTATCATCATGGATTGGACTCTACTGGAATCATTTTTCTTTTCCTTTCCTTTTTGTAACTTTTGATGCTTCTTATTTTGACATATGGCTTGACAAAAATGCATACATAGGACCTTTGAAATTAGGTACGTGATCATGTTTGTCCATGCTTGTGTTAGAGAGCTTGTCAATTGTGATACTCATACATTTTTTTTAGGTCCCAAATGAGGTTGGGTGACTAGACTGAGTGGTGAATTTGGCTTGTGTTTTTTAATTTAATAAAAGGAAATGTCGTATGTTTGATAAGAAAATGTTGCTATTTATCAAGGAGAAGCAACATGATAATAGAATTTTCCTTATGAAATTTGGGTACGGGTCTTTTTAAGACAATTGGCGGTTTTTCTCATTCACATGATCAATTATTTCTAGCCTATGATCATAACCAAGTATTCACCTCGTAAAAATAGTAAAATAATTAAATAAAAAATTCATACATTTTATTAAGTATAGACCACTCCATAGACAAACGACTCACGTGCATCGCACGTGAACCACAACTAGCGTGACTAAAAGAGGCTTCAATTTTAACATTTAGATCAACAAGCCATTATCTTTTTATAGGTTATAATAATACGTAAGCATAATCAAATACAAGTGAATGTAGGGTATCAATTTTATAGAGGTAGATATATGCAACCTTCACCTCAATTTACACAATAATATTCACCAAGATCCGTAAGCCTCTGAAATTTCAAAACCTAAATAATTTAATCAGCCCACTTGTATATTAAAATCTTCATAAGCACAATTTTAGTTTGATTCAACTCGTCCTTATAATCAAAGCGAGTTTAGCATTGCTTACCAATAGTGGGTAGAAGATTGCAATCCTCCAAACTTTAGGTTTTTCCTTTTTTTATATCTCTGTAAGCCAAAACTGAAAGCATTGATGAAACAAAATTATTTCTCCGAGTATGAACTTCCTGCTAAACTTGCTTCCTCCGTCATTGTGGCACCATTGGCGTAAGTTTGTTGAGCCAAAATCTCCTTCATTGCTGTCCCTAATGGGCGTCGATCAAACGCTCGAAAGCTTCCCGATATAACGTATACTCGGCACACACTAAATTCATGCCTCAACTGCGCAAGCAAAGCACAGGTGTGTTAGTAGAACCTCGATAAGGAATAAAAAAGAACCTGAAAAACATGGCGACACTTCTGGTTGAACTTTTGAGCGACGGAATTGCAGCAACATGACTTCGATTTTATGGGACCGTTGCAAGCTCAAGGTTCAAATCTTTCGACTCGTACTTTAGTTCGTATTAATCTAATTCATCAATAGGACCAGACAAAAAGTTAAGAAGGGTGGAGGTAAAAGTAATCTGCACCTTTGGGACAGTGTGATTAGATGGGTTGATCACTTCATCTTCAATGGCTCTATACTCGTTCATCTTCCACTTGGTTTTTCTTCCAGTAGGAGCTTTTCCACTGTAAAACACCATCGTCTTCTTCACCCCAATCACTCTGTTACTCGAAGAGTAAACATAACTGGGTGAACCTGTAGCCTTCCAGTAGCCTGAACCCGTTGTTCGGTTCGGTCTCCCTCCGCGAGCTTCTCTTTCTTCTCTTGGCACAAAGAAAAACCATTGCTCTGTATCTCCTAGGCATCTCTGTCCTGCGAAGTCTGCCACATGTTAATAAGAAACTGATTCCTAAACTAATAATAGGCAAGCTAAAAAGTAGGCAAATGTATTAAACCATGTAGGAAGACTGTTTTTCAAAGGACAGTGAATGTATCACTGTACACAAATGATTAAAGACGGTGAATTTGAGGCGGACTAATTACAAGGTCACAAAATTTAGTCACACTCGTACAACTTAAAACAGATGACAAGAGAAGGAGAGTAGTTGGACTGACTTGGTAGGTTGCACGGCTCGCATCGGTAGATGTTGAAAACGGGAATGACGCGATTCATATCCTCTCTCTTGCCCTCAAGCTTGTTGTGCAGATAGAAGCAAATGAGCTCTTCTTCGGTTGGGTAGAAGCGAAAGCCTGGTTGGGAGTCCTCCATTTTATTGGCCTTGTTATGTTTCTGTTGATGAGCAAGGCATGTTGTGACCTATATTTATACACACACATATAACACATGTGGCTGTGTGTGTGTGTGTGTGTGTGAGAGAGAGAGAGAGAGAGAGAGAGGGGATAGCGAAGTGGTACGGTGCTGTGCCGAGTAAAAGGAGAAAAAAATGGCAGATAAGGACATATGGGGTTTGGAACACTTCATCCACGCGGTTGTGCAAAAGGTGCAAAAATTATGAGTCCACTTGTTTTTTTGTTTTGAACCAGTCAGCCTTTTTACCTGTGTTGCAAGCCTAGGCTTGCTCCCGTGCACCTCTACAGGTGGAACAGTGGGTTACCCTTGCACTTTATAAAGTCAAGCCTGGATTACACGTGTTAGTCTAAGACAAGACACTTGATTCCCTAGTTAAAAGGCTCCGTTTCAGAATTGTTTATTATATTTATTGTGTTTCTTAATTTACGTTTTAAGTAAATCATTTGGCTGAACAACTAATTCATTGTTTCTATCTATAATCTGACTCCTTCATTCTAGAATTTTTTTTGGCTTTTTAATTTTTAGTTTGCGTTAGTTCTATGATTGTAACTTGCCCAGCAGTTTGTGCTAAGCACGACATCGTCATATCAATAGTCATCTATTATAGAAGTTTTGAACTGCGTACTAAAACTTATTGCACAATTATCTATACTTTTTATGGTTATTTGATCAAAGGCAATCACGTTTATTTTTAAATGAATGTTCCCAACCTATTTTGGTCGCACCCAAGGGCCCAATAGGGGTCCCGCTTTGCACGACACGTCCGCACATTCAACGGTCAACTTTTCAATGCATCGAACCGGTCAAAATGCGAGCGTCCAAGCCACATGCGTTTTTCGCTTCGCACGCTTGGTGCGCGACTTAGTCACCAATTATTTCACGTTAGCGGACTCACGGTAGCACGATCGTCACGCAGCGACCACCCGAACCTTTTTTCACCAAAAACATCGATCGACGGCGCAACTGGAGCAACAGGGTCAAGGGCAAAGGCCTTGTCCAAGGCCATGGGTCGGCCTCGGCCTCCATGGGGGGTTGGCCTTGGCCGTCCCCCCTCCGTTGTTCACTTTTGGGGCAAAGTCCTTTTCGCGCTTTGTTCGCTTTTATACGCTTTAGTATGTGACTTTGGCACCTTGTTCATCACGTGGGTACGACTCACGACAACATGTTCGTCGTAACGCAACTTCCAGATTTGTCATTGCCATCAAAACACCTACCGTCGGTGCGCCCAAAGTTCATCGAAAGGGGGAGTGGCCTTGGCCTCCCTTCATGGGAGTTGGCCATTGGCCTTGGACCCACTAGGGTCGGCCTTGGCCTCCCCATGGGTGGTGGCCTTGTCCTTCCCCCATTTTTGTCCTATGGCCTCCCCCCACCCCCGTGCGCACACTTGTTTTCTCGAGTCTATGCACCTTCGTGATGTTTACAGACGTTCGTACATCAACCTCGCTATGTCCGTCCTCCGTCACCCGCGACTGCCACCGCTCTCACAATGCTCGTCACCTAAAGTCACGCCCTACCGCCGAATGACCCGTCTCCGACGACCGCGTATCATCATCCCCAACTTTGTCATTACTACATATTACATTCATTATTTTGATATAACAGGCACACTCAACTCATGTCCCGTCTCTGGGACACCCGATGCGTGCCCGTGCGCTGTCTTTGCGACGTTTGTCGCCGTGCTCGTGCGCCACTTTCATGATATGTGCCTCAGCACCATTCATTGCCTCCACTACCCGCGTCGCCTGGACGTCACTCCGTGACCCGGGTCGCCGGACGTCACTCCGCGACCCCCGTCTCCCAAACATCATTCCGTCGCACCCATGCGTCGCGCCACTGTTACAATCGCACCCTCTGGCTCTCTGTCACAATGTCGTGCCCCTAAGCACCATACACACTCTGCCCCGCCCATGCGCCACGCCACTAACACAGACGTGCCACAGGCACCTCACTCACTCCATCGCGCTCGTGCGCCGTGCCACTAATATAGGGTGCCCCCGGGCTTTCTGTCACTTTACAGTGCCCTCAGCACAATACCCACTCCGCCGCGCCCATACGCCACAATCATGTTACAGGCCTCCGAGCATCACACTTATTCACTACACCATGCGCCCCCACCATGGACGTGGAACATGCTTCGACCCACTCTCCGGAGTGTGCATTATTCCGGGGGGCTCTGTTCGTAGTGCTCCGGCACGAGGACCCTTCGCAGCGGGATGGGCTCGCTGCTACAGAAGCCATCGCCGTCTTAATTTTGGGGGGCTCCGTTCGTAGTTCTCTGGCATGAGGACCCTTCGCAGCGGGATTGGCTTGCTACCATAGAAGCCATCACCATCTTCATTTCGGGGGGCTCCTCTCATAGTGCTCTGGCACGAGGACCCCCTCGCAGCGGGATGGGCTCGCTACCACAGAAGCCATCATCGTCTTCATTCCGGGGGTTCCATTTGTAGTGCTCCGGCACAAGGACCCTTCGCAGCGGGATGTGCTTGCTACTACAGAAGCCATCGTCGTCTTCATTTCGGGGGCTCCGTTCTTGGTGCTCCGGCATGAGGAGCCCTCGCAGCAGGATGGGCTCGCTGCCACATAAGCCATCGCCGTCTTTATTTTGAGGGGCTCCATTTGTAGTGCTCGAGTACGAGGACCCCTTGCAGCGGTTGGGCTCGTTACCACAGAAGCCATCGCCGTCTTCATTTTGGGGGGCTCCGTTTGTAGTGCTCGAGTACGAGGACCCCTTGCAGCGGGTTGGGCTCGTTACCACAGAAGCCATCGCCGTCTTCATTTCAGGGGGCTCCGTTTGTAGTGCTCCTGTACGAGGACCCTTTGCAGTGGGATGGGCTCGCTACCACAGAAGCCATCGCCGTCTTCATTTCGGGGGGCTTCGTTCGTAGTGCTTCGGTACGAGGACTATTCGCACCGGGTTGGGCTCGCTACCATAGAAGCCATCACCATCTTCACTCCAGGGGCCTCCATTCTTAATGCTCCGGTTTGAGGACCCCTAGTAGCAGGATGAGTTTGCTACCATAGAAGCCATCACCATCTTCATCCTAGGGGGCTCTGTTAGTAGTGCTCCGACAAGAGGACCCTTCGCAGTGGGATATGTTCATTACCACAAAGCAATCGCTGCCTGGGGTGACTTGCATGACATTAGGCACTGAGCTGCGACCATGTCCACTCACATTGTCGGTGATCATCGGCGCCCCCAGGGCGATGAGCCCTGGGTCACTCCGAGACGGAAGCAGGTCTTTGGAGGGCATAGCGCCTAGTCCGCTTGACAGTTGGTCACAGGGGCAACCCTCGCCGCTATCAGGTTCTCTACGTGTCTCTTGACGCATCTTATGGGATTCGGTAAGGGCTTGGACCGGTGGTTGGGGCAACGGGCTTACTCTGATCATGCTACCTCGGTGTGGTTAGTCTTCTCAGACATGTAGAACGGCGTTATGTGTGGGCAGGTAACGCGAATTTGGGAACCGACAGTCCGACGGAGAACCGGTATTTTTGGGCCCACTAGTGACGTGTCACTCCCATGGGATGACATATGGCACTTAATGACACAGGCACACCATTTCTTATAAATAGTGGACTTTATGACTTAAAAAGGGACTTCTGATTCGTTCTCACAAAAATCACTTTCTCACTCTAGAATTTGAGAGCTCTTGGATTCTAGAGAGAGAAACACAAACTTGGATATAACTTGGGACTGTAGCATTGGACCCCGACTCGAACCTTAACTTGGACTGTCGACTGCCGGTCCTATTCGTCTCAGCCTTGTCACTGTAGCACTGCCACTCCTCACGGCCTGTCTGGGAATCCTTGCTCCCTGCCCTTACTCCACCCTCACTGTCTCTCACTCTGCATTCTTGGAAGCTGACTTAGACTGCAGCCTTTGTGGCACCTCCTCGTAGGTACGACCCCACTTTTCTTGGCATCAATGAGTAAACTTTCATTTAACTTTATAAATTAACCGTTGGGGTAAAATATCCATAATAGATATAACTAATTCTGATTTGAAAACCGTGAAGGGGAACAAAAATTAAAAGTTTATTTAGTACGCAAAAAAAGAGAAAAATTATAATCCAGTGACAAAAAATGCAAAAAATATATAATGAGACCAACTTGTCATTGCATGAGAAATTTTATTTTGCTAATTTAAATGCCCACAATGCCATACTACATATTAGTTTACTTTTGATAATGAAATTTTGGTCTATATTTTTTTATACCATATAATTTATAAAAGTTAAGCCAACACGACTAATTACATAACAATAAGGTGACGCTTTCAAAAGCTTTTGGAATCCAGCAATAAAGTATACAAAGAAAATTGCAAGATGAATACATTATTGAATAAGGCAATTATATAAGGTTTAAAAAAGATTAACCAACATGATTAAATTGGGTAGCTCAAACCTTCGTGGTAAGCAAATTGTTGAACAAAATTTAATCAAAGTTTAACAAATGCTTACTAAGTTGGATTTAGCTTCAAATATAGTGAGATTTTCAATCTAAGTTGGACACTTACATAATTACAATATCATTAATACTCTCTTTGTCCCAAATTATATGTTTGACTTGCACGCTTATTTAGGATAATAGTCATATTGTATAAGTTTTCTACTCTACCCCGAGAGAGAGAGAGAGAGAGAGAGAGAGAGAGAGAGAGAGAGAGGTTGATTAATGACTAAATGTTGGGAGAGAAATAGAATAAAAATAGTTTAAAAAAATACTTACAGAATCTTTCTTAATTTGAAAAGTCCAAAAAGAAAATATGATCAATTTTTGTAAGGAGTGAGGGAGTATTTTTTAGATTTCTAGTTTGTAGGTATCCAGTTTTTTTTTTATTACCTTCATATAACAGAGTGTCGTTAAGAGTATGACAGTTAAAATCAAGTCATATATATTGGTATATTGCTAAGGTGGAAGTTAGAATGCTCTTAGTTAATTACTTATGGCATTAGAGGCTTTAATGGGCCAGGCCAACCTGGTCCCAACTGGCATTTTAGCAAAGCAGTTGCACCGGTCATGGGCCTATGAGAAATAGCCCAGGCTTGGCCGGGCTCCCAAAAAATTATGACGGCGCAACCCTAGCCCAAGCCCTTGGCCCAAAATTAAGGGGCGGGCTTTAGAGGTGTCAAAAGGGCCGGACGGCTAGCGGACTGCCCCGACCCGACCCCTTTTTTACCCGAGCTGGTCCGACCTTCCAAGTGAACAGTGACGGCCAGCTACTTTAGGGCTCTGGACCAGGGCTTGGACCAGGCCACATATTTCCAACAAATTATCCAGGCCTGGCCTGGCCCTAAAAGCCTGGGTCAGGCCCTAAAAAACGGGCTGGTCCAAAACCGGCCCGTTTTTTAGGCCCTGACCCAGTTTTTAGGGCTGGCCCAGGTTCAGCCTGAATTTGGACCTTTTTCGGCCCTTTTTCTGGCTTGTTTTAGGCCCTTTTCTGGCTCTAAAGTGGGCTGGCCCCACGAATTTCGAATCAAATTCCCCCCCCCCCCCACGGCCATATTCCCTACTATTTTCCTAAATTCCACTTTTACCCCCCCCCCAACAACAATATAATGGCAGTTTGAAGGGTTTTTTGGTCAAACTTAATTTTTTTCAACTATTTTAAGGTTTTTACACTCTTACCCTCCCCAACAACTATAAACAGATAGTTTTAAGGGGCATTTTGGTCTTTTGTGAACTTAAAAAAATCTATAAATTCACACCCTTTCTTTCTAATTTTTCACACCAATCTTCTTACTCTCTCTTATCTAAACATTCTACATTTCTACAAGCTTTGCTACTATTTTCCTCTCCAATTACTACTCTTGCTAATTACTACTCACTAATTAGTACTCTTGCTAATTAATACTCTCGTTTACTAATTACTACTCTTCCTAAATTCTAATTACTAACTACTTCTTTTATTCATTTGTTACTCTCTAATTTTTTTATTTACTAATTAGTAATTAGTGCATTATTATTTATTAATTACCATTATCAAATTCTTTTTAATTACTAACTCTCTCCAATTTTGAGTTACTAATTACTCTTATTTGTTAGTTACTCTTCAATTCTTTTTAATTGTTATTTCTAATTAGTAATTACTGCTCTTATTCCTGCATTTAGTTTACTATTACTAGTTTTATTTTCCAATCTAGTAAAAAAGTTTAGCGTCAAATATGGCTGGATTACTGAAGAAACTGGAGCGTGGATCATCATCACGAAAAACATCATCATCATCACAAACACCACAACCAGCACAAGCGCCACCACCACGGTCATCACAAACACCAATCCAAGCACCACCACAACCATTCGTTCCTGGACGAATGAGTACAGGCTGTATGATAGATACCCAAGCCAATTGGGAGTTCAATCAAAACATTCCAGATCTTGAATACACGCCTTCACAAGACCCCCCGCATTATAGTCAAGGACGCAGCTCGGTTGGCGAAGCTACTACTCCGTGGCATAATGTTAACCCGATGAGTGGTCATGATGGAGAAGGGCCGAGCAATGCTTCCGGTAGTCAGCCAGAAGTCCAAAAGGTGAAAAAAAAAAAGCCGAGTGTTGGAATCATTTTGATGAAATTACGGTGGACGGCGCCGAAAAGCTCGATGTAAGTACTGTGCTAAATTATTTTCACTGGTAGTGGTAATGGACATCTTAACAGGCATTACCCTATGTGTGCACCTCGAAAGGCCACGTCGAACCTAGCCAAACGCAGTTATCTTTTGACGGTAAGTTATTTGTTTATAATCAGCAAGAGCAAAGAGACGGTCTCGCTGAATTTGTTATTCATGATGAACAAGCCTTTAGTTTTGCCGATAATTCTAAGCACTCTAGATATATGAACACCTACGTGCAACCTTTGTACAAAAAGGTTATAGAAACACAACTAGATCCGATGCACTCCAGCAGTATAATGCTGCTAAAGCACGCTTGATCGATTATTTCGATAATTTTGACGGTAAAGTTAGTCTTACTTCTGATATTTGGCAATCTCTATTTACTTTTGTTAGTTATGCTTGTGTGATGGTCCATTGGATTGATGTTGATTGGGTTATGAACAAAAGAATCATCGCTTTCGAACTATTTCCTTTTCCGCATGATGGAATAATGTTGCTAGTATTATAATTAATTCATGTACCACATTTAAAATAAAGAATAAGATTATGAGTGTTAGTTTTGATAATGCTTCTAATAATAAAGCTGTTGTTGCAGCTTTAAAGGAGATCCTTCAACCTGTACTTGATGGTGAATTATTTCATGTTCGTTGTAATTTTATGGTTTAGCTGCTGCAGGAGATATTCTTTTCAAAATGAGGGGTATGACAGCGTATGTTAATAGTTCAGTCCGAGAACACAACAATTTAAAACGTTGTGTGTTCAATATAATATGCCTCGCAGGAGAGCAGTTACAGATGTGGTCCACAGGTGGAACTCTACATACCATATGCTTTTACACATTCTGGCATACAAAGAAGTCTATACGCATTTTCTACTAACCTCGTTCCCAGCCGGCTTGCCAACTCAGGAGGAATGGCAGATGGCTACATACCTAGCTGAATTTTTGAAGGTATTTTACACGTCTACCAATTTATTGTCTGGTACGTACTATCCCACCTCTCCTCTCGCTGTAATAGAAATTCTCAAGATGGCTACAATGTTAACAAAATGGAGATATATAGGACCCTTTAACAAATAGTAAAAGTGATGGATAAAAAATTTAATAAATATTGAAAGAAATTGCCTGATATTTTTGTTGTGGCTACTTGTTTAGATCCTAGGTTAAAGTTGCATGGCGTGAACGTGTCGATACAAGAGATTGCAAGATTAATGTGCTACACATAAGAGGAAACAACTACACTCACAATGAAAGTGAGCAAGAAATTTGAGGATCTGTTCAACCTCTATCGTAATTCTGCTGACGTGCGCGAGCGAGCTTCATCATCGACTGGTGAGAGGTATTATGCGCCATACCTTAAGGGCTTTGAACATCTAGTAGCAAGACAACTACCAGGTGAAGGTACTTCTAATTCGGCAGGTTCGTCTACTTTTTTCTCTTTTAATGAGATTGGTGTATATTCCAATACTGATCATTATGCTGATTTATCAACGCAAGAACAGGTTAATTTTAATTTGTTAAATTTTTGGAAACAAAATCAAAACATGTATAAAACTTTAGCCCAAATTGCACGGGATGTACTGTAGGTGCAAGCCTCCACGGTTGCTTCAGAGTCGGCATTTTTAGCAAGCGGGAGGGTTTTGGATGACAGGAGGAGTCGTCTTAACCCCGAGTCGCTCGAGCTATGTGTATGTTGGAAGGATTATCTTGATGCGAAATATTGCAAGCAAGATAAATCGATTGATGATAGGAAGAGCAGTGACTCGGACGTTGAAATACTTGCGGATGATTAGGTAATTTCTTTTTATTTTTTATTTTCCAAGTTTTTAGAATAAATTATTTCATAATATATATATATATATATATATATATATATATATATATATATATATATATCAAATAGGTTTTTACAAGCAAGATAGATATTTTTTCATATATATAAAAAAATAGGTAACTTCACCTGTTTGTTTACAAGCAGCCAGTCCCATGCCCAGATAAAAGGAGGAGGGCCTATGAATAAATTTATCTTTAATTTAACTCTATCAGTTTGAATATTTGAATGCTAGAAATATTTATTGTATACACACATATTACTACATATATGTGTGCGTGCCTAGGGATTTTTAGTTGTTTTATTTGCTTGTATACACATATATGTGGTAATATGTATACGCTCATTATACATTATAATTTGCTTACATAATAACAAGAAATTATGACAATTAAAGTATTTAATTTGAATAACAAGAAATTAAAAAAAAGGATTGGGCCCCGGCCTGGTCCTAAATATAGGGCCTAGGACCAGGGCTTGGACTGGGCCTAGATACCCCATTAATCTGCCCAGCCTAGCCCATTTTTCATTCTCTCTGCCCGGTGGCAGCACTTTTTCTCTTTGGGCCCGCTGGGCCCCGGCTGGGCAAGCCCAAGTTCGGCCCTTTGACACCACTAGCGAGCTTAGGCCAGGCTAGGGCCTGCCCCAAAAAGTTGATTTGTTTTTAAATTCTTTTTAATCCTTTAATTTTAGAAAAAACTTAGATTTAAGATAAATTTGTTTATAGCCCATCCTTCTTTAAGCTGAGCTTAGGACCGACTGCTTGTAAACAAACAGGTGGAAGTTACTTATTTCTTTTATATAGAAGAAATTAATTGTTCAAAAAAGTGAAGCATGTTGACATCTACTTTGACTATATATATATATATATATATATATATGTGTGTGTGTGTGTGTGTGTGTGTGTGTGTGTGTGTGTGGACACACACCCCCTATATTGCTCGCACTGGCAACTTAAATGCCAGCCCAATCTGGCCTTGCATCCATAACGGATGGGCAGACCAAATCTAACTTAAAAAAAAAAACCGATGTCCACTACATTATGCAGCGGATGGTGATTTTGAACAAAATGCCTTTATGGTACGTAATGAGTTGAGGGCATTCGCAGGCAAATGGGGATTTTGGGAGCGGGGGGAGGGGGGGCATTGTTGTAAATTTCACAGTCCACTACATTATGTGGCGCATTGTGTGTGTGTGTATCTGTTGACCCCGGGTAACTAGAGTCGCGTGATCTGGCCGTCTATACGCGATCTTTAGACTGTCTAGATTTTTTTTTCTTTTTAAGTACGTCCGTATCCGTTGACCCCAGGTAATTAAAGTCGTGCGATCTAGTTGTCTATATGCTATCTTTGGACTGTCTAGATTTTTTTCTTTTAAGTACGTCCGCTACATAATGTAGCAGATGATTTTTTTAACAAAAGTACCCCTCACCCACGTGATTGATTATGAAGTGAAAGAGTCTGTCCCCTACATAATGTAGCGGACCGAATATATCGGTCAGACAAACCATTCACATTTTACTTCTCTCTCTCTCTCTATTCTCTGTGTGCTACTTTGTCTCCCCAACATTTCACCTTCGTCGTCACCAACACCTTTAGGCAGAAGGCTGATTGATAGCTCTTCCACCCAGGCCTCTTCTGCAACTTTGGCGTCATAGTCGTGCCCTCCTCGGCAACTCCACCACTGCCGTCACGGCCTCCTCAACAACTCTGGTAGCTGCGGCCTCTTTCGCAACTCTGACGTTGTAACGATCGCGGCCTCCTCGGCAACTCCACCATCACAATCGCCGCATCTTACATTTGTTTCTTATGATTCAATTAGTATTTGTCCAGATTTATTCTAATTCAATTAGACCTAGATTTCCATTTAGGTTGGGGTTTAATTTTTAAGGCTACCATCAAAATCGCAGATCGACGGTCGCCGTTATGGTGGTGGGTTTGGATTTTATTTTTATATTTCATTTTTAACTACAAACAGTTGCTTCTTCTTCTCGGTAATGGTGATAGAGAGGTGGTAGTGGTGGGTGATGGGGAGATGCCTTGGCTGTAGGATTATGGGTTTGTTGGTTGTGACTGGAGTGCCGCGGTAGTTCTTCAATCGTTGTGGCGGTTGTGAATTTGTGTGGACACAAACCTAATCTTTCAACTGTAATTCTACATTGTTTTTCCTCGTCTGCATATTGCAGAGATAATATAAAAAAGACGTAGAACAAAATCATGATTTTTTTTTTGCCTTGGTTTGTGGAAAGAACATCCAACATAGACTTTAGAACAATCAAAGGCAGAAGATTGAACAAAATCTGTCCGTTACATTATGTAGCGGACGGTCAATTACATTATGTCCAACAATTATGTCCCCAACAGTTCACCTTCATCGTCACCAATACCTTTAGGCAGAAGGCTGATTGGTAGCTCCTCCGTCAGGCCTTTTCTATAACTTTGGCGTCATAGTCGTGCCCTGCTCGGCAACTCTGCCGCTGTGGTGGAGGCCTCCTTGGCAAATCCACCGCTACCATCACGGCCTCCTCAACAACTCTGGCAGCCGCGGCCTTTTCCGTAACTCCGGCGCCATAGCGATCGCGGCCGCCTCAACAACTCCACTGTCACGGTTGCCGCATCTTATATTTGTTTCATATGGTTCAATTAGTATTGAACCATATTTATTCTAATTCAATTAGACCTAGTTCTGTTTCCATTTGGGGTTAGGTTTAATTTCGATGGCTACCATCAAAATCACAGATCGATGGTCGCAGTTATGGTGGTGGGTTTGGATTTACTTTTTATGTTTTATTTTTAAATACAAGCAATTGTTCTCTTTCTCGGTAGTGGTGACAAAAGGGTGATAGTGATGGGTGATGGGGAGATGCCTTGGCTATAAGATTATGGGTTTGTTGGTTGTGATAGGAGTGCCGCGGTAGTTCTTCGATCGTGGTGGCGGTTGTGAGTTTGTGTGGACACAAGCCTAATCTTTCGACCATAATTTTACGTTGTTTTCCCTCGTCTGCATATTACATAAATAATATAGAGAAGACAGAGGACAATAAATCATGAATTTTTTTTTTTGTCTTGGTTTGTGGAAAGAACATCCTACATAGAACCTAGAACACTCAAAGGCAGAAGACTAAACAAAATCTATCCGTTACATTATGTAGTGGATGGTCAAGTTAATTTGTTTCGTTCGAGTGGCATTGTTGTAAATTTCACAGTCTGCTACATTATTTGGCGCTATGCGTGTGTGTGTGTGTCCGTTGACCCCGAGTAACTTGAGTCGCGCGATCTGGCCGTCTATACGTAATCTCTGGACTATCTAGATTGTTTTTACGTTCTTTTTAAGTACATCCACTACATAATGTAGCAGACAATTTTTTGACAAAAATACTCCTCACCCACGCGATTGATTTTGAAGTGAAAGAGTTTGTCCCTTATATAATGTAGCGGGCCGAATATATCAGCTAGACAAACCATTGACATTTTACTTTCCCCTCTTTCTCTCTCTCTCTCTCTCTCTCTCTCTCTGTGCTACTCTGTCGTCGCCCCAACAATTTACCTTCTTCGTCACCAACAGCTTTAGGCAGAAGGCTAATTGATAGCTCCTCTGCCCTGGCCTTTTCTTTAACTTTGGCATCGCGGTCGTGCCCTCCTCGGCACCTGCGTCGCGGTGGTAGAGGCCGCTTCGGCAACTCTGTTGTTGCCGTCACGGCCTCTTCAGTAACTCTGGCAGCTGCGGCTTCTTCCGCAACTCTGGCGCTGCAGCGATCGCAGCCTCCTCGGCAACTCCACCATCACAGTCGTCAGATCTTACTTTTGTTTCTTATGATTCAATTAATATTTGTCCAGATTTATTTTAATTCAATTGGACCTAGATCTGTTTCCATTTGGGGTTGGGTTTAATTTTGACGGTTACCGTCAAAATCACAGATCGACGGTCGCAGTTATGGTGGTGGGTTTGGCTTTTATTTTTATATTTTATTTTTAAACACAAGCAATTACTTCTTCTTCTCGGTAGTGGTGACAGAGGGGTGATGGTGGTGGGTGATGGGGAGATGCCTTGGTTGTAGTATTATGGGGTTGTTAGTTGTGACTGGAGTGCCGCAGTAGTTCTTCAATCGTGGTGGCAGTTGTGAGTTTGTGTGGACACAAGCCTAATCTTTCAACCGTAATTTTACATTGTTTTCCCTTGTCTGCATATTGTAGAGATAATATAGAGAAGAGAGAGGACAAAATCATGAATTTTTTTTTTGTCTAGGTTTGTGGAAAGAACATCCAACATAGAACCTAGAACACTCAAAGGTAGTAGACTGAACAAAATCTGTCCGTTATATTATGTAGCGGACGGTCAAGTTAATTTGTTACAATCGAGGGGCAATCTGACAAAAAGTGCCATCCGCTACACAATGTAGCCGACAGCGTGAAAGTTAAAAAAAAAATTTAGATCTAGCTCGTCCATCGCGATAAATGGACGGCTAGATCGCGCGGACAACTTAACCCAAGTTGCCAGCGCGGTCAACGGATCAGCTCTATTATATATATATATATATATATATATATATATATATATATATATATATATATATATATATATATATGTGTGTGTGTGTGTGTGTGTGTGTGTGTGTGTGTGTGTGTGTGTGCCAGCGCCATCTGGCCTCCATTAATTGCAGATGGACAGGCCATATCTTTTTTTAGGTAAACTTCGTTGTCCACTACATTATGTGGTGATCAGTAAAATTTACTGTACTGCCCTCCCCATTTGCCTGCGAATCTCTTCGACTCATTAAATACCGCCAAGGCATTTTGGTCAAAATCTTCGTCCGCTACGCAATGTAGCGGACAACGATTTTTTTAAAAAGGTAAGATCTGGTCCGTCCATTAGCTATGGATAGACGGCCAGTTGCCAGCGCGAGCAATGGATCACGTCCCATATATATATAAACATGCGACAATGTAAACTATATTTTGAGAAATATATATTCTAAAAAGCTGAGAAAAGGAAAAGAAAAGGATAATACCTAAGCATCCGGAAGATCTTCTTCAACACTCCCATTGTTGCTCTTCCAATCATCAATAGACGTATTTCGCTCTAGATATGTCGCATATAGATAATCCTTCTAATAAATTCATAATTCCAATAGTTTGGGACTAAGACAATTACTCCTGTCATTCAATACTCTCTCGCTCGATGAAAAACACGACTTAGTATTAACCCTAGAGGCTTGCACCAGTAATACATCATTGACAATTTAGGATAAACACATGACAAGCTTTTTTAGTTTGTTTCCAAAAGTTAATATATCAAATTTCTTTTTCTCATTTATCGACAATGAAGAATAATGCATGGAAATCAATTTCATTAAAAGAGGAAGTTTTTTCCACTCTTACTTGTTTTGCCACTACATTTTCAATACCTTAAGAAATGACCGATAACATATTTGACCTCTCGATGATGTAGCATGCACACGCACGTCAGCGAAATTTTGATAGTAGTTATAAAGTTCTTCGAAAAACGTAGTTACGGGAGTTGTAAACGTGTCTGTTGCAATTGGCCCATAGCCCATTTCTACACTGATTTCTGCAGTTGAATAATTTACACCATGCAACTTGAATCTAGGATCCAAGCGGTGGCAATAACAAAAATAACAGGCAGTTCTTCCAAGTATTTATCAAAATTGATGTCCATTTTTCCAATATCTCACTAAGTATATCCATAAATCTCCATCAGTTTAAAACTTGAACCATTTTAAGTTTCTCTAGTATAGGGAAAGAGGATGTGGGATATTACATACCACATAATTGAACAGTAGATGTGTGAATCACCTCCAAAATTTATGCAGCTAACTGCCATTCATCGGGAGTTAGCAAGCCTTGTGCAAACTTGGTTAGTAGGCAGTGAAGATCAACTTGTTTGTATCATGTAACATGTAAAAGGATATGATATGTAGAGTTCCATCTGTGGTGGACATCTGTAGTGTAACACTCCGAACCCTAATATATTTTTACAGGTTAAATTAAAATTTTATTTTAGTGACGATTTTTTTATAGCATTAATGCATTTATTAGAAACTTTTAGTGACGAATAGCGTAGCAGGGTTATGTAATACCCGTTTACCCGTTAAAGTTTTCAATTTCATTATTTTATCGTAAATAGTTATTTTGAGCTATTTAGTAATAATAAAAAGTTTTGGATATATATATATATATATATATATATATATTTATTTTTAAAATAACTAATGAAACTTGAGGGGGGTTTTGGTAGTTTTTCTTTTAGAGTTTTATATATATGCATATGTTAGGAGAGCAGCCTCCAACACCTTTCTCTGTATGTTGCATTTGGGAGAGGAACAGAGAGAGAGAGAGAGGGAGAGGGGGAAGGAGAAGTGAATTCTTCCGGCGATCGAATTCAATTTTCGGTAAGTTTTCTTTTCCAGCCTTTCCTCACTTATTCAATAATAGATTTCAGTAAATGGGGAGGCATGAGAGATCCGTGAGGACTTTTGGGTTTATGGCGGATTATAGACAAATTGTGGGGATTGTGGGTATATCACAGATATGGGGAGAAAGAGTGTACCATATCAAGTACTGCCGGGGTGGCTTTGTTATAGTGTACTGCTCATGTTCAATGTTTCCTATTTATGTTTTATTGCACCTAAGGTATTTTCAAATAATTATTGATTTAAGGGATTGAGTTGATACTGATCTATATGTTTATATTGAAATGCTGTGATTTTATTTGAAAATCCTTTTAAAATTATCATTTGATTGTATATAGAAAATCATTTGAATCGTTATGTTTCTCCGTTTTAAAAATTGTTAGTTGACTTAAATGTAAAATCGTCCGACTCGTTTTTGTTTGTTTTTAAATCCTTGATCGACCTTACTGGGTACTCTCCTTTGACTTCTTTTTTGCAGGTGATAGTCAGCATTTAGGTTGCCCAAGAATGGATTAGAACGAGTGAAAGAGAAAAGGATTTAAATTTGGGTATTGATCGTTAGAACCCCTGTGCTGATAATGATTATTATTTAGACTTAATTGGATGTATCATTTATGACAGTCTACTAAGAGTATTGTTTGATTAAAGGTTTAGTTGCTCTGACGATGACTGTCCATTTGGTTATGAGGATATCATTGTCTTAGTGTCATCGATCAATTGACTGTTAACATTCCAAAAATTGCGGGATGTTACATGTAATAGGTCTCTTACGAGGCAAATTATATTGAGCAACAAACCTTTAAACTCTTCCATTCTCGGGGCCAAAGAATCAACACACATAACCATACCCTTTATTTTTTAAATAATTAGCCTTGCAGTGGTTAACCATCTTGAACAATGAAATTGGTTATGTGACAAATACATTGAACATGAAAATGTCATATTTAGTATAGATTTGAGGTTCGTCGTTGACAATTCAACACAGTATCATTAATGGAAGCATTGTCAAATGTATCTTATTATCTATTTTAAAGGTGTTACATGCTCGAGTATCATTTCAGCAATGTGTGATGGATCATGTGGATATAGAAAGAATTTATAAGGAATGATTCTCTTGTGCATAACCTAACCAGAATTAATCTAATGTGTCGTCACATAAGAGTAATTAATCATAGTATGAGGAGATATCCACACAACAGATGTAAGACTAACTTTACTATCAAAAATTCTAAATTAATTAATTAAGCATTATATAGCAATATTATATTGTTTAAGTGCATCAAACCTATTAGTATTTTTATGAACCGTTTTTATACGATGGTTGCACTTAATACCTCAGATTTTGAGTTACTTGTGTAAACAATGATTAGAAAATTATTTTGAATATAAATTAAGTAACGGACCTCAGAGAATTTGTTTGGAAGCCATTTTAGTTACATAATTAGTACTCTCTCCATTTCACATAATTTGATCAACTTTCTTTTTTGAGCTGTCCTACCAAAATTGTTTATTTTCAAATTAAGAAAGATTATGTAGGTACTTTTATATTTTTATTCTATTTCCCTCTCCAATATTGAAATATCTATCAACTCATTTTCTTTCTCTCCTAACCCACTTTCTTACATTTTTTTTGTTCATTTCTCTCTCAACATTTAACACTCTACTAACCCATTTTCCCTCTCCTTACTCACTTTCTTTCCCTCCTCTCTCTAAAGGAGAGAATGAAAAACACACAATATATCACTTAAATTCTTAATCTGCATGCAAAAAATGTTGATCAAATTATGTGGAACGAAGGGAGTATTTGATAATATTAGGGTCTAATGTGATTAGATCAGACATTAAAAGAGATTTTGAGTTGGAGTAGGAGTAGGAGTAGGACTTTAAGTTATATTCAATAGCAATAAGGACTTTAAGTTATATTAAATTACACTAGCAATTAGAACTTCAAGTCATATTGTATTGAAACTAGCAAACAATATAAGAATGAGGAAGACATAGGAGTCTTTATATTTTATATGCAAAGGAGAAGAAAAGAGAAAATAACTAGTATTCTTTTGGATTTTCAGGCATAAGGTTGTGATCGATCTAAGATAAGAAGGATATTTTTGACATAAAATTTGCTACTTTAAGGTAAGAGTTTTATGCAATCTTTATTTTTTATATACACCGAAATTGCATATGAAGATTCGTTCAATCCATCTTCTTTACATTTGTGTCACTGTCCATGTTCGTTTGATTAAAGTATGCTTCACTTTCATTATGAAAATCCTGATGACTTTGTTCATTGGATATTGTTATTGTACAAATTCGTGGTACTCTTTGTCTTATCCTGCATTATTTTTCTTTTATTTCGTTAATCATTCCTAGTTCTATAGCTATTCTGGTTCACTTTACTTTTATTGACTATACCTTTTACCCATGATTAAATGCAACCTTCACTCATTCCAATATTACTGTTTATACCTATAAAAAATAACTTTTCAATTTGACCACAAGATTTATTTCTCTCTCTCTCCACTCAAAGCCAAACCAAGACCATAACGATGAAAGTCCTCTAGATAGTATTGCCACGTGTTTCTTTCTCATTCTCTCTTTTTTTGTGCCGTTAATTTTTACCCAATATATATTTTTCAATGATATGTCACTCGTTCAAACTCTAATTGAGCTGATTTTCTTTTCGTTAGCTTTGTTTTTTCATTCTCTTCAGTTTGTATCTACAATGACTATTTTTGGACTTTAAATGAACATTTAATATATTTATCAAATTATTTTACATGTAATATTTGTATTGAAAATCACATTTGAGAATTGTAATTTATATGGAACACGACGGCTGCGATGTTAGTATGACCATCATTTGTAATGCTTAATACGAAGCAATTGTGTACGTGATACCCACAAGATTTGATAAATCGTATTTGGTATTTGACTTATTGGGCATTTAATGGGAGTTCTGGGGTTGGACCAAAGGTGGAAGGAACGAGAAGATGAGTAAACAATGATGGGTCTATGCAGCGAGGTTTACTGTGCTCACACAGTTGTACCACGTGCCTGTGGGATTGGATACGGTAGTTGTAAATTACTGAAACTTTGCATAAAGTTTCGGTAATATTAGAATAACTGGTAAAATTTTAGAATTTTTTGGAATTGTTTAGTATTTTTAATAATTTTTGCAAGTTCAATTTTTTAAAGTTTGTTTTGAGTATTTAAGATTTGTATTAAATTCTGAAGAAATAAAATAATATTTTTATAGTATAAAAAAGTCTCAGTTTAAGTTTCATAAATTTCTGAGTTGATTTAATACCTTTACACGTATCACATTTGATTTAACAAAATAGATGATTTAAAAATGGTTTCAATGCTTTTAAAATTTTGATTTTAGTTTCTATACTTTTCTTATATATTGTAAAGTTATTTTAAAATTTATGGGACTTTGATTTGAGTTGAAAATGTTAATAACTATTTTTGGGCTTTTCTGTAGTGAAAGAAATTATTTTAGTTAAAAAATATTCAAAAATTTAGAAAGTTCATATTTTAATTTTTTATAATGGTTTAAGCTATAAAAGTAGTTTTCTAGAATTATTATCAATTGTGGAGAATCATGCTGTCTTAAGGAATGAGTGGGATTTTCAATTAGGTTTGGCCGTACATGGGACCCGTTTCCATTTAGGTTGTTGAGAATCTCAGAGTGAGTAACGTTTTAAAAAATAAGTACTGAGCTCAAATTTTAATGTGATTAGATTATATTCTGGTAAATAGTTTGCTAATTTAGATTAATTCAAGGATTTTTTAACGAGGTTGTGTAGCGTTATGTAGCTTGGACTGAGGTAAGAGATTCTTATCTGAAACCCAATTCATCAAATTGACTGCGTATATATTTTTCTGAATTGTTACCAAATTTCTTAGGACTCTGTTATATTTTGAATTGAGAAATATTTCCTTTCAAACCTTGTGTTGAGCCTTAAACGTTCAATGAAACTTTTATTAATGCTCGTCCGCTTTGTTTATTCAAGCATTGCATCATGTTGAATTAGCGTATATTATTTTTCTGAACATTGACATATATAAGATTCTACTTTGGTGTGTATTAGTGAGAGTTGGTGTGTATTGGAGGAGTTAGTGCATATTGGTGTGGGAGAGAGAGAGAGAGAGAAACGTTCTGTTCTCTCGAGGAGGGTAGCCAGTAACAATAGACAAGGAGGGGACTTGAAGGAAGAGAGAAATAAGGAATTGAGTTGAAAAAGGGTATAATTTTCAGGTACTCTCTCACTTGTTCCATGCAATTATGTCCAACTGGCAAGATCGAGTTTCTATATTAGCTTGGGATGAGATCACATAGAGTTCCTAATTGGAACCGCAAAAGCGAGTTTCCAGGAGAGAAGCGTCACAAATTCTTTAGGACTCTATCTATAAAGTAGTTCAAGTACTAAAATCTAATAGAGATGGAGAATTCTTTGGTATCATGTCAAGTTATCATATATACTATAAAAGTTTAAACCTTTAGATAGTAAATTTATTCTCTTCTAAAATTTGTTCTAACTACTCAATATCTGGAATCCTAGTAAAAATTGGTCAGCAACAGCCCATGGCTGTGCTTGTCTATCACCACTGAGCTCCGAGGGTTAGTTTATTGCAGGGGCGGATCCAGAAAGTCTAATCGGGACCGGGGGGGGGGGAGAGGTGCAAAAAGACGTAAAAAATTTGATGACTAACTAAATGAATGAAGAAGGTTCAAGTTAACATAAACCATGAAAAATAAAAGACACCAAGATTAAAAGTAGTTTATCAAGGTTTCACAAAACAAGAAAAGTAACTCTATACATTGATGGTTAAAGCACTCGGCATTCTTCATAGTCACGAAAATCATCAATGATCGAGTCTATAGTAAACGTGAGAAAATCATCATCCATCTTATTTCGGAGTTGAGTTTTGACCATCTTCATAGCCTAAAATGCTCGTTTAGTAGTTGCAGTAGATACCGGTAGAGTAAGTACAAGCCTGACCAACCTACTAATAAGTGGATAGATCATGCTCAAAATCATTGCTGACGTTCGTACTTTCAAGTCTTGGAGATTTTTTAGGGCGACCTTCTGGACTCGGAATCTCAATGTCAGTAGCAAGATTAGGAATTGGTGCGACAATGTTATCATCACTAACATTCTTGGTTGGAGGAAGTCGTTCATCAACATTGCTACTGCTAACATTTTTTGTCTGAAAGAAAGAATCAATTGTGCGTGACTTTGACTTTCTCATTTACAAAAATAAGCATTTTATAATTAGCGTAACTATGAGTACGGTATATGTATAGTAAACTGCTCAGTTCCTATTTTTTCGTTACTATTGAATAAGTAAAAACTATAAGAATTAAACTAACGATAGCGTAACTATTGAAATAGTGTAACAATTGAATACGTTAGTACTATAAGAATTAAACTAATGAATAGGGTAACTATTAAAATAGTGTAACAATTGAATACATTAATACGATAATTAGCGTAACTATTGAATTTGTTAATACTCCAAGAATTAAACTAAAAACAAAAGAACTCACCTTGATCAATTAATATTTTTTCCTAATCCGGAGATTTGAAATTTAGGATTTGGAAGAATGAAGAATGAGAACGAAAAGATTATGACGGCCGGTGACACGAAGAATAAAGAATACAACAAAAAAGAAACCCTAATCAATTAGTTACGATATGATGACATTTTTATAAATACATAAAATGTGAGTATCTAATCGAAATAACTAAAAAAAATCCAAAAAGTTGGGGGGTGCCGTGCCCCCCCCGGCCAGGCAGGAGCTCTGCCTCTGGTTTATTGTACACTTCCAACCGTTTTTCGTAGAGCAGTTACAAGCAAATCCCCTTCATCTATAATACTTCTCCAATCTCCTAGCTGACAAAGAAGTTGCTTGTATATTTTTCTTTGTAGAAAGAGTAAATAAGAGGCATATATAGATAGGCATTACATTTGATCTAGTAATTAGTATAATGAGTAAATTATGGATTAACAGAATACAAGATTGATAAGAGACTAAATCGAGAAATCTTTTCAATATACTTAATTGACTGTTATTCCCAACCTATTTTGGTCGTACCCAAAGACCCACTAGGGGTCCCGCTTTGCACGAACACGTCAACAGTCAAATTTCCAATGCATCGAACCAGTCAGCGCGCGCACGCTCAAGTCACTCGGCTCTATGGGGGGTTGGCCTTGGCCTCCCCCCCAGGTCGTTCACTTTTTGCGCAAGGCCCCTTTCGCGCTTTGTTCGCTTCGCACGCTTCGTATGTGACTTTGGCACATTGTTCGTCATGGGGTACGACTCACGACAACACGCTCGTCGTAACGCAACTTCTAGATTTGTCATTGCCCATCAAAACACCAACCATCGGCATGCCTGAAGTTCACCAAAAGGAGGAAGGTGGCCTTGGCCCCTCCCAGTGGAGTGGCCTTGGCCTCGGCCTCCCTAGGGGGTCGGCCTCGACCTTCCCCCAAAATCCCCAGCTTTGCCCCTTTTTGCGTACACTGGTATGAACCATATTTCGTGCTTCTGCGAAGCCCACCAATGCACACACACCAATCTCGTGACATCTGTCATCTGACGTCCGCGACCGTGCGTCGCTCTTATGATGTTCATCGCTCAAAGTCGCGCGCTACCGCTGAATGACCCATCATCGACAAACCCTGTATCATCATTCTCAACTTTGTCATTACTACATATTGCATTCATTATTTTGGTATAATAGGCACACTCAACTCATGTCCCATCTCTGGGACACCCGACGCGCGCCCGTGCACTGTCTCCACGACGTTCGTAACCGCGTCCTTGAGCCATTGTCATGATATGTGCCCCCAACACAGAGTTTTGCTTCGTAACGTTCGTCGCTGTGCCCGTGCGCCATTATCATGACATGTGCCCCCAGCACCGAGTATTGCTCCTCGACGTTCGTCGCCGTGCCTGTGCGCCCCTTTCATGACACATACCCCCGGCACCCAGTATTGTTCCGTGACATTTGTCACCTCGCCCGTGCGCCTTTTCATTACACGTGCCCCTGGCACCAAGTATTGCTCCACGACGTTCATCATCGCGCCCGTGCGTCCCTTCATGACACGTGCCCCCAGCACCGAGTATTGCTCCGTGACATTCGTCACCGCGCCCATGTGCCACAATCATGTTACATACTTTCGGGGGGCTCCTTTCGGGGGGCTCCGTTCGTAGTGCTCCTGCATAAGGAGCCTTCGCAGCGGGATGGGCTCATTACCACAAAGTCATCGCCGCCACAAGATAGGCTTGTTACCACAAAGCTATCGATGTCTTCTTTCTGGGGGCTCCGTTCGTAGTGCTCCGGCACGAGGACCCCTCGCAGCGGGATGGGCTCATTACCAAAAAGCCATCGCCGCCATAAGATAGGCTCGTTACCATAAAGCTATCGCCGTCTTCATTTCAGGGGGCTCCGTTCATAGTGCTTCGGCACGAGGACCCCTCGCAGCGGTATGAGCTCGTTACCACAAAGCCATCGCCGCCACGGGATAGGCTCGTTACCACAAAGCCATCGCCGTCACAATCACGAAGGGCTCTGTTTGTAGTGCTCTGGCACAAGGACCCTTCACAGCAGGATGGACTCGTTACCACAAAGTCATCGGCACCATGGGATGGGCTCATTACCACAAAGCCATCGCCGTCACAATCACGGGGGCTCCATTCTTAGTGCTCCGGCACGAGGACCCTTCGCAGCGGAATAGGCTCATTATCACAAAGCTATTGCTGCCTCGGGTGACTTGCATGACACTAGGCACTAAGCTGTGACTACGTCCACTCACGTTATCAATGATCATCGGCGCCCCCCGGACAATGACCCCCGGGTCACTCTGAGACGGGAGCACGTCTTTGGAGAGCATCCCGCCTAGTCCGCCTGGTAATTGGTCACAGGGGCAACTCTCGTCGCTGTCACTTCCTCTGCGCATCTTTTGACGTACCTTGTGGGATTCAGTAAGGGCTTGGACCGGTGGCTGGGGCAACGAGCTTTTTCTGATCATGCTACCGCGGTGTGGTCAGTCTTCTCAGACAGGTAGAGCAACGCTGTATGAGGCGAGGCAGTGCGAATTTGGGAACCGGCAGTCCAACGGAGAATCGGTATTTTGGGACCCCCTGGTGATGTGTCACTCCCAGGGGATGACATGTGGCATTTTATGACATAAGCATACTATTTACTATAAACAGTGGACTTTTGGACTCATTCCGACATAATTCTCTCATTTTGACAAAAATCATAATTTTTAAAATATAAAATGATGAAATTACACTTTTTGGACGAAACCCTGACGGTTGGACACGGGTGATACATTTGAAACACTTTTGGTCACGAAATGTTACATTTTGAAACTTTGTGACCTTGACTGTAATCACCCCTAACCACAGGGACATAAGTGTAATCAGCCCTAACAATAATGTGCAAGCCAAACCGACAAGAACAAAGCTTTGCAAGCATAATTCACTCTTACCTGCAATAAATAGAATCAGAAATGCTGCAATAATCTGTTGCAAAAATGGAGACCTCCAAATAAGAATCCGAAATGGGTGGAGTCTACTTATAATGTTGTGCCAGTATTTATTATGCTTGACCTTAGCAATCTTAGATCCATTAACATAGGATTAGAGTGATGGGTGGAATCCGGTGCCACCGTTGGTGAGTTGTACTACTGGATTTCAATAACACGTGGACTTCATGACTATCCAGCAGGGATTTGTCCCAGTGTTGGCACTTTAATGGAGGCTGCTTTGCTACCATGTCAAGTGAATATGACCTTGTTGCTGATAACGTTATTGATGCACGCACGGGCAAATCCTCGACAGGAGATCTATGGGGATGTTTGCGCCTACACATATTTTTCACTAATAACTTCACTTTAACTAAATGCCACTAAATGATATTTACTTTTTATTATTATTTCTGATGGAGATAATGAAGAATTCAAATGAGAAGAAAAAGGAACACATCTAAATATGTGTTCATGTTGACAAGGGATAAATGTTGTGGTTACTATTAGTAGGTAGTTTTCTTGGTGGTAGGAGTTATTATTATTTTTTTTAGTAGGTAGCTTGTCTTGTAGTGTTTAGTTATTTTCTACAATTTGGTGTATACTATAAATGCCATGTCAAAGAAAGAACAACTATCATCATCAAATCAGACAAATCATGACTTGAACTTTCAAGGTTTTTTTCCTTATTTTCCTTTATGTTTAGAAGCTCTTCCGATCTATCGAGAGAAATTCTAGCTTTCAGAGTTGAAAATATTGTGCTTTGTAAACATCTTCAGCATTAATCAAAAGTCTTTTCTTTATTTTTGTGGGGGCATTCCTTTTAAGTATTTACATTTCATTAAAGTTTTCTGTTTTTATGAAATCCGCAGGCCCAAGAGGAGAGAAAAATCTCACACTTTTAATCAATTGTGCGGCAGGAACACAAACTAATAGTGAGTTTTCCCATAGCGCAAATGTTGACATGTCTGATGTGACCATTTAAACTAAAAAGGGGAAATATGCCAAGTACGAGAAGTCATTTTAAGACTGTTTTAGACAATCTAATTCAAAGTGTTTGGAGGCATCCATTGAAACCTGGATAGACGATTTGCGTGAACTATGCATGGTTTGTGAGAAATGTTTGGAGTTATCACTTCAATTTATTTAAACTTGCACCAAAAATGGTACAACTGAGATGAAATGCCAATATTGGCCAAAAAATTAGAGAATGTATCATTTGTTAAGAAAAGTGCAAAGGGCAAAAATATTTTTAACCATAAAAACTAAAAGAAATTAGAAATGGTGTCAATGGCTAACAAGACCATAAAGTGGTTTCTGCATCAGGAAAAAAATACAAATGGTGTTCCGTATACATATTGATGCTCTAAAACTGGTCAAAAAGCAATTGGTTCTTTTTGAAGAAGATGATGCCAAATTACAAGAATTTCTAAACCAACAGCCTATTTTATCATCGTGTGAAAAACGGTCAAAGATAGATGATGACATGGTAATAAATGTTCTTAAAAGCCACTTGGGATGAAAGATTACTCCTACTTTCAGGATACGAAGGTACAAATGAGTTTCACTACAACAAAACCGGACTGTAACGACGTCCGTAAAGAGACGTTTTACCAAAACTGCCCTAAAAAGTGGAATATGAGACGCTACCTAATAAGCGTCCCTCTTTCCGGTTAGCTGTAGGGACTCTTTCGTCAAAATGACGCCGTTTCGACTTAAGTTTTCGGTGGCGCGCAACAAAAAAAGAAAATGATGAAAAATGCTGCCAACTCAATACTACACCGTTTCAGCTTTGTGCTTCAACTTCTCTGGCATTTCATTTCCATTTCAGTGTCTCTCTCCACTCGTCTTCCATCCATTAACAACATCCATAGCCAAGATGATGAATTCAAGGAAATTGAAGACCTAAAGGTAACTTGCTTCTCCTTTTCTCTATCATACAATTCTAGTTATTTGATTTATTGTGCATTTGGGGGGAAATCAAATCGAAATTGAATTAGCTGCTGATTGGCTGGGGATTATTTCCCACGAGGGAAGATCTAGTGATAGAGGAAGCATTAGGTCCCCAGGTTCTTGGTGTCTAGGATAAGAATAGCAATATTGAGTCATTTTCTTAGTTCAGTCTTCTAGACTAGAAATCCTCATGGACTTGATAGCAAAGCAATGTTCTCTTGTATACCGATTGTCCTTAGGAGCACTCATTTTTTCATACTGCAATTTACATTGCAAAAAGAAGGGGCGGGGGGGAATGATTTTGTTGAACAATCTACTAATGCAGTAGTGATATTGAATCAGAACCAAGTGAAAGAGAGCCAAGTGAAAGAGATGGGTCGATGTTCAATTTTGATTCTCGAAGGACCAAATAAATTTGCGTTTTAACTGTTGCCAGGTAGATGTTGGGCATTTCGGGTTAATTCCAGTTAGTTGAGAAGAATGAAACTGGGACAATCACTTCGCTTTCTATTAAATTTGAGAACCAGATCTAGAGACTTGGAAGTTTTTGTTTTGTTTTTGTCTCCAAGAAAAGTGACCGCATCAGATGCTTATGTCCAATTTGGGTTCATCGTGTCCTTATTTATGGATTAATTTTCCTCAAAAAAACTATGGCATTGAACCCTGTAGAAGGAAAAAAGAACAGTTGACCTTATCTCATACCAGCATCTTTGAGCTAATAAGAACAAATGACTAATGATATAGGCACATACTAGTTTCATTTAAGTGGGAAGCTCGCCATCAAGGATGCCCATGTACTGAAAGAATACACAAAGGCACATCTAGGTAATGTGCACAAATGACAGGAAGTAAAGGGAGAACATAGAAAGAACTGCCAATACAGTGCAAGGATCGACAGAAAATGTTATAAGATACGTGGATGATAGATAGGCAAACAAATATATTTGTTGGACTGCTACCATGACTGTTTCATATGCCAATTGGATCTCAGAATGCCCTACTTTTTGTCGAATCTGGATGGTTGACTACTTCTATGTCTTGTTCAAACTTGAGAGAGATATGCACAGTCTCACATGAATTTGTAATTTATTTTCTTCGTTGGAGGGAAGTTGTTTAGTTGTTGCTAGAGGAAAGAGTTTTCACTACAAAGGAGACTTCAGTGTGAAGACCCCTACTACCTAACAAGTGTACATGTGTTCAATGAATTCTTCAAGTTTCTTTGATACTTCCCATTATTCTTTTGTTTCTTTTCAAGTCACATAAGGTAGATTTTCCGGCTCCCAGGATTGTCTAGCACTGTAAATCCTACAGTTTGATTCCTAACGCATTGATCATTGATCGTTTACAATTCTACTAGTGTAAAAATCATATAAGGTGGTTATTTTAGCAAAAATTACATCACCAGAAGTTTGAATGCAGAAAAAGCATTGCATTTTTCCTTGCCTTAATTGCTGAGATGGGAATATGATGTATGCTACCTTTATTGGTGCTTTTACTTTTTCTTCTCCTGAAAGCATGGACTCCTACTTAATTTTGCTACTGCAGTAGCTCAAATAAAAGGGCATAGATTCCATGATAATGTTGCATATTTTCTTTCTTTCAATTTCTAATGGTATTTCTTTTACTTTTTGTAGGTGGATATCTTGATTTGATCAAAGTTGAGGTGCACACAGGTAATTCGATGTAAAGTAGTTGGTTCCATTTTGAAGGTGTTCCCTATTTTCACCTATAGGTGATTAGTACTACAGTTTTGTTAGATATTATGCAAGCAAAACCTTTATTCCTAACAACATTTGTATAAACTCCTGCAGATTTGGGATCTAAGTGAGGTAAAGTAAGTATTCTAGTCGGTCTGGTTGCTGTTACATTCATAGCATTTTAATTTGATCAGATTCAGTTTTGGGATCAAGATCAGCCCATTTTTGTGAGAATATGTATTTACTCCAAATCCATGAGTTGATAGGTTTAGTTTTGAGTGGACAAAGCTTTTATAAGAAACCACACTTTGGATTCGTGATTTTAATTTCAGATTCTTAGGACATAAATGCTCAATTTGTGTTTGTAATTGGCATTGTGACAACAATGCTCAAGTTATTTTATGTCGAATATACTCTTTAGGTTTGAGATGTTGTATGCCTTAAGAGCATAATGAATCCCTTAGAAACTGTAGCAAAGGGAATTATACAGAGCACATATCCATCTACACAAGTTGAGGGGGAAGAACTTGGGCCGAATTGGTGTGAAGTACCTATTCAGGTTGCTATGAAAAAGGATGAACATTTGATACAATCATATGGGTTTCTCAAAACCATTTATGATGCATATGGAGCAATTGTTGCATGGTCGTGTCCTTATGTAAGTTCCCACCTTTTTGTGGTTGCTTTACTCGTATTTGAAGAAAACCTTAGAAATATCATGTTTGTTGAAGTCAATCTTTATAGCGTTTTCGCACTTATGTCTCAACCTTACGAAACATGGATCCAGAGTTTTCCAAACTCAAAAGGTTTAGCTATATCATGACTTCTGTGATTTTATGGATAGGGTCTTTCACGCATATCTTATGATCAATTCAGATGCATGCATTCTTGCTACTATGGAGCAGTACATTTGTGTTGTAGAGTCAAGTGCGTCTAAAGTTGCCAATGTATAATTATCGAAGTTTTTCATTAGAAAGTGAGAAAGTAAACTTATAATACATATACACAATCAAATAATGAGTACATGTTTGTATTTGTAGGTGCAACTAGAGAACGTTGATGGCATGTGATTGGTGACTTACATGGTGACTCCGATGACTAAATTTTGCTGTTGGATGGACTTTGGATAGCTTGTAAGTCACGAGTCCTTTTGTGGTTGTTACTGTTCCATGTGTTAGGCACTTAGAACTAGTGATTATCTTTAACTTTGGAGTCAATGAAATTGTTCACTTGAGACATTTAGTAAATATGAAGAATTTGGATGTTATCCTTCAATTTAGTTGGTTTTAACTTCTTATCCTTGCAATGTGGTATGAACTAAATTTGGTTAAATTGGTCTGTTGATGATGTGGTACAAATTGCAATTGGTGGTATATGCATCACAAATATGTAGATATTTGTACTTTGGTATGGAACATGTTACGAAGCTAAAAAAGCATCCCAAAAGAGTTATTGGAACGCTCTTTAGCGTCGCTATAGGGTATATTGGAGTCTTCTACTTGATCACTTTATAGGACGCTCATTTACGCCTTTTTAGGCAGTACCTTTGTCAAAGCTAAGAAGAGTCCCCAAAGAGTTATTGGAACACTTCTTGGGGTCACTATAGGGCATATTAGAGTCTTCTTAATGAGCACTTTATAGGATGCGTATTTGCGTCCTGTTAGACCTGACCCTTGTTGAGACGCTTTTGTGCGTTGACGTAACTTATTGTGATGGCGTCTAATGGGTTGGGGTTACGATACCTTCCAAAGCGACCTTATACCAAAAGCATCCCTACATGATACTTGTAAGGACACTTTTGAGCGTCCTTACAACCCAATTTTGTTGTAGTGTTTAGAAAATTTTTTAATTCATCATAATTAGGTATGCAACACCTGCTTTGGATTTGCGGTTCGAACCATATTTTATTTTGGTTATATGGCATATAAATCAGCATGATTTATATGTTGTTTCATGATAACTTTCATTGGACTAATCGATGATACTATGGCCATATGTTCACATTCTTTAATCTGAGTGCATAGTGGTCTACTAGATAAAGTTTCTCTAAGGGGCAGAAAACCACTCAGTTGGTTGCTTACAATTGTTTGCAATGCCATCAATAGTGAAAATTTCTGTCATTCTGAAAGGGTGCAAGATTATTGATAGTAAAAATGCTTTCACTTTGAAGACTTTATGGCTATCGATAGAAAAAATTGTATTGTTATTGATAGAGAAAATGCTTTCACTTTGAAGAGTGCAAGTCTATCGATAGTGACTGGTGTAAAGATAGTGAATGTTATCTTGATACTAGTGTATGCATAACCAAGATGGTGTAAATTAAGCTAATAGATGGCTTATCGATAGTAAGAAAATACAAGGCTATCGATAGTGCAAAGCTGGCTATCGATAGTGAAAAAATACTTCCAATTTGAAGAGTGCAATGCTATCGATTGTGACAAGATTAATATACTTTAATATTATCTTGGTGCAGTTAACGCCAATCGATGGCTAATTGATAGGAAAAATTCTTTCACTGTGAAGAGTGCTATGCTATCGATAGTAAAAAAAATTAATACAGTACCTCAATAACATCTTGGTAATTAAAACCAATTTATGTCTAGTCGATAGGAAAAATGCTTCAATGTAAAGAGTGCAAAACCTATTGATAGTGAAATATATTTTATCTTGAAAAGATATGACTCTTCGCAAATTCTAAGTATTCATTTGCTTGAGCCTGGGGGGGGGGGGGGGAATGTTTTCCCCAACACATATTTTTTCACTAATAACTTCATTGTAATTAAATGCCACTAGCATTTACTTTTTATTATTATTTCTGAAAGAGATAAGGAAGAATTCAAATCAGAAGAGTAAGGAACAAATCTGAAAATGTGTTCCTATTGATAAGGTAAAAGTGTTGTTGGTCACTTATTAGTCAGTAGTTATTTTTTAAGTGGTAGGAGTTATTTTTTTAAGTGGAGAGTTTGTCTTTAAATGAGTACTTTGTCTTGTAATGGTAGTTATTATCTACAATTTGGTCTGTACTATAAATGCTATGTCAAAGAAGGAATGAATATCATCATCAGACAAATCATGACTTGATGTTTCAAGTCTTTTTCTTTCTTTTCCTTCATGTTTAGAAGTTCTTCCTAACGATCGATAGGGATTCTAGTTTCCAAAATTGGAAATATTGTGCTCTATAAATATCTTTAACGTTAATCAAAAGTCTTTTCTTTGTCTTTGTGGGCATCCCTTTTAAGTATTTATATTTCATTAAAATTTTCTATTTTAATGAAGCTTGTCCTCGTTCCTGAAGTTGTTGCAGTTTTTAGTGTCGTGAAAACGTTAAACAAGGATGCTTCTAAACTAGTTCACTTGTGGCAGACTATTCAGCCCAAATGGAGGGAAGATTTGTACATTAGAGTGATCATGCAAGCAGTGGGGGGGGGGGGGGGGGGAATAGAACATTTTAAGTGACGTTTAACTCTTTGTTTCTTGGGAGAGCTGATGAGCTGGTCGAGATTATGAAGGAGAGTTTCCCTGGACTGGGTTACAAGGAAAAGGACTGTGCAGGAATGAGTTGGGTTTAGTCTGTGCTGTATTTCACTAAATGCCCAGAAACAACAATATATCACTTTGATACATCACCTTTGTTTAGACTGAGCGGCTCAAGCCCAACAAAACATCGTCATTTTTACTTGGACAGACTCATGGATTATGCAAGCGCAATGCAAAAGAAAATACTATAGCAAATAATCATCATGAGAATAATAAGACAATAAAATAAGCAATATCAAATAAAATCAATTGCAATGCATTCTCGACTTGGCACGACACGACAGACTCTGGCGCGTTTCATCATTTTTGTCAGTTACTTTATTTTTCACTGACCGCCAGTTACTTCGCTCCACTCGCTCTCCCCTTATTGATGCTCCATCATACAAGGTGTTCATCTCAATCTCACATAAATTTAGAAGACACATATTTAATCAAATGTGCAGACTTAGAGAGTATTTTGATCATAAGTCCTCAACAACATATCAGCTCATCAACGGACGGACTAAGCAAATTTATTCTACCTTAGGTCCTCAACAACATTAGTCAACAAGAAGTACCAGTCACAAGATCAACCGGTATTCAAGCATAACGATAGGAGTATAACATAGGCATTATTAATATGGTATGCTAAACGAAATAATGAATGGCATAACGAAACCACACTAGCCTAACTTGTGTGGCTTTTAGTCGATGAACTCCTCGCTTCTGGATTTTCCCAACGAACAGAATTACATAGTCAAACAAAATCTTTCTTGTTAGATAGTCTTACAAAATCTTTCTTGTTAGATAGTCTTAAGATACAAATACACACCCAACGTTACCCTTTCCTGCTTATTTGTTCACAACTTATTACCCTTAGTCCGTTAACCGGAATTATCCTAACCCATAAAAGTGCATCAACCGCACTACATCCTTCTTAAACCTATTTTAACCCAAATTTCTCTTTTCTTATGCTTCTTACTGCTTAATCATGAATTTCCACAAAACAAGTCAATGGGTGTGAAAAATTACCACAACACCCCCCCTCGAGCATAGGTAAAATTACTCAAAGACCCCTACCGACTCTTGCACCAACATTCACTCCAAAACGACTCAAAATATCTTTTTGAAAAAATATAAACTAGTTTTTAAATTGAAAAGTCATTTGGTAAAATTTTTGTTCCAAAATCTCATCCGAATAACTAAACGAGTGCTAGGGAACTAATTTTGTTAAAAATAACAATCGTTTTTAAAATACCATGAAAATTTGGACACTGAAGTGTCTTAGCTGCGCAAGATCCCCAAAAATGTTTTAGATTAAAACCTGATTTAGTTTTTTTTTTAATTTAAAACTCTATTTCAAGCATAAAAATATTTAATATCCTTAACAAACTCAGAAAAATCTCAAACATTCACAGATTGTCGATTGCTTAAAAACAACAGGTGTTTTTCCTTTGTGTTTTGCCAAATTTTGGCTTAAAGATATTTTCTTAGAAATTAAGTTTGGAATAAATAAAAAGTCAAGACTTTTAGTGACAATAACAGTCACTATTCATCACTTGATGGATCAAAACACATACTTCTTCACCTCCAAGTCACCTACTTTTTCTTTTGGGTTCTTTCACTCCCAAATTTTCTCCCCTCCTTCACACATACACATGCATATTATGCACACATATACAATTCATCTGTTAATTCCACCTCATGTCCCCTTAATCTACTTTAGTTTCACTTCATTTTGACTTATTTAATACCACAACTTCATGTAACATAGAAGTATATCAAAACATAATCATTTCAGCCTTAATTTCTCTCAAGAGCACACTCCAAAATCCCTAGAGCGCACACACAAAAAGCTGACTTTTTACCTTACTTTGAGGATATGTAGCTTCTTTGATTCTCCACAAAAATGTCTTCTGTTTCTTGCAAATTCTTCCTTTCTTTTTCCTTCTGTAACTTCTCTGCTAAGCCCTTCATGAAATTTTGCTTGGATTTTCCTCAACTTTCTCCTCAAACATCTGCTCCACACACTAAAGACTAATTTTTGCCTGACTTTGGGGGTCAATTACTCCTTCAGTTCTTCACCAAATTGCCCTCTGTTTCTTGAGTTTTCTTCCTCTCTCTTTCCTCTATAGCATCTCAGTTGAATATTTTCCAAAATTCTCTCTAGATTTTCCTTTATTCTCCCTCAAACAGTTGCTCCTAAAATATTTCCTCATGCCAACTCATCCCCCACTTAACTTCACATCGACGCACCCCACCTTTTGGAATTTTCAGGTGTCATTCCCTTTTGTTTGTGGCTGTCTTTGACGCCACAAAATCATGTAACTTTTTTTAATAATTAATTAATTAATTTTTAAATTAAGGATATTACATCCTCCCCACTTAAGAAAAATTTCATGCTAAAAAATTTAAGATAACATACCTTAATCCACAAACAAGTGGGGGTATCTTTGCCGCATCAGAGCTTAGGCTTCCCAGATGGCCTCTTCTACTGCGTGGATTCTCTAAATCCTCTTGACCACCAGTGAAGTACTTGCTCTTTTCTATCGACCACTTCCACAGGTACTGTAACATCTTGGAATTTTCCGAAACGTTAAACAATCGATCGATTAATTTCACTAAGACAATAATGACCTCAAATTTAACCAATTTAGAACCATTAGTCAGTCAGAGCCACTAAACCATTGAATAATATAGTACTCTTAGCAAACTATCACAATTAAAACAAAAAGACTAAGTATAAATTTCTAAATAACAATATTAACCCACACAGGAGTTCTAATAGAAATACGGTAACTTAAATTCACTTGCTCGCTTGCTTCTAGTCCATTTTCAAGTGATCTAACACTGGTTTATTACCTGCAGAAAGGAAGTCAAACGATAGTGAGCTTTTGAGAGCTCAGCAACATCGCTCAAATGAGAAAATTAAAAAATAATTAACAAATACAAAACGATGATGGTTTTGTTCAGAGATACAATTCGATGATGATTTTCAAAATTTTCACAGTAATTACAACTAATACGATCAGATATTAATATGACTTTTGGATATGATGCAAACAATCACAAATGCTATTGAACATCAGATATTAATATGACTTCACACCGGCTAGTCCATCAAGGCACTAGCTCGCACTAATACACTGGCTAGTCCATCAAGGTACTAGCCCACACCAATACACAACAACAATACATACCAACTCCCGCCAAAACACACCAATGCAGAATCTCACGTCAATAAACACAATAACAACAATTGATAATACAACGAATCAATCGATGCCTGACAAGTAACAAATGCTGCGCATTGATAATGATTTTTAATAAACGCTTAAGGCTCAAAATATGTTTTAAAGGCAATAATGCACAATTGTATCAACACAACAGAGTCCAAATGAGTAGCAATAACACATTAGAATATCATATGAAATCAATGAGGAATTCGGTTCGGATAAGAATCCCTTACCTTGATTCAAGTGAGCTGAAATTAAAATGCTCTCGATCAAATCTTCAGAATTAACCTAGTTTGACAAATCACGTATTAAAATACCATCTAGCCTGATATATCATAAACCTAATATAACTATCCCCCGCGTACCCATTACTCTATTCAGAACGACGAAATTCGAAGCGGGTTTCATACACAGCCAGTTTATCCTGAAACTCCTCACCCTCCTCGAGACTCAAAAATACCCCAAAAAATATTTTTAATTTTCAATAAGCATTCTTTAGCTTAATACTGCATATGGAATAAAAATATAATTTTTGAATATTTTTAATTAAAAATAATTTTTTTAAATACACTAAAACCCATAAATTGCCATAATTACTTCTAGCTGGAAATAAAGACTCCAAATTATTGTAAAAGTCTTAATATATGTATAAAAATTATAGAAATGAAAATCAGAATATAACTATTTCTTTATTTTTCATTTTGCTAATTTTAATGCGATATAGAAAATGATAGTAAATCAACTCAAAAAATCACCAAATTTATACTGAGTCTTTCTTATATTTTAAAAACATTACTTCAATTTTTCCAGAACATTTTCATAAGTTTAAAGGCTCCAAAAGAATTTTACAAATCTGAGTTTACAGAAAATATTTAAAATATATACAATTTCAGAAAATTATGAAATTTTACCAGAAATTCTAATATTTCCTTAAGAACCTTCCTACAAAGTTTCAGAATTTTTGGATTATTGCACGATACCCCATAGCTACGTTGTACAAATGTGTAAGCACAGTGTACCATTTTACTGTACCACGAGCAACTGTTAACCCATCTTCTTCTTCCTCCCACCTCTGTCCTAACCCAGAATTTCCTTCACAAAGACTCCCCGCACGGCAGTCCCCTTTTTCCCGCTTCTCACTCACTCTAATAAAATCAAAATACTCTTTTATCTCCCACAAATACTCACATTCAACCATTTAATTCATAGGAAATCCAACACTCAAACAATGATACACAATGCACTAACATTTCAGCTACTGCCTCACGGTAGTAGCTTCTATTCTTGTCCAAGAGATCCACTCACTCCCTCCTTCTTGTTAAGCCACTCAAACCTACACAAATACACCACGTAGATACAATAAACACCACACCCATCAGAGTTACTGCCTATGGCAGTAGCTCCCTTTCTTGTATAATTTACTCACACACATTTACACTATACGCACTTACATTCATACACACAACCCACATACAACTACACCCACTGTTGTTTCCTCTCTCTAAACCGCAACCATCATGGCTGCTTTTTTCTCCCTCATATGGCAGTCTCATGGCTGCACAAGCTCCTCTCTTAGTCTCGACAGCCATGGCTGCCACGAACACAACCCACCAAGTGCAAAAGAGACCCTTCCACAGCAGCAATCACTCCATGGCCTCACCAAACACACACAGGTTCCACTATGGCAACTCCACTTCCCTCCCATTTCTTGTTGCTTACAACCATGCATAAACATACAACATAAAGAGAAGAAACACCCGATACCCACTGACTCCCACACCCATTTCCATACGGCAGTGGGTCTTCTTCTTGTCGAAACACACCAATTTCAGTCCATCCACACACACACACACAAAACACTTCATACATTATTCACCCTCAAAACTTCATCTTCATAAACATCTAACATGCCGCAGTACAGCCACTGCCTCACGGCAATGGCTTCTTCTTCTTCTTGTTATCCAACTCTCAAACCACAAGCACAATAGTGGCGACAATCCTCCTGTCTGAACCATGGCGATGTCGAAGCACATCTCCATGGCTGCCCATTTCACTATCCCTTTCACGACAATACGCAACACAAAACAAAACAAAAACCCCACACACGGACACACCCTCACACTCACCGCTACGGCTTCCCACCCATAAATTCAGCCCCTATTCACTTAAAACAATGAGTTTAATTGAAAAAAAGGGGGTAAAACTCTTACCGAACAGTCGACGCAATCGTCGAAATTCGACCCCAAGCTTCGTGTAGCCCCCTCCCTCCCCTCCCCTCCCCCCTTCTTTTTTGATTATCCTTAACCGAAAGCCAAATTAAGGTAAGGTTTAAATTCCCCCTTAATTCCCTTCATTTGTTCTTCTCTGATTTACTTCCAAAAATAGAGAGTTGACTACAATTTTTCAAATAAATTACTAACGCTGCTTAACTAATCGCCGCTAATAGTTGTCGATAAAATCCAGGCACGTTAATCATCACTAAATACATCAATCAATATCACTTATAATGGCTATTGATAATTTACAACTTATGGTTCTTAAAAATTTAGTCGTTAAAGGTTCCCTACAAAATATCGTCTATGCAAATCGACCTATGTATTGCGTATGAAAATCTTCGCTTAAATATAAATTAAAACCACTAGGCAATATTATGGTTCGGGGTGTTACAGGTACCTCTTTGGTAAGACAGGTTGTCTCGAATCCAATCTTATTACGTGCGACGGATCGGGGACATAGTTTCTTAGTATAATCACTTGGAACATATTGTGCAAGTAATCCAACTCCGAAGGTAGTTCAAGTTTATACACTACTGCTTTAATCCTTGACAAGATCTTAAATGGTCTGATGAATCTAGGACTTAACTTCCATTTCTCCCAAATTGCATTAAAGGTAACTATTCATCCCAATTTCCTCTAATGTCTACCACCACACAAGCTCTTAACATATATTCTAGTATCTAAATTGTTCGTTCAGATTGACCATCTGTCTGTGGGTGAAATGTTGTACTCATGCTTAACTTGGTTCCCGGTTCCTCTTGGAAACTCTTCCAGAACATTGAGGTAAGCATCATATCCCGATCAGAAGCGATGGTAACCGGCACACCTTATTAGCTAACTACCTCATTAATATAGATTCGGGCTAGTTGTTCTGTCAAATACACTTCTCTTATAGGAATAAATCGAGCCATTTTGGTTATATGATCTACTTTCACCCATATAAATATATTCTCATTAGATGTTCGGGGTAATCCGGATACAAAATCCATTGAAATATGGTCCCACTTCTACTGGGGAATAGGTAATGGTTGCAGTTGTCCAGCCATCTTCCTATGTTCAACTTTTACCTGCTGACAGGTTAGGCATTTTGATAAAAATTCTGATATCTCTTTTTTCATCCTTGGCCATTAGAAACTTTGTCGTAAATCCCGATACATCTTTGACTCTCTTAGATGGATTGAGTACTTAGAATTATGAGCATCTGTAAATCCCTTTCCCATCGCAAATGAAATCTTCTTTTTAGAATCTTGAGTAACTTCTCATCTTGACTTTGGGCCTCTTTAATTCGATCAAGTAGTGTAGGTCAAATCTCCATCTTGATCAGGCTACTGCTCGCTTCTCCTCTCACTCGCACATCAATTTCGAGCTTGTCGTCCAAAATAGCTTTATGTTGGGTAATTATGGAAGCTAGATTCTCTGTTTTCTTTCTGCTCAAGGCTTCAGCTACCACAATTGCCTTCCCTGGGTGGTATAATATGAAGCAATCAGAATCTTTAAGGAGTTCCAACCACCTTATGCCGCATATTAAGCTCCTTTTGGGTGAAAATTTACTTTAAACTTTTGTCATCTGTATAAATTACACATGTTGCACCATGTAGGTAGTGTCTCCAAATTTTCAAGGCAAACACTACTATTGCTAGTTCTAAGTCATATGTTTGATAATTCCTCTCGTAGTTTTTTAGCTGCCTTGATGCATAAGCGATTACTTTCCCATTTTGCATGAGAACACATCCTAATCCTTCTCGTGACGCATCACTATATATCACAAACCCATCAGACCCAAATGGTAAGGTAAGTACTGGTGCAGTCACTAACCTTTCCTTCAGTTTTTTGGAAGCTATGCTCGCACTTTTCTGTCCAATTAAACTTCACATTCTTCCAGGTTAGGTTGGTCAGGGGGAGGCAGTATTAGAAAATTCTTAAATAAACCTTCAATAATACTCGGCTATACCTAAAAAACTATAAACCTCATACACGGATGCTGCAGCAATGTCAAAGTCCCCTAGACCTAAGGTTATAAGATTGGTGTATAAGATTTGATCAGCTACTTGAATCCATTTTATGTACTTTAGTGGCTAAAAGGGAATTGCCACTAGATATGTTCACCGCAAGTATGCCCCTGACAGGTTGTCGTACACTTTTCCGCGAATGATAACGAAACAAAAGAATGGGTAGCACTAGAATCAAACAATACAAGGGCTTTATGTGCATAGATAGGGAAAGTACATGTCACCACCTCTTCATATTTTACAACTTCCTTTAATTCTAGATGTTAGCATGATCTACTGCTCTCGGCCTTCCTTCTGTGGCTAGTGTCTTTCACATGGGGACACTCCTTCGTCGTGTTATGTCCCGATTGTTAGCACTCGTAACAAACTCGTTGTTTCCACCTGTATTCATTCACTCTGTCGCCTTGCTTGCCACACTTAAAATAAGCTCTTGTTTCTTTTACATAGTTGGTGCCCTCATGTCTCGTTTCACACCAACGACATTCTCGAGTTCCACTCATTTTCCCGAACCTTGTTCAGATTTTCCTTCACCTAACCTCTTTTTAGATTTTTTGACTATCGCTGCCTTTGTCTTGACCTCTGTTCTACTTCCTTCCTTATTCCCTCTTCTCCTCCCACGCTTCCCGACGTTCCTTTTCCACCAACAATGCCTTTTCGACCACCTCAGCAAATGTACAAAGTTGAACACTTTTAACTATCCTCCTTAAAGGTTGTCTTAAACCCTCCTCAAAGCGTCTGGCCTTGCGATCCTCCGTAATTACTTGACGAGGAGCAAAGCACGCCAATTTATCATATTCTCAGATATACTCCTCCACAATTTTGTCTTTTTTGTTTCAATTCGAGAAAATCTGTTTCCAACCTATTTTGTACACTCAAAGGAAAATTCTTTTCCTCGAATAGCCGCTTGAATCGACTCCAATTGACTTAGGTCCATTTGCCTTCCTCTTTTCCTCGACTTGCTACTGCATGTCCAACTAATAAATTGCTAACCCTCGTAACATGTGCGTAACGAACACAGCCTTCTGATGTTTTCCACAACCTGTTATCTTTAAATCTTTTCCTATTCCTTTAGCCATGCAAGTGCTTCTATTGGATCACTTCCTCTGTGAAATTCGCTAGGTTAAGCAACTTGAAAATCTTGAAACTTACATTCCTTCTTTTCCACCATCAGAACCGTAGCATTAGCAGTAACTGGTTATGCTACGGGTGTTGCTACAACCTCCCGCAGAGGTCCCACCAATTCTTTTTTTAAATCTTCTCTATTACTTTATGCTCTATTGTTATTATTGTTCCCCACACCGACGCCTTCAATGTTGTCCAAAGACGTTTCAGACTGGGGTGCTTCTTGCGAAGGGTCTCTCTCCTGTATTTCTGGAATATGGACTTCTCAATTTTGTAGATTATGTACCATTCTAAAAGTAGAATAACGAGTCTTATATTCACATATAACAAATGCAACTTCATAAAATAACAAAATTAGTACAATGTAAGTCTTATGCTACGATCAACATACAATGATAGATTGTGCATCTGGACATACAACATTTATCTTAAACAAAACCATATCTCTCTTTCAAAAATTCCGCACTCTAGTAATTTTCATCTAGTAACATCTTCCCCTCATTACCAGACAAGGCCCTACCAGGAGGACATTCACGAACTACTTCTTATATCTTTTGGACAACCTGCAAGCTAGCATCCACCATATCCTTAACCAACTATTGCCTTATTCTTTTCCTTGAGATATTCTATCTCCATTTTCTTTATCTCATTATCTGCTTTAATTTTTAGGGATTCTAACTGAATGAACTGTTCATCCCTCCCATCAGAGACCTTTATATATTTTTTATTTTCAAAAGTTCATAACCTTCTTCCTAGATCGCTCACTCGGTGCTTCTTTTTTTTTTTCTTTCTATATCAACTCGATAAAGTTGATCATCCTTTACTTCGTCTCCTTGAGGGCCCTGTACATTCATGACCACGAGCTCCTCACCTGAATCCACTAGGTCCCCCTCAAACTCTTTTGGATCTGCCTTACCGTCCATCTTGGGGTTCAACACATCCATCGCGTCATCTTCAATCCGCCCTCCCATTTTTACTAGTGCACTTCGCAATTCCTACAATAATAATAGAACAACAGTTCTTATAAATAAATTATGAAATATTTTGTCCAGCTTATACATCTTCATTACACTGTTACATTCTTCCTCAGAATCTCTTATCACAACTAACGCCATTCTAAACACCCCAACAATCTATAGAATCATGTAACCTAAGCTCTGATACCACCTGTGAAAACCCCAACCCAAGTGACGTCACCGGAGCTGAGAGTCAATCCTGTCATCATCACAACACTTCAAATATAACACAAAGCTACTACAACATCCGAGTTACAAAGGAACGTCACAAAATGTGCCCTTACAGAAAAAAATTCTTTCAAGTACACATTGTACTACAACAGAAGTTGTAAAACTTTAATGCAACTTAATAATTACACCCAAATTTGCACTATCACATTGACACATCCCTCACAGAACTTTAACTTAATTTCTCTTTACCTTTAACAGAGGTTTCTTCCCGTTCAAACCTAGTACCTGAAAAGCACATCAGGTAACGAACGAGCACAAATCCCCCAGTAAGGATAATACGAGAACTATAACGCATAACCCTTTCGAAAATATTAGAGAATTGATTATGCATTCTCAATGAAGACAATGAATTTAAGAATGCCAAGAACAGACATATGCATTCACCTTGATACATTATCTTTGCTCAGGGTGAGCGGCTTAAGCTCAACAAAACATCATCATTTCCACTTGGATAGACTCATGGACTGTGCGAGTGAAATGCAAGAGAAAACACTAAAGCAAATGATCATCGTGAGAATAACAAGACAATAAAATCAGTAATATCAAATAAAATCAATTGCAATGCATGCTCGACTTGACACGGCACGACAGACTCTGGTGCGCTTCATCCTTTTTGTCAGTTACATTATTTTTCATTGACTGCCAGTTATTTCACTTCACTGGCCCTCTCCTTATTGATGCTCGATCATACAAGGTGTTCATCTCAGTCTCAGATAAATTTAAAAGAGACATTTTTAATCAAAGGAGCGGACCTAAAGTCTATTTCGATGATAATTCGTCACCAATATATCAGCTCATCAGCGAGCGGAGTAATAAAATTTATTCTACCTTAAGTTCTCATCAGCATTAGTCAACAAGAAGTACTAGTCATAAGATTTACCGGTGTTCAAGCATAACAATAGGAGTTCAACGTAGGCATCATCAACATGGTATGCTAAACGAAACAATAAATAACATAACGGAACCACACTATCCGTACTTGTGTGCCCCGATGAACTTCTCGCTTCGAGATTTCCTCAACGAATGAAATTACTTATTCAAACAAAATGTTTTTTGTTAGACAACCTTAAATACAAACGCACACCTAACTTTACCCTTTCCCGCTTACTTGTTGGCACTTTATTATGCCTAGTCCGTTAACCAGATTTGCCCTGAGCCATAAAGAATGCATCAACCACACTATCATCCTTCTTAAACCTATTTTAATCCAAATTTCTCTTTTTTATGCTTTTAGCTGCTTAACCATGAGTTCGCACAAAACTCACGTGAAAAAATTACCAATACACCCCTTAGCACATGTAAAATTACCTAAACACCCTTTACCGACTCTTGCACCAATAAACACTAAAAAATAACTCAAAATATCTTTTTGTAACATTATAAACTATTTTTTGGACTGAAAAGTCATTTGGTAAAATTTTTGCAAAAACAAAAACATTCATTTGGATAACCGAATCGAGAGTGCTAGGGAATTAATTTTGTTAAAAATAACAGTCATATTTGAAGTACCATGAGATTTTGGATACTGAAGTGTCTCAGCTGTATAAGATCCCTATAAAATTTTCAAATTAAAATAACGATGTCGTATTTTTTAAAAATTCAAAAGGATAAAAATATTTAAAATCTTTAGCAAAATTTAAAAAATCTCAAAAGTTCACAAATTGTAGATCTTTTAAAAACAACAGGTGTTTCTCTTTTGTATTTGACCAAATTCTGGCTTAAATGTAGTTTTTAGAAATTAAGTTTAAAATACAAAAAAAGGACAAGGTTTTTAGTGACAATAACAGTCACTATTTATTACTTGATGGATCAGAACACATACTTCTTTACTGCCTACAGTCACCTACATTTCCTTATAGGTTCTTGCACTCCCAGATTTTTCCCCCTCCTCCACACGCGCATATTATGCACACATATACAATTCACCATTTAGTTCCACTTCACGCCTATTTAATTCACTTTAATTTCACTTCATTTTCACTTATTTAATACCACAACTTTATTTAACATAGAAGTAAATCAAAACATAATCATTTCAGCCTTAATTTTCCTCAAGAGCCCACTCCAAAACACCAAGATAATACACACTAAAAGCTGATTTTTCACCTTAACTTGAAGATATATAACTTTTTCAATTCTCCCTAGAAATTCCTTTGGTTTCATACAAATTCTTTCTCTCTCTTCCTTCTATAACTTCTCCGTTCAGTCCTTTACGAAATTCTGCTTCGATTTTTCTCAATTTTCCCCTCAAGTACTTGCTCCACACACTAAAGGCTGATTTTTGCTTGACTTTGGGGGTTGATTACTCCTTTAGTTCTTCACCAAATTACCCTCTGCTTCTTGAGTTTTCTTCCTTTCTCTTTCCATTGTAACTTCTCAGATGAAACTTTCTCAAAATTCTCTCTGGATTTTCCTCTATTCTCCCTCAAAAAGCTGCTTCTGAAATATTCCGTCATGGTGACGCATCCTCCACTTAACTTCACGTGCACACACTACACCTCTTGGAATTTTGAGGTGTCATTCACTTTTCTTTGTGATTGTCTTTAACAGTCACGAAATCATGCAATTGTTCTTTTAATAATAAAAAATTAAAATTTTTAAATAAACAATATTATGGAAATCCATACTAATAATGAATCCTGGTGGTGCAACAGTACATTATATACAAATTTGGTGACGGTCAAAACACTTGGTTGTGGTTAGGTAATTGGATGCATGGGGATCTCTTAATTGATAAGTATGGTCATTGAGTCATAAGCCCTTCAATCATAGAGTCACTTATGACTGTGGTTTTGCCAATTGATAGTAAAGTTGCCGAAATAATTGCAAATGGACAATTGCAGTACGTGGCAAGCATAGGTGATTACACTGGCCTTACCTCCCACAAATACTCAAGACAAGATAGTGCTATATGGAATTTGCAAAAGAACATGAAAATTACCATTAACTCTGCTTGGAAAGCCATCAAGAATATTGCAGCCAAAGATAGGTGGTCAAAATAATATGGTACCTTGGTCATATACCTAAACGTGCACTTATCTTATGGATGCTGTGGAAAGGAGGTTTGAGAACTAAGGACACATTGAAGCCATGAAATTGAATTATGGAGGATAGATGCTCTGTGCAACTCCGACAAAGAAAGGGTGGATCATTTATTCTTTTATTATTATTGTCAATATACTACAAGCCAATGGCAGAGTGTGTTCCATAACTTTAAAATCAAGATGACAACGCACTCTTGGCAGTTGTTCTTTGGACCCAGGTCACATTGATGTTTCGTGGCAAAAATTTTAAAGCCAGGTTAAATAAGCTAGCATTAATTGTGGATGTATGCAAGTGATTCAACAAATGGTTTAATATATAGGGTCCTACGTTGGAAAAGATGTGCAGGCCACGACATTAATATGCATCTATGTAGTGAATGGGAGATATTAGATATGTTCTTGTTTCTTAGTGATTGGCTATAGATACGAGTTTTTGGTTTTTATAGCTGGTTTTGCTTGGGCTTAATTTTAATCTTGTAGCAGGTTGTGTCAGTTTTGAGCTTCACTGAATATAAGGACATTTTACCCAAAAAAAAAATTCCTAATTTATGAGAGAGATTTCAGAATCTGATCAAAACCCCAAATCCACATAGGGAAGGCAACTCGTATAACATTCAGGCCACGTTTGACGCAGCTTTTTTTTTTCAGTTTTGGAAAGTGGAAAAAAAAAGTACGTTTGGTAACCATTTTTTTTCCTTCTCCAATTTAAAAAACCAGTTTTTAAACTGTAGAGTAAAAAAAAACTCTAGAAACTGGTTTTTTTTTTCACTTTTGGTTTTTTTTTTGGAGACCACCACCAACACCCTCCCACCGCCGGCAGCCGGCCACCACCGCCGACAGCCACCTCCGGGGGTCAGCGACCACCGCCGGCTACTGCCGGCAGCCACCTCCGGCCTCCGGCAGCCACCAGCCACCGCCGGCCACCACCACCGTCAACCACCACTACGCCCCACCACCACCACTGCCACGCCCCACCACCACCACCGCCACCGCAAACCACCCAAAAAAAAAGTCAAAATAAAAAGGGTTACCAAACACCAAAAAAAAAAAGGTTATCAAACACCCACTTGTTTTTGTAAAAAAAAAAAAATTAAGCTGCTCTTTAAAAACTGAAAACCAAAAAAAAAAAAATTGTCAAACGAACCCTTAGTATTTGGTCAAATGGGAAGAAGAGGAGACGGAAGAAGTAGAGAAGCACATATAGTGGATTACAAGGATATATTGGCACATGTAACTCTTTCTATGTCAAAAACCCTAGGGTGCCTAAGTGTTGGCTACTGAAATATATTGTTACCATGACCAATAGATTCTGGACACAGGGTTGCACGGTAAACAAGATTTGTAAGAAATAGTACGGGGGAAGACAACTGTCAGCGAGAATGAGGCAATCGATAGTATTATTGACAAGTACTTTTCGTGACTGCATGAAGATGGACAATTGTATGTACAAGCGAAACGATCGTTAGAAGTGGTTAACAAACAGACTGCATGAAAAGAAACAGTTGTTAATGGAAGCAAAGCAATCGATGGCAACGGTTGATAAACCATTTTTAGCAGAAGATAAGAGCGAACAATTATTGGCAATCGAGAAGAAGTTGCAGAAAAATGAGTATAAAAGGAAGAGAAGAGCAACAGGACAAGGGTTCGTCAAATTCACAAACAAACATAACTTGAAGAAATCAAGTTTGGAATGCAACTAGCTTTCTTTTTCTTTTCTTTTTGTCAAACTTCCATATGATCTGCCTTGTATCGATCGAGAATCCCATACATTATCGTACTTACATTTGTTGTATTGTAAGAATAATGCTTGTGTTAGTGAGCGCATCGTTCGTTGATTTGTTCAGTATCTATCTTTAGTAAAATTTTCAATTTTAGCGAAGTTCTCAGGCCCTAAAGGCAAAAAAGATCCCAAATCGTTAATCAATTATGCGGCAGGTGTAAAAATTAGTTGTTAGTTTGTCCAACAGCATAAATATTAGCACGTTGGGTGGGACCCATGTAGCTAAAAAGGGATACGTAGTAATGCTGTAAGACTGAGTGGTGCCAATAATTGTACCGAGACATATGCTGCCTATAGTGGCAGAAATTCAGGCGAAATAAGACACACTCAAGCAACTAATGGTATGAATGGGAATGTTAACATGAACTCTAATGTTCAGAATTCAGGAAGCACCAGGGGGAAGTACTAACAATGGTGCAAGTCCTAATGCTGAGATGCTGGCTATCAGAACGGTCAAACTCTAAGTGAGTTGGTGAACCAGGTTAGTTCATTAACGCAAGCATTTATGGCTATGATGTCTCAATTTGTAACTATCATGCAAAACCAGAATGTGGTTTTTTAAAAAAATGTATAGTAACCAAGATCAGTCCAGCTCTAAAATAGTGGACGAGATGAGACGGTTGGTAGAAGAAAGAAATGCTTCTGAAGGAGAAAACCAGAAAAGGCCACTGATACTCCAGTGTATCTTTGTGTTCACCATTATAAACATGGCCCAATACAGACAACCTAGCAAAAGAGGCACAAGTGCATAACCTCTACCATGAGCCAAACTAATGGCCAAATTCGTGTATTCCTTGGTCAAAGATAGACTCGACACATAAGAGACATGTCGAGATAGCCACGTCCATAAGAAAATAGCCAATTCTTTCAAATCAGGTGAGGTATTTATCTGTTTAGAACGCAAATTTCTTGAAATATCATTTGAATGTTTTAGAATATTTTAAGGAGAACGAGGGATAAACCCGTGGGATTGTGTTTGGTTAATGCATTGGCGTGGTTGCCAACCGACAGATGCCCTGTTAGGGCACACATGTCAAACATGGTGGGAGCCATCATTTTGGTCCTCAACATAAAGGTGTTAGTGGTGATGGACCAAAAACAAAAAAGACGAACTTAAAAGCCATAGATCCACTTTAGGTGGATCCTCAGACATATGAATAAATTTATAAATACTTTTTCTTCTCCATTGATCAGCATAGGAAGGTGATAAGCGGTGGACCCATAAACCCCAATTGGCATGAATAAGGGTCGCCTAAGACCTAATCGGCAGCCTGGATTCATGCCAGCCCATCCAATCCATATAGGGTGCCGTTAACATTAGCTTTTTCGATTCATCAATTCGGTAACCTTCCAAAGATCGGAGGTCATTCCTGAAAGAAGGACCCAAAACAAGAGGAACACGTGTGTCAATGAGTTCGATATGAGCCCTAAGGGCACTAATGCGCCATCGAGGGTTAGGTGCAAAGGGAGCACCATCTTTTTCGTTGCCCTTGGAAATGGATTTCTTCTTTCCCATGGCGCCTGAAAATTATAATAAAATAGCAAGAAAAATGTTTTGGGTTTGGAGAAACAACAGTCAGGTTTTATAGGTAAGATGAGTTTTGTTAAGGTAAAATAAGCTGAAGAGTTAAGCTAGAACTTAGGTAGCATTTGAAAACCATTTGGTTTTCTGTTTTTTCTCCAGCTTTCTCAACTGGAGAAAAAGAAACCCGTTTGGCACACAATTTTTATTTTTTTTCTTCACTTTTAAAAACCAGTTCTTAAAACATGCCTGTTTTTAAGAACTCCCATTTAGGAGTTTTAGATTTTCAGTTTTAGTTTTTATTTTGAGACCACCACCGTAGTTTGCCGGCGACTGCTGTTGGCCACTGACACGCCCCACCACCACTAAAGAAAAAACTTTAAAAAAAATTACGTAATCAAAAACCCATTTGTTTTTATAAAAAATAAAAACTAAACTGGTTTTAATTTTTTTTTTTTTAGAAACAGAAAACCGAAACTTGAAGTGATTTCAAACAGACCCTTAATCTTATCGAAATGGTTGAGAATAGGGAATAACTAGAATTTGAATAGGATCAGGAATTAACTTGTGAGACCCCAATTTTAATTATCTTTTAATTATTTAATTAACTTTAAACCCATTTAAATTTGAATGAAATATTATATTTGTATTACATTCTTTGTCAAAATAAAATAAAACGTGTTTCACAATTTTTGCTATTATGCATGCTTAAAAAGGTATTAACCGTTAACCAGTGGCAAAATGGTAAATTATTGAATTTTGTAAATATTTGCTCGAGTATAGTGAAATTAAAGAGGTCGACAAGATGACTCCAATGCAATTTGAATCGGTTCAATCGGATATCGGACGAAGCCCACCCGAATTTAAAGTTTAGCGACAAATTTTGTGCGCGATTCACAAGAGCGAGACATGTGGCAGCATCAGAGAGTGCCACGGGAAGCGTGGCCAGCTCTTCTCTCCTTGGCTTTAATCATGTGTAGTTATATCCATTTTTTAATTAATGTTGACCGTTCATCTTTTCAGTGTAAATACTGACCATTAGATTTTCCCTTAGATTGTGAGTGTGATGAACTGGATTCACTTTCCCTCTCTCTCTCTAGAGGTGTCAAATGGGCCGGGCTTGGGCCGGCCCAGCCCAAGCCCATCGGGCCACCAGCAAATCGGGCCGGGGCCGGGCCAAGGGGCTGCCAAACGGGCCGGGCCAGGCCAGGCCGGGCCTGATTCTGGGGATATCTGGGCCCGGTCCAAGCCCTAGGCCGGCCCAATTTTTTTTTTGGCATTTTTTTGTTATTCAAGGTAAGGGTTTTAATTATTGTAATTTTTTGTTATTGTTTAAGGAAATTGTACTCTAGGGAAAGATCAGTAGATTGCACATAAATTGAATTAATATCCAAAGAACATATTGCAAAAGGGAAATATAAGTAGATTGCACCATCAAAGTCAAACTAATGTTCAAAATACATTGTACATCACCAAACATAATAATAACGTTCTAATAAGAAGTCATATTGAAAATGCATGTGGCCAAAGTTTAAAACTTCAAAGCATGTTCAGAGCATCCTGGTCCAAACCTTCATAGAGTACTCAACAAATCCAGTCACTGTTCACTGCAAAAAGTCATGAAGAAAACAACAAATTAAAATCGATGGATAGAAGCTGCCTAAAATCAGCCACTTGCTCCAGTTAGTCCACTTGATCAAACTGTTGTATTGACTGCCAAATCTTGCTGACAATTGTCAACCTTTTAAATATTACAAATAGTCCTATATTTGGCCAATTCTTTAGATTTTTGGCCTTGTCTAATGCTCCGTAATCTTCTTCTTTTTTAGACTTTGGGCTTAAAATTAAGCAGACAAGTAAGCTGTTAAAGGATGATGGTAGTAGACCTTTTTGGGTTGGTTTCCTTGCTTCAATGAAGCCAGTTTCAGTTGAATCAACCAAGTGTTTTTACATTTTGTTCTAGCTATTTCATCTTCAACACCTAAACGTGAGCAAATAACGAATAAGCAAGTATCGAACCTTTGTGATTATGATTGCTGATATTGTCAGATCAGTTTAAGCTGAATTTTTCATGTTTATTGGATTGCTTTTGATGAACACTGATGTGTAAAATAAAAATAAAAAATCCACATAAGAACAGAATTTGTGTAAAAAAATAAAAAGAGAAGGAGAATTGCAAACCAGTTTTAAATGAATAGGGCCTGAACTGGGCCAAACCCGGGCCTGAATCGGGCCAAATCCAGGCCAAACCCAGGCCAGGCCTGACCCGGGCCAACCCGGGCCTGAACCAGGCTTTTTCCAGGCCATGGATCGGGCCGGGCCAAGCCCGGGCTTTTCCGGGCTGGCTTGACCCGGGCTTTTTCTGGGAAATGCAGGCCTGGCCCAGGCCCTAAGCCTTAAAGGTCGGGCCAGCACTGTTCATGAACGGGGCCGGGCCAGCCCGCGGGCCGCCCGGCCCATTTTCCTTCCAAAATCTCCTTTCCCCTCCAGCTTTTCCTTCCAAAATCTCATGAACAGCCTACACAATCCTCTGTTTCTCTCTACGTGTATCTCTATGAAGCACTATCTCTCTCTCCCTCAGTTTGTTCTAATTTTCCATTTATGGAAATGGAAAGTTAGCTCCCTCCTAGTATTAATTTTCTCTAGAGTTTGTAATTATAAAGGTTCTTCATCTGATAATTTCTTATAGAAAGGTGTTACTTTCTATCCATTAATTCTGTTTTTGCTTTATTGCTTCTAATTCTAGGTTAATCAGAATATCAGATGTAGTAACGTAGTCTTTTGTTAATTTAATAATTTATTGGTATTATCTTGACATTTTATTTTGAATTTGCAGCATAAAAAAAATGAAAAGAAAGTTATTCCGAGAATTGTCGCTAACTGCTCTCAAATGCAAATTTATAATTTGGAATGGGTGGACTGACGTGTCTAGGTAGAAGTTCTATACCTTTATTTCATGGTGCATATATTTATTTATTTTTATACTACTTGAAATTAATATCTGTTTATCTATATTATTTGTTTAGTATGAATTATATGATATTTATACTTAATTGCTTGGGTATTTTTATATGATTATTTGAATGGATTATATATAATATGTATGCTAAGCATGATTAAAGGCTAATTATTTATGTCAAGCTTAATTATGAGTTGAAAGTAGTTATTAATAAGACAATTTGTATCTAATTAGTTGGTGATAAGTTATATGGTTATCTACATGGCTTTTATGCTTAGCGTGATTATGGACAATTACGTATTTACAGTTTGACCAAATATGTTTAACATGTAATGTGTTTGGATGCTAGCTACATGGGTGGTTGTAGGATTTTGAATGCATTTGAAATATGTTTAGTGTACCTCGTATGCTTATTTGCGTATTTCTGGGAAATATGAGCTTAATTGGATCATATGCTATCTATGAATGGTTTGCACATAAATATATATTGTCACAAAATATGATTACTTGGGTTTATCTAATTTGATATGATAATTATGCATCCATATGAATTCGCGTGAGTGAGTGCCATGAAGTAGCACTGGAGGATGAAGGCCGGCAAATTGGGTTATATGTAACGGGATATATGTTGAGTTTACTCAGCAGGTCGACCTTCCGAGTATACGTTGCATGTGATGTGTATTGACACTCTTCTGGAGTTTATGTTAGTGGTCTTTGTGAGGTTTAGGTTTTGATCAGTTATGGACTGAGTTTGATTGTCTTAGTCTTTAAGTGATTGGTCTAATGCTTCATACAGTGAATGATAGTGGGTGAGCGAGTATGTGATATGTGGTTATTGATGGTCGGAGAAACAATGGCTATGCCTGGTATGTCCCACATCGGCAGCTAGTATGATTTATTATATGATTTGCCCCGCTCACCATATGATCATATGTCAGCATAAATGCATGCTAAACTTACGACTCTACACATTACTTGATTATGATTATGATATTGGTTGCTTAGATCAAACATCCATGCTCAGCTCGTATGCAACATTTGAAGATGAATGGTTGATTCAACTTATTAATGTTTAACATGTTTACTCGTATTATGTTCATGATATACTATACAAGTAGATATGTTAATCATGAATCCTTATTGTGTTACGATATAATAAGGTATGTGCTATACACTTATTACTTACACTCATTCATGACGTGATTGTATGCTTTGTGTGAATAGATGTATAGAAATCCTACTGAATTGGTGAAACTCACTTTTTTTTTCCTATCCACATACGTCGGCATGGGCAGTTGACAGGGCCTTACCCGTGGAACCTGATTTGGATATTAGGGGCACTTACCAATAGATTGGATATGAAGCATTTTTTATTCGTATAAGTTTGTCTAGAGGTTGTTTTGTTAAAGTATGAAACACTACTGATTAAAAAGGGTACTTTGAATGAGACATCTATCACTTCAGCATATGTTTGAAAAATAATAGTAATGCTATGTTTACTTCTGCAGTTGACTCGCTAATGATGTGTTTTGTCAGTCAGGTCCATTTCGGGGCGTGACATAACTCGCACGATGACACACGTCACACGAGTTAAGCGGGGCAATGTTTGCTACTGAAAACTATGTTTACTATGACCAATAAATTGTGGACACGTGGAACGCAAGGAGCCGCATAGAAGAAAAAAAAACTTACCTAGAGAACACACATCCTTTAGCAAAGTGGGCATAACTGCTAGGCAGTTATTAGAGATGCTGCCAATTGTTAAAGATAGCATGATAAGGTCTAACAGTTTAATATGATTGTGCGGGAAACAAGATTTGTACAAAAAATTACGGGGGGAAACGACTTCTGGCAAGAACGAGACAATCGGTAGTAGTGATTGACAAACAGTTTTCGTGACTGCATGAAGATGGACAGTTGTCTGTACAAGCGAAACGATAGATGAAAGTGGTTAACAAACAAACTACATGAAAAGAAACAGCTATCAATGGGAACTAAGTAATTGATAGCAAGGGTTTATAAACCATTTTCAGCAGAAGATAGGAGCGAACAGTTATCGGCAATCGAGAAGCAGTTGCAGACAAATGAGTGTAAAAGGAAGAGAAGAGCAACATGACAAGGAATCGTCAAATTCACAAAGAAACCTAACTTGAAGAAATCAACTTCGGAATGTAACTAGCTTTCTTTTTCTTTTCTCTTTGTCAAACTTCCATATGATCTGCCTTGTATCGATCGAGAATCGCATACATTGCCATATTTACATTCGTTGTAATGTAAGAATAGTGTTTGTCTTAGTGGGCGTATCGTTCATAAATTTATTCAGTATTCTGTCTTTAGTAAGTTTTAATTTTTAATAAAGTTCTCGGGCCCTAGAGGCCAAAAAGATATCAAATTCTTAATTAATTGTGCCGCGGGTACACAATTCGGTTGTAAGGTTGCCAAGCAGCGCAAACTCTATGTAAATTACAAAGATCTTGATTACGGAGTTGACACAGTTTGTTCGCAAACTATAAGAAGTATTGCAAGAGTAACTTCAGGAGGTTGGCAATCGTGAAGGGTGTTATTTATTTTTTTTCTAACTAAGAGAAATTCTTTAGGGATGAACAATTATACAAGGAAGCCTTTTAAGAAAAGTTCGTAATTGGTGTAAAATATTGACAGGGTCAAGTTGTTCACCATTTATTCTACCCATTCGGTCTGGTCTCTATCTAGAAACTTTTTTTTTTACTATTACACGAGTAATACAAAGGATCTACAATTTTTTTATTTTTTTTGTAGCAACAGGTGATGGTCGGTATATTTTTCATGAGCGTTGGTAGTTTTATTTTTTCACCCTTACATACTTGTTCACTGATCATTTGTTGTAGCAAAGTATAATGTGATTGTCTGATGTATTTTTTTACCGACAAATGAAAATTTGACACCAATAATATATTGTTGAAATAGGCGTTCTCAAAATCTTTACTTTTATGTATCTGTCGAGGGACGGATTTTTTTCCTTCTTACTTAAGAGATGAATATTGCAGAAGAAAAAAAACTACTTAGAATCCTTCTGTCTTTTCATTCACTGAAACTGTGAAACCCATCTACGCACAGAATCCTGATCTCAATGGGCTCCAAGGAAACGTGCATAGTAATTGCCATTTATTGCTTCTCTGTACCCTTGCCTGCACAGCAAGTGCCATCAATCCTTTTGACATAAATTCGGATGGTGATGCGACCTGTTCTAGTCTAGCATTAATTACCCAAAATACCACTGAAGTTTTTCTAAATTGCACCCTGGACCAAATGGCTTTGTTGTGTTGCGCCAAGCACCCAACTGTCGCTAACTAGCACCATAACGCATTAGTTTAACATTATTTGCGCTCCACGAATATATTCGTTTAAGATGTTAACGTGACACCGCTAAAAAAAATCCATGTAAGCACTTTAATGTGTGAACTCTTCAAAATGCGTCAAGTACCCGTATCGGATATTCGATACTTTAATATGGGTATGTGATACGTTTTCGATGCATCTCGTAAGATATGCCCTTAGGGACACTATATTATAGTGTTTCCTATAGTTCGTTATTATTTTAAAATGATATATATTTAATTTAAATTAATACAGTATGTGTATCATAAAATACAGTGTCAACTAAGGATAAACTAAAAAACAAGAAGGTGTAAGAATATTTCGTCGTGTCCTCGTGTCTTAAATTTTGAGAAATAGATAAATCCGACACTTGGACACGTATCTAACTCAAATACTCGTATCTTGTCCATATAACATAAAAATTAGGGTGCTAGTTGAAGTTGGGTTTTTCCCCAGGTACTTTGGTGTAATTAGTTCGTCCTCTTAACACCCTTTGGATATCATTTTGATTAGTTTTATTTTATTATTTTCAAAAACATTTACATTTGCTTACCACTCTGTAATCCACGGTCAATCTAATCACCAACTACTTTAAATTGGATTAATTCACTAGTCATTTTGACATGTAATTGTGCGGAAAAGTGATATTCAGTCATCATAGCTTTGGTTGAAAATGGACCAGAGTAGGCATAACTTTCACTAATTGTGTGTGTGGGTGGGTGTGAGAGAGAGAGAGAGAGAGAGAGAGAGAGAGGATATACTTCATACAAAGATACTTCACATATGACCTAGAAGAGCAAGACCACTAGTCTTTGCTCTCCAAAGTACCGAACGTATATAGTGTTTGCAGGAAAACAAACACTCAATATATATGTTCTACACACGCAAAGCCAATTAGAGCAACACCTCCCTGCTATATATACACAACAGAGACATAATACAGCCCATATCTTACTTAAGGTATACCAATGATGGGAACGAAAGGAATATAGTAGCTAGTTGGTGCAAGTCCCCACTCCCTTGGTATAGGCAGATCAACGGTCTTCGATGAGCCGATATTCGTTTTTTTGGCTACACAACTCCCATCCTTCTGTGACAGTGGGCACGATGTGTAGAATTTTAGAGGTTCCACTACGGTGTAGGAGGCGGTTTCATGTAACCTGAAAATCTTGGAGACCATGTTCTTCTTTAAAACGTATAGCTGTTTTGGACCGCCTACGATTGTGGTTTCACAGCTTGATGAACCCCGGGTTGGAGTGTCCATGGCGAGGTCGGTCTTGAAGAGACCATGTTTGTCTGTAGTTGCCATGGCCAACTTCTTCACTTCACTACACTTGACTAGAACCTTTATGCCTGAAGATGGCAGGCAGTTAACAACGAAAGTAAAGCCATTGACAAGAAGCTTCACTCAAAAGCAACTAGAAAGGAATGAAGGGAATCGCAGAACATATATGATAAATGCTAGGCTTAAATTCGTTGACATTATTGTTTAACTACTTCCGTTTGTGTTAACTGAAAGGGAGAAATGCTCTGTTGTGACCTCGAGGGATATGATTGGCTACATCTAATCTTCCCAAGACCCAATAATGACGAATGTCTCGTGTACTTAATGATCTTTAGATGGATAGCACACGTATACCTATACGATTGTTTATTGCAGCCGCATGCTATTAGATTTATTAGTTTCAAGACAAGTGCTGCAACTTATTTCTGATGACGTTATATTATTAGCCTTATACCAAGAAAAACTTTCTTAACTATTTTTGCACATTGTTTGTTCTCATATGAATTTTAACTCTTAGAAGTAAAAGGGGGCATGAATAGCCGAAATAGAGGTGAATATAGTCATATTTTGCTGCCTCACTGTATTGTTGTATCAGCGTACTAGAGTTTCCTTTAGTTGTGTTTTTTACTTTTTGTGATACCATGCCAGCCATCACAGTCTTGGTCTTTCACTTTTTTTTGTTTCATCTTTTTTCTTTCAAATTCTAAATCCTCAAAATTGCAAAGGAGCAAGAAAAGATCAAGTTTAGTTTTTTTTAGTTTATTTCTTATAGCACGTTAACTTATACTTCGTACTATTGTTATCATGTAGTTTAATAATGACATTAGTACCACAAATACATGTAAGAAATAAGTTTCTTTCATTCAAAATTAGCAATTTGTTGTTATAATAGTAAAACTATATGATTAGAATTCAAAGTGAACATATTTTCCATTTATAATAGTAAAATTATATGATTAGAATTCAAAGTGAACATATTTTCCATTTTAGTATTCAATAGTAATGTTAATTATAATAGAGTATTTCTATTTGTAGATGGAAAAGTCAAAATCATGCACAACTAATTCTTTCTTTCAAATTTAATGTTGAAGAGTAGTTGCTTTTCTTATATTTTCTTGTTATATGAAACATTGATGAACTATTTCTAAATTTTGGTTTTTCATTTTTTACGAGAACTTGAAGCTATGGAACTCTATGTTTGCCGTCAACTTTTTTTTGTTTTGGGTCCCCTTATAATTCTTTTTGGGACCGTTCCTAACACACGCACTGCCTTAACCTGAAGAAAATGACTTTTGCACCAGGTTTATACACCGGATAAGTTGCGCATCGCATGCAATAAGTGGGAGAACTTTACAATCACTTTGATACATTCAATGCATAAATCCAGATCAAAGACCCAACTCAAAAAACTGCTTTAAGTTTAAAACACCATGACTTCTACTTGGGAGATGGGATGCTCTCTAGCTCTCAAAGCTAATTTATTAGCTAATTAGGTCTGCGAACATAGAAAAACGTGTGAGAGACCATACCAGCAAGATCATAGTGTTGATTGCAGTCTAGGCACTTGACATTTCCCGTCAGGACATAGCATGCCGTGAGCTCAACCCGTGCAAGAGCCAAAGCAAAGAAGAGCGCAACTATCACCTTAGGAAGAGCCATTGAGCATGCAATGCTAAGAAAATGAGAGCTCTGAGTGGTGTAGATAAGACGGAAGAACCTCCTACTTAAATATTGCAAGAACTACGTGACCATAGTTAATGAAAGGGTCCCAAGCCTACAGAGTTGGTAGTTGGGGTTAATATAGTGAAGAAGTGCAGATACGTAGTTATAGATATCTGATTTCTTGGCGGTTCTGAGTCATGACTTTGGATGTAAAGCTGTCGTGCGCGTCAGATGAAAATTAATGAGCCATCCCCATTTCTTTCCTTTTCTGGGTGTGTACTGACTCTGAATCATATCTATGGTTCGCCTTCAGGATATCAATGTGCTGTAAATCTGTTTGGTGCATATATACTGATGTCATGTTTACGGCACGGTTCATCATTATTAACATCAAGCCTTTTCATCCTGTTTCCAACAAACTTGAACACTTGTCCTTTATGCTCTATACTTCATGTGAACAAGTTCTAGCTACCATGTGCAGCTAAACAAACCAATCCATTATTACTGGCATAGATAGATAGATGCACGGACGACTCCAAATCTAACAAGTACTCCCCAAAAACACCCATTAGCTGATTTGATCCATAACGCCAGTTCTAGTCTATTAACTTTGCAAAGGTCGAAAGTTTGCAAAATAAACCCTAATAACAGTTGCTAGTTACATCTTTAAACAAAAAATATGTTGCTGTATGTTTAAAAAAAAGGACACTAAGAGGTTGCAATTCTTGTGACGCTTACCGGAAAGGCATTAGTTGTGAAGCAGCTAGGGACTTTTCAAACTTTTCTGCCTACCATTTCGGCCCTTGTTAATGATTTTTCCCGGACAGCAATTTTTCCTATCCATGCATTAGATATTTATAAAGAGTATGACATCCTTTATTGCACCGCTAATTTGAAGAGTGCCCAGAAGATTCGTGTTCGCAACAAATGCAAGATTTTGTGTCACTGTCACCGATGTTCTAGTTGTCTCTGTTGGAGTTTCTATCCGTAAGGCTAACAGAACAAGAGAAGAACGTGAAGAGCTAGAGAGCTAAGAATACTGCTATCGGTAGAACTAAAATAGCTGATTATTTTGCATGTATTCAGAGAATACCTTAAGGCCTATATATAGGCTTACAGCTTGGTACTCTCCCCTGAAATCTCTCTAGTGAAGGTAGAAAAATCTGCTTAGTAAACAATATCAAAACAAAGTCTTAGCAAAATTAATTATTCTGGATATCAATTGCCACCTGGATGGCGAAACTTATTTTTCTTAACTAACCAACAAACTATGGCCAAGTTTAAAATTTAAAATGGCAAACTCTGAGGTAATGATCTGGGATAGACATGTTTCTTAGGAGAGAGAGAGCTTCAAGTACTTCAAACCTATTATTTTTTTTGCAACTACATCGATGACGTAGCCATGCCAAGTTTCAATCCCTGCTTAGTTCTTCATGGAAAACTGGATTCTTCGCTATTGCAATCGCAGCTTTGCTGTTGCAAAGTATATGAGTTGCTCCATGTTGCTCCTGGTGAAGTTCACCGAGTAACCTCTTTAACCGTAATGCTTGACATGCTGCAGAAGTTGCAGCAACATATTCAACTTCAAATGAGGAAAGTTGTGTTGTTGCTTGCTTCTTTAAGCTCCAAGAAGTAGCTCCCGATCCAAGATTGGAAATGCTTCTTGTAGACACCCTATTTTTATAAGTATTTTTAATTAAAAAATAATAGATTTTCTGGTTAATTATAGTGCGTTATTGAGTCCAGGCTTTGTAATGTGGCTTAATTAATTAACTTAGTCCAGTTTCATTTAATTTAGTTCAGTCCATTTGCAAGTCCAGTCCATTGCATGTCCAGTTCATTAGTTTAGTCCAACTGCATTAGTTCAGTCCATTTATGTCAAGTGCGGTCCATGGTTTAGATTATTCTAATTATTTTAGTTTGGCTAGATAACTTGGAGAAATAATTCATGAATTATCCTTTATGTGAGATCAAATCAATTCTTTTTTTGCTCAGAAAATGACTTATACCAAATCAAGTACATCTCAAATACGATATAAGAGATAGTTACCAAATACAGGGCCACATAATGCCTTGAAATTCAGAAAAATATTTTGAATTATGGGGAGAAACGGTCGGTTTTCGACTAACTAGGCAGTTAGTTGACTTTGTCAATCTGTCATTTTATCATTTATTCTAATTTATCTCTAGCTTTATAGATTGATATTGCCAATCTTATCAAATTCTGCAACCCTGAGCACTATAAAAAGGGGTCTTGACCTTCATTTTTTTGGGATTTGAGTATGAAAACTCCAGAGCCGATTCTCTTTTAGAACTTGTGTGACATTTCTTTGTGGAGTGACATATTATCTCTCTCGAGAAGCCTAGTCATTCAAACCACCTTTAAAGCATCTCTTTACTCTTTGATCGTGGACCATGCGGAGAAAATCCTCGAGTCGTCAAGGTAAGTTACATCGCGATGTAATCTTTACTAACTTTTCTTGATTAGGAAATCATATAGATTGTCACCCATCCCCGTGATCACATTTCATTTCAAAAAAAAAAAAGAGTCGTTTTTGCTTTTCTTTGCCTAGAGTCCAAGTTCGAAATGTAAATACTCGGAGGAGGACCAGAATCGAACTACGATGATTTCAATTCCGATTTGTCCGATCGAATATGTAGGCAATCAGACCCCTGATGTCGAGTTCAAGCGAAAAACACAAAAATTAACTTAGGGTTAGTTTTGTCATATTTTTCATGCGACATGTTCTTAAGACCAATGCCAAATTGAAATGAAGTAGAGACCGAAATGGCATGGCAAGTGCCTAACACCTTCTCGTTGCGTTATTTAGTTCCTGGACCCCTCTATAGTTTCGATAGATCAGTTGTCCTTCTTGGACACCTTTAGAGTCATTCTTACGTTTTTCTTATTTTTCTCTAATTAAATAAGATGGTGACTCTAAATTTAGATCCTTGAGGGGATTTTTTACGAGGCTTTTTGCCACAGTGACAACTCTACTGAGGACTAAAAACTAAGAGGACTAGACTAGAAAAGTTTTTTCTTGATTTTTGACCTGATTGTATTTTCTTTATATTTTGTGGCATGTACAATACGGTATAACTGTGGTACTTGCACTTTTATTTCCATACCTCATACACTTGTACGTCTCACCCTAACCCACCCATGCGAGAACGACAGTTGAAGCCCTTGGTCCTCCTGGTCACAAGGCGAACTTTTGATTGAGCTCTCAACTTCATAGCCTCGTACTAAAGATTCCTCCTGGTTTCTTTGTATATCAAACGAATTGTATACGCACTGATGATCGCCCATTATTAACTTTTTAGTTACGGGTGAGAGGCATGTGGTACAATCGAGCCGATAGGAGTGACCTTTACACCAGCGTTATAAGGAGAAACCACACAACCAGACCACTTAATATTTTGGCCTTATTGAGAGAATACACTTATTGGCCTATGGCATTTGATAGAGAAACCAACAAACATCTTGTAAGCTAAACTGGTAATTTCGCAAAAAGGGACAAACTCTGACTAACAGGCAAGTTAACCGCTCTCCCAATCGGACGGTTAGTCAATATGTGCATTACTTAAAAAAATTTAATATTGGCTGGTTTGTACCCTGATCCAACCCAGTGACAAACTGGCTGGTTAGTCAGTACCCCACTATTCCAGACATTCTCCTAAAAAATCATAGTTATCTCACTGACCAACCTGACAGTTGATATACAAGGCTAACCGGACAATTAGTCCTTACCCAACTTTTCTAGATCTTCTCCAAAAATCTAGAATTGCCCATTGAACAACTGGACGGTTAACCCACAAGGTTGACCGGCCAGTTAATCAGTGTCTAATTTTTGTACGGGTATAAATTGGTCAATTTAATGTTTTATTATAGGTGTGCTTATGTGCATCACCTGATTGTGTGGTCTTACATTATTGATCGAGTCATATATTCTTTCCTGCTTTCTAGAGTAATGAAAAATCAAAAGAAAAGAGAGTTGAAGAATTAAATAGTGTGCATCCTCCGATTGTGTCTTCCTAGTTTCTTGATTGTGTCGTCCTTTCTTTCTTCCGATTTCCTAAAAGTATATTTGAAAAAAAAAAGATAAAAGTACTTTCTTCCCCTCTTAGAAGTCTCTTTTAGGGTCTGAGTCGAATAAAGATTGTTTAAGTCTAGATGTCCAACCTTAACAAGTCAAGAGCATGTAGAAAGAACTTTTCATGAGCAAGTGACGATCGCCCAATTCCATACTAGTTGAAATTCTTAATTAACCAATCACTTCGAGGAGTTATACAAAAGATGATTTTTGAATTTAAAGCACAGTGGTCTATCTTATTGAAACTTCTTCTTTGCACTTAGGGGTGGTGACTCACTGTCTTTTCAAGCGTAAAAATCATGATTCCATTTTCTTCAATATTGAATGTCAAAAGACCTAATGGCAGAAATTGGTTTGAAATCTAAATTTTCGTGTGAGAATTTAGGAGACTATCATGAAATAGTCATGACTTCTTTTCTTGGCCAAGCTTCCACAATCCCTTATTCACCAAAAGCAAGCCCAATCCTAAAATAAAATGAGACGTCATACAGAAGTCAAGACTTTCTCCTATGCAAATCTCACTTCATCTCTCCTAGCATGGGCTATTTATCTTTAGGGGGGAAGAAGAAGCCTGTTAGGCTAAAAATCCTAAGAAGGGCAGTCTAGGCATTAGTTAGGGCACCAAAAGAAAAAGAAGAAAGAGAGACCTCAAAAGAATGTGGATTTATATAAATCTTCCTTGGAATGAGCATTCTTGATGATTAAAGACCATCGTTTAGCCACCACATATCATCGTGATTCTCATGTACTAGATTTTTTCCACTTGCCACCCTTTTGTGCCTAAATAGTTTGGCCTTTCTTTTTGGAAGCCTATATATCTAACCTTAGGGCAGGTAGTTTCCTCGTGCGTGCCTATCTCAAGTATTGCTAAAAAGTCAACTCAGCATGGAAAAGGTTCCTCTTGTAGGAACCAAAACTTAAAGAAGGAAAAAGAAGTAGAAGAAAGAAAAAAAAAGGAAATATATGGGATTGAAGAATGATTGTCAACATTCAGCATAGAATGTCCATGGATTGAGTTTAAAGAATAGATATTCAACAGATCCAGTTTGAACTATGCCCGACCTGAATCCCCCAATGGGGATACTAGGCAGCTTAGTCACCTTCTAGGCTCGGTCTCCATGGGCACACACTAGGGGCTTTGGTTTCATATTTGGGTTTTTGAGCTTATTTACCATTCGTTTCTTGGCCACATCCTAGTCTACATTGGAGTTCTCCTTGAGGTTATGCTTATTCAAGAGAGACAAAGGTTCTCCTACATTTTGATGAGATCGAAAAAAAAAACAAAAAAGATATAAATGAAAAAGAAGAAGATAATGATCCATTCACCTTTTTAAACATCCTGACATGATATGTTCACCTTCATGGATCCCAACAGAGCGCCCTCTACTTCTAATAGGGATTCCCGAAATGCCTTTCTGGATATCCTCAGCTGAATTTATCGTCATAATCTGTATATTGGCTTGTTTGCTGGCCCTTTAGATCCTGGTTTCTTGAAGCTGATATGTTAATCTCTTTGTGGTCTGATGAGGACCCACTAATCTTCATGGCTTATCTGGTCTAACCTACCTTGCACGGCAACCATGCTCTATACGCCAGTTTGATATATTTGCCACCACTTCAATGGGTTGCATGAGAAGCCTTATGACTTTATTTTATGTCTTTCTGTCACGTACTTGATAATCATGTACTTTTGCTCAGCCTAGCTAGTCGTGTACATTGATATGTTAGCTAATTCAAGGCCCACACTCCATCAGTCTCACAGATTATACAGTTCCACAGCATATAAATCAGCCTCATAGTTCATATATTTCCATTTCCATACATCATCTCTATCCACCTTTTAAGCCCAACCTTTTTCATGGTAGTCTTGAGGATTTAAACATAAGTGTTTAAGTTGAGCATTAACTTATTCTGTTAAGTTGCATGACATTTAATGATAAGGAATTGAAAAGTTCTTGATTTAAAACTTTAATGGTCTTCCCTCTTTGGGTAGTAATGGACATATCAACTTGTAGACACCATTGCCTTAAGTTCCAAATGATAAAATGATGTAGGGAAAAAGGAATAGATCTCAAAATGAATGGTCGATTCATCATATTGAACACTCAAAGTGATTTTCAATTCAAACATACTCTCGAACTGTGAAAGATTATTATCTTCGTCATAAGTTCTTCTTTGTAGATGTTTTTTTATGGGTTTCCCTTATGATCCTCCTTCAACTAGGGTTATGTAAAGTCAACCCTACTTGCATTTTGGTCCAGGGGCTCCCTGTGAGTCCTTCCTCCCGAAAGTCGTAATTGGAGTTTCTCTTCTGATCCCTTTCCATTAGGGCTATGTAGAGTCAACCTTGCTTACATTTTGGTCTAGGGAATACCTGTGAGTCCTTCCTCATGATAGTCGAGATAGTGTCTGTCTATCTCCACACCATTACATGGTCAGTCTTGTCCATATGCATTTCATCTAGGGGCTCCCTAAGAGTTCCCTCTCACTACAATCAGGATAGTGTCTGTCTATTTCTCTTTCTTGAGCTTTCCTTAGGGCTCCATATGAGTTTACTCTTTGGGAAGTCATGATAATGGATGTCTTTGTTATTTTGGTTTATTACATAGTCAGTGTCATATTCATGCACTTTTGTCTGGGGGCTCCATGGGATACCCCTCTCATGATAGTCATGTCTTCAGTCCATTGCATAGTCAGCATCATCTGCATGCATTTTGTCTAGAGGCTCTTCATGATTCCTCTTTCATGAAAGTCGTGATAGAGTCCATGATTCTCCAGTTCATTGCATAGTCAGAATTTGTCTATATGCATTCTTGTTCAGGGGCTTCATGTGATTCTCCTATCCCGACGCTCAAGATTGCTGTCTATGTCTTGTCTAAGCCCAGTTACACTCTTATCTTTTCTTTTTCTAGGTCTAGTTTTGAGTCTGAGGGTATTCGGCCCTCTCTTCAGGTCAGTAAGTGAGAGTCGCATATAATCTTTTTTCTAAATCCATTTCGAACTATATTTGACTTGATCCCTTCTAGATGAGGGTATGTAGGCAACCTCCATAGGGTACAGCTATCTCCCAATCCAAGTCTGTGCCTGAGGGTATGTAACCCTTAATTCAAGTCAGTACGTGTAGGTCACGTACATTCCCTATTCTCCTAATTTGGATCAGTCCGATGGTATTATACCCTCAGTCCAAGTTAGTATGTGAAAGTCATGTGCAATTTTTCTCACACTCCTAGTCTCAGTCTAAGTCCAAGACCACTGTTAAAAAGTAGAAACCCTCAGTCTAGGTCGATATGCAGATTGCTTACCTACTTATCCCAGTTTTATTCTCAGTCAATTCCAGTTCAGTTGGTGTATTAATAAGGATTCATGTGCGCCCTTTATAATGTCTTTTCCTTATTGTTAAAGCGACCAACCGCTTCCAAACATTGTTGGCTCCGATTTTCACACACGAGTATTTTCCATGTCTATCGAAACGTCCATCCGCTTTTACGTGTTGTTGGCTCTGACTTCTACACATGAAGCGCTCAATTGTTGCCAAGCATTGCTGGTCCATTTTCACCCATGTCATTCCCGTGTGCCTAAACGTCCATTCATTTTTACTCGTTGTTTGCTCTGACGTTGAATAATATCTCTTTTCTGGACTACATTGGTCTTATTCCTTTATAGGGATACGTAAGAAACCTTACAAAGGTCCGATCTCATATCAGTGTGAGTCTTTGAGTCTGTCTTTGAGTGATGTAGTATTTTGCCATGTTTTTACTAGAAAAATGCGTTGTCCGTCTTTCGGTAATGTTTGTCCGCACGCGAGCTCCATCACCGAGGAGCTCTGTAGACACCCGATTTTTGTAGGTACTTTTAATTAAAAAAAAATAATGGGCTTTATGGTTAATTAGAGTACATTATTGAGTCTAGGATTTGTAATGTCGCTTAATCAAATAATTTAGTTCAGTCTAGATTAATTTAGTCCAGTTCAGTTACAATCAGTCCAGTCCATTAGTGCAGTCCAGCTGCATTTGTCCAGTCCATTTGTTTCAAGTCCAGTCCATGGTTTAGATTATTCTGATTGGCATAGTTTGTCTAGATAACTTGGGAAAATAACCCATGAATTATCCTTGATGTAGAGATCAAATCAATTCATTTTTTGGTTAGGAAATGACATGTCTCGAATCTAGTACATCTTATTTACAATTTCAGAGATAATTATCAAAAATAGGGACAGATAATGCCTCAAAATTTGGAAAAATCAATTTTCAGTTTATGGAGTGAACCGGCCAGTTTTGTACTAACCGTTTAGTTAGTTGACTTTTGTCAATCTATGATTTTATCATTTATTCTAAGTTATCTTCAGCCCTACAGATTGGCATTGTCAGTCTTATCAGATTCTGCGACCCTGAGCATTATAAAAGGAGTCTTTGCCTTCATTTTTAGGGGTCTGAGTATAAAAACTCTAAGAGTTGATTCTCTTTAGAGTTTGTGTGTCATTTCTTTGTAAAGTGAGATACTATCTCTCACGAGAAGCCTAGCCATGCAAACCAACTTTAAAACGTCTCTTTACTCTTTGCATTGTGGATCATACAGAGAACATCTCCCGGTCGTCAAGGCAAGCTACATTGTGAGGTAATTTTTACTAGCTTTTCTAAGTTAGGAAATCATATAGATTGTCACCCCTTCCCGTGATCACATTTCATTTCAAAAACAACAAAAAGAGTCTTTTTGCATTTCTCCATCTAGAGTCTAAGTTCAAAATGTAGATTATTCCCCATATGACCAGAGTCGAACTATGGCGATTTTGATTCCAATTTGTCCGATCAGATTTGTATGCAATTCGACCCCATATGTCGAGTTCAAGCCAAAAACATAAAGATTAACTTAGTTTTTATCATATTTTGCATGTTACGTGTTCTTAAGGCCAGTAGTTAATAAAAATAAAGTAGAGATCGATAGAGAAAAACAGGTGCTTAACCTTCCCGTTGCGTAACTTAGTCCCCGGACCCCGCTCTTGGTTTTGATAGATCATTGGACACCTTTAGAGTCATTCTTAGGTTTTTCTTATTTTCATCTAATCAAATAAGACAGCGACTCTGAATTAAGATCCTCGAGGGTATTTTTTTCCGACGCGGTCCGCCACACTTCTTAAAGTATTTTTTGATCGTCAAACGAACCTCCTCAGTCACTTTTAGTAAACCTACTTAATTTGAGACCACAAATATGAGAATACTATATCCTACAGTCTACAATTCCAGCGATTATCTCAAGATTCTCATAGCTGCTCCACAATGCTGCTTTGACGGATTATGCATAAACCTGGAAACAAGACTAACTAAAAATGCAATAAATTGTCGTGCATGTGGTCAATAAACTAAACCACCAACCAGAGTTCTGAGAATTCTTGCATCAGTAAATCTAGTATCATCCTCAAGCTTTAAATCACCACAAAAAAAGTCATATTTCCCTAAGTACTTTTAGAGACGGAAACAAGTCTGTCGCTTGAAGTGATTTTTACTGACAGCTATGAATGCCAAAAAAGGTCCATTGCTAAAACATATTAACAAAAAAAAACCACTCGAGAACTATATCTACTCACGCTCATTTAATGACGGACTTATATGAACGGATTTATCTGTCGCTAATTCTAATTTTTTATTTTCTCCCTTTTCTTTACCCCTTTTTTTGGGATAATTTTAAAAGGACTTTTACCGAGGAACTTTAAGCGATAGACTGTACCGAAGCTAGAAGTCTAGCATTTTCAAAATTTTCAAAGGCCTTAAGCAACAGACTTTTAGCGACGGCCTAAAATCCGTCGCTCATTAAACCTAAGAAACCATACCTTTCATTATTTTCTCCCAACTGCTCTCCCCCCTCTCCCCCCTCTTTCCCTCCCTCCTTAAAGCATGATCACCCACCACCCACACACCCCTCCACGCATAGCCCCAGCACCTTACTACCCACCATCGCCCCCTTGTGCTCCATGTTGCCACATAAACAATACCCACCTTCCGTGCCCCCCACCCCTACCCCCTCTGCGGCACCCCCACCCACACTGCCACATGCCCGCCAGTAACTGCGCCGCATCTTGCTGTTGTTGCGCCACTACTGCTGCATGTCATCTACCGGCATTTTCTTCGGCTATCTCTACATGATTTTGATATTTAATAGCTTGCGCAAATTTTTTTGTGGACTATAATGAATTTGCTTAACATTATACTCTTTTTTTTTTAATTTATGTTGCTTGTATGTAAATATCCAATTCTCGTAGTTTGTTCATTTGTATGAGATTATTGAGATGGAATTTTTTTTTATCTCCGGCTTCAAAATGATGGGCATAAATTGAAGTTAATAAACTCATCGGAGGAGCACGATGACGTAACACCATGAGCACAACGTAATGCTAGCGCTGACATAATTTTACATTGATTGAATCCTCAAGTGACTAATAGAAAGGTATTATAAAGAATAATTGAAAATAATGATCAACTAATATGACTAATTAAAAGCAATGAACATAGCAAGTAAGAATATGTTTTAGTCTGTTGTGTAACTTACTGTTTCTCCCCACATTTGTAAGACACCGAATGAAATGAATTAATATGCAATTTCGGTCAGTGTTTATGCCAACTCAACTGTCAAGATCTCAAAGACTAGGATGGCCTATACCAAGCATAATAAAGCCACCATCATCATCAAGCCAAGACATTCAACTCATAATAAAAGGGGGCAAGAAGTATGTTACCTTGTTAAACTTGAATGATGCAACTGTCGGAGCATCAACTACCAAGGAAGGTCAAAGCCAATGTGGTCAAAGCAAAGGAAAAGAGAAGACAGTTGCTGCCAAAAGACAACCAAAGGCAATTGCCAAGGAAGGTGAAAGCCAAGGTGGTCAAAGTGACAAAGAAGATAGCTGTCAAAGAACAATCAAAGTCAACTGCCAAGGAAGGTCAAATCCAAGGTGGCCAAAGCAAAGGAAAAAAGAAGACAGCTACCGAACGACAAGAAAAGGCAATTGCCAATGAGGTTTTTGGTCAAAATGGGTAAAAAATTTTAGAACTCAATAACCCATTGATTTAAGTGAATAGTAATTTGGTGTCCACTTAAGCATGAATCTTTGATCACTTACCAAAACCTAAAGCATTCTTGACCAAAAACTAAATGAACATGCCCCTGCCAGTAGTGACCGTCTATTGTTGTCGCCGATAACTCTCTTAGGATGCATCAACTACATACATCACTGCACCGATGGCCCAGCGGGGCTAGGGAAAAGAATAGAAGAATCATCTGAGTATGTTACTATTGCCATATTTAAATGTCGTATATATATATTTTCCTTAATTGAAGAAATAATTGGAAAATAAAACTACAGAGGCGAACATCTCTCCGATCCTGCCTCTGCTATAGGCGACCATCACCATCTCAGCTCATTACCACACATCACTGCACCGTCACCACCTGCCTTCCGTATAGGCACTTTGTCTTCCCCATCACCACCCTTTTGTTGTCAATGCCATTGTCTTCCATGTGACCGCACTAGTTGTGGCTCTCTTTTTTTTCTTTTGGTAGATCTACAAGCTTTTTTATAGTTGGCTTAGCAATAATAGTTGTTGGTTTTGGGGTGGTGGACTAGTGATGGTCGTGGGTATGATGGCGATGAGGAGTGAACCCGCGTTGGAACCGATAGCCCTTGAACTTTTTCATCTTTTATAGTTATGGACTTCTAGCTCCTATCTAAGAGTGATTTTCAATACACCAACTTAAATTCCTGGCTTTGCCGCTGATATTTGCAGTGGTAGTGTGAAGGGTGGTGGTTGTCGATGTGGTGGTGAGACTCTAGTGATTGTGCTTGTATTTCTAATTTTATGTGGTGATAATTCTGGTATGGCGGCTGTAGTTTTGGGTGAAGTGGCAATTTTGTGCAGCGACTGAGGTGGTGGGTGTGGCGGGGATGGTGTTTGAATGGTTGTTCTTGTGATTGCATTTGTGCATTATGGAAATTGTGGAATGGTAGCGGTGGTGGTGGGTGGACGGTGGTGTTTGAGTCCTTGAAGAAGATGAAGCAGTGAAGAGAGTGAAAATTTATAGTACCTTGTTTGGTAATAACATTAATTATGGGTCACTCATGGTAGTATGGTTGGAACACCCTATTTAAGGAATGATCCAATTGACCTAGTAGTAAATATAGATATATACATATCTATACTTCTTATAAAAATACGAATGTTTCAAATCTTTTTTAGATGATTATGTCGCCCTTTAATTACGTCAATTGCGCTCGTATCCTTTTATGAGTTTCTTTTAAATTCAATTGAAATTAAATGAACATTGGGTAATGAATCTGTTCTAACTATTGGGAATGAAAAGTGTGATGAAAAAGAAAAAGAAAAATAAAAAAAGAGAAAACCCTTAATTACTTTCTTTTTAATTTGGTTGAAATAAACATCGGATAATGAATTTAGTAATGAGAACTATGATTTGTTTTCTTACATTTTTGGATTAGCAAACAAATATATAATTAAAAACTGAAATACAAAAATCAAAACAAAAAAAAACTAAAATACGTGAAAATCAGTTAAGAAGCAAAAAATTGCTGGAAAACAACAACAGAAAAAAAAAAACAAATAACATTTGATCTTGAAAATTATAAATCTTAAGTATATACCATAAACCAATTTAAAAGATTACACAAACAAAGACGTAGATTAATTCTTTTCAACTTCTCCATTTGCTTTTCTTTTGAGCAGCACCATCAAACATTTCTTCAATCCAGAAGCCAACAAAGAAGATTCATAAACATTAAACTGATTACAATTGTGAACATCAAATATACATTTTTTCTTAAACAAGTCACAAAGAAATAAGAACATAAATTATATTATATTATTTGATCTAAAAAAGTTAATGATATAACATCAAAAATTATTCTCGACCACATTAATGTGCAAAACACGTGCTCCATACTAGTGGATATAAACGGGCATAATGGACAGTCACTCATTTATGTCCAACCTGTTTCAGCCACGCCAAAACCTAAACCATATTTTGCCACCCCTAATCATGGTATTCATCCTTCTTTACCCGCGTGACTCTAAACGAAGTCTTAATTTCTTCCTAGCATGTCTCTACCTTTTCAAGACTTTTGAGGGATTAATTCATCCTTTGAAGAGAAGTTAGGAATTAGGATTTCGATTTACTCAGGAAGGTGTTTGCACACCCAACGAATAAGGTGTGGAGTGATACTTAAATTCAGTACATAATATATGTTTGACCTGAAAGGTGTCTGGCTAGTTGTGAAACCCTGAAGTTGTGGCCGATGGTCTTGTTAATCAAGTGTAGCTAGTGGTGCCCTTTACAGGCTTTTGGCTATACTAAACTTAAAATTGGTTTAGAGGCTCGTTTTGTTGCAAAAATGTTGAAAATCCATTCTTTTAACACTACTTGTTACATATAGTTGTTCGACTTAATTGAAAGAATATTTTTTCTTCAAAGAATTGTACTATGACACTGCATATCAAGTTTAGTAGTCAGTAAATGAATATCTATTTTCTTTGAAGAATTGATAAACAAAGTCCACGACATGTCATTTGAGTTCCAAATATACTTCATAACCATTTTTTAGTGCTTTGGACAAATTCAAATGTTTTTTGTGACAGTTGTAAAGCTCAAGCTAAAATACCTTTAGAGCGCTTTGAGCACTATTTCTCTCATATTATTGGGTAATTGCTCTGTGTGTGTGGATGGGGGAGGGGGGAGCATTATATGGCAAGCAGGTACGGTGCTACAATCATCAATGTGGCCTCCAAGGGGTGACCAACTACCCTGGGGAATACAATAAAGTTTGCTTGGCCTAATTTAGAGCTATCTTCATATCATATAGTGATTGGAGCCAACTGCCAACCTAAGTGGTTGGGGGTTTGACCAACTAATCTACAAAATTCAAACACCATTCTACAGTCAAGAGCTGGTTGTTTTGCATGGGCATGGTTTTCGTACCATTTTATCCTTTTCCTTCTTTGACGTTCTGTACAAGCTAAGGGAACCATCACCTACCCTTCTGACCTATAATTGAATGTCTGAGCAATCTGCTCTCCTACGCTAATGGATTTGGTATGGTTCGGCAGGAACAAGCTTTTACAAGAAGGCGTTCCTTTTGATCACAGCAAAACCGCAGATTCCATCAATAAAGTCTCCAGCTGCTATCTAGAAATTCTTGGGGGCAAATCAAAGGCTACGCAAGACAGGAATTCATGGAAACCTCCATTTGCCAGATGGTATAAGGTGAATTTTGATGCGACAGTTAGAGGAAATAGAGCATTCGTAGCTATGGTTTGCTGGAATGCTGAAGGCAAATTTGAATTTGGAAGCACGGAACAAATAGAGACTCAGGACCCTGAAGAAGCAGAAGCCACTGCGGCCTTGCTTGCTATCCGCACAGCCTATTTGGAGGGGAAGCAGTAAGTTATAGTTGAAGGAGATGCTAAGGTGATAATAGAAGTGCTACAAGACTACTCCCTGGCTCCTAATTGGAAAACAAGGCACATCATAGAACAAGCAAGAAAGTTCCTTACTAAATTCACCTGTTGGGATGTGATTTTCTCCCCTAGATCAGCTAACAGAGCAGCCCACAACCTTGCTGCACATTCTGCACTCTATAATTTTTTTTGCTTTGTTCAATCATCTTCCAGCATTTTGTTGTTCCTGGAAGAAGATCGGAACAATGATGTAATTTTGAATTTTGATTAATATTAGATCTTGCGTTCACCAAAAAAAAAAACATGACTTCATCTCTTTATAATACGACTCCAGATCAAAACGAAAATCAAGGCAGACATGGTGATTAAAAATGCGCATGCACGCTAAAGCGAAAGTCCAACTGGAATCAATTTCTTGCTTTTGTGTTAAACCTGCGGTTACAAAGCTTATACATCTCATAATGGCCTTTAACTCTTGTTTGGTTTCAAGAAAATCCGTCTATAGGTAAAAGCCTTAAACACTCAGCAACTCAGGAAGTTCGTAAACACAGATTGGTCCACTACACATCTTTAACTGTTCGGAGCATTACTTCTACTCATCTCATAATGGCCTTTAACTCATGTTTGGTTTCAAGAAAATCCGTCTATAGGCAAAAGCCTCAAACACTATCTGCAACTCAGGTAGTTCGTAAACACAAGTCCACTTCACATCTTAACTGTTTCGTGGATTACTTCCACTCTTCTAGATGATCACTGACTTTCAAGGGCTTCTAAATTTCAAAGGATCAGTAACAAAGTTATCGAAATTAACACTATAGTGCTTTACTCTGAGGTAGCTTTCAGGCTTTGACCTTCTGTTAGTCTCTCAAAATTCAATCTTATCGTGGCCTAGAAATCTAAAGACGAATGCCTTTTAGACTAAGAGCAGTTATGAGGTGGCTATTAGTGATGACGATATTCATGATGATGCGGTTTAAAACACTTCAAGTTTCACAGAACGTGGGGGAATCTGTATGAAAGTTTTCTGCAGTTATCAATGGGGGAGAAACGATTGACAAGAGCGGTAATAAGAGATAAAGCCAAACATTTTATTCAGTAAATATGAAGGACGAGAACAAGCAGTTTTTAGCAACTACGGGATGGTTATCAATTGGCTAGGATAAAAGGAGGAAGGTAGACGAAAGAAAACAATAATGACAACACAACTCAACAAAAGGACTTGACTTCAAGTCTTTCTATTTCCCCTTTTTCTTTAGCTTTCAAATCTTTTGCCTTCTGTCGCCGGAGGTCCCTATTCCAAGTTTAAACACTTAGGCCCTGTTTGACAGGCCTTTTTTTCAGTTTTTTTTTTTAATTTTGGAAACTGAAAAAAATAGTTACGTTTGGTAACCAAATTTTTTTTCTTTAGTTTAAAAAATCAGTTTTTAAATCAAAGCTGTTTTTAAAAACTCAAAAAATGAGTTTTGATTTTCAATTTCAATTTTTTTTAGACCACCGCCGGCGACTAGCGCCTGCCCGCAGCCACCTCTGGCGTCCACCAGCCATCGTCGGCCACCACCACCGTCGGCCACCGCCACGCCCCACCACCGTCACCGCAAACCACAAAAAAAACTCAAAATAAAAACTTTTAGTATTGCAAAAGGCTTTCATTGTTCTTTGGGCGTCTTTAGTTTATTTACATTTTTATTTTTGACGAAGTTTCCATTTTCAGAAGTTCTTTGGTAAGAGGCAAAAAGAAGCCAAATTAAATTCAGAGTTTGCCCGTACACCACAAGAAAAAAGACTTTTGCGACGGACAGTTCTATCGCTAAGAGTTCATATTTGTCGACAAATACTTTTAGCGACGGACTGTCCGTCGCTAAAAGTCAGTGGTTGGCCGTCGCTAAAAGATTAACGACGGAAATTGGTGGTCAGTCAGTAAAAATATAATTTTTACCTACGGAATTAATTGCTTTTAGCGATGGAATTTGCTGTTACTAAAGATATTTTCAAAATTAAAAAAACTATTAGTAACGGAATTTTTGTCGCTAAAAGTCCATTAAGGTCTTTTAGCAATAAATAATCTGTCACTAAAAAATCATCAAGATCTGTTATAATGACTTTTAGTGATAGAACTCGGTTGCAAAAAGTATATTCCTATAAGTAAGAAAAAAACCTTTTTTATTTTCATTATTTCTTTTAAATCTAAACATTTTTTTAAAATTAAACATCTAAAGCATAACGATCAATGTAGAATATTATTAACCTCGTTTTCAAGTATCTTTAAAATAAATAAAGTACATACCCTGACATCATCACTACTCATAAAGTACTATCATAACAAGACAACCATAAACATTACAAGGTCAACCAAATTCAGAATTTTGTGACAAAAGTTACAACGTCTGTTCTTATATATAATCCTAGAAGTGATGCTCAAGAGCGGTCTTTTTGGTGCACTGGGATGGGCGGTGGCAGCAGCTGTGGCGTGCGACAACAGTGGTGGTGTGCGGCAGCGGGATAGTGGACATGAAACATATCATTAAAACGCCCATGTCATAGCTACTCAATAGTTTGTCAAAACACAAAGCAGATTGTGCAATAACTGTCTCTTTAAGCACAAACATAATGTACAAGTAAATCAATCATATAATAACTGAGAGAATAGTACATCACATTCCCTTCCCAAGTAGAGGAAGCAAACCCTATCAAACAAATTACAAGAACTAAAATGAGATTAGCTTACAACAGATATTAACAGAAGACTATAATCTCAAATAAACGCCTCATAATATATCAGTATTCTCTGCATACTCATAAATCATAAACGCTAATAGAATATTAAGCTTAAATATAAGCAGTACTTTAAATTACACATACATAAGTAACTAGAGGTTTCATTGTTCAGTCTTACTTAATTAACCACGGCTTCAACTTCAGCAACGTCTCTTAATTCTTTTTTAACAAATTCAGGAAACACAAGCCTCCACTGAGTTCCAAAACAAGATTTGATCAAAACATCAAACTCAATACGAGTTCTTCCTAAAGACATGCAAAATCATAATTTTCAACAAAGTTAATAAGTAGGGGGCCAAAAGGACAAACTTAAATATTCTTAAACTGGTTCGCATAGATTCTCAAAGTATTCCCCAAAAAAATGTACATGTACCTTCTTCCATAAAGCTACTCTCTGCAGTGGTGGATTAGATTTGTTTATACACATCATCAGCTACTAACCTTATCACTTATGATCTCCGTTAGCATTTTCCTGCACAGGTTTGAAGGACCACAAAACCACCGGTGTTGTTGGCAGCGGTAGACCTTCAATGTACTTGGTAATTTATTCTTTACCTGTTTACAAGAAGATTTGAGCAAATAAGAGCGTCCTTCAAAAGGGCAATGGCAGTGTTAAACATGTATAAATAGACAGTTGTACGTAAAATGCATCAAATGAATGTATATCCTATTCGTAAAATGCACATAACAGCTCACAAATTCCTTGGAAATGAAGAAAAATTACCTTGAGGGAACCAAGGTACAGAACTTCCGGCCTTTGAGACTAGCTAAATCAAGTCCTCGACCGTTGTCTGGTCCTTCCGCCCTCCCTCCTCATTTATTGCAACAATTATTACTAAAACACATATCAGTACACCTAATTGTCCATCTACCTGGGATATCGTTGATAACAAATCTGAATCATAGATATCACCTAAAAGGATAAAATCGACAACTACAAATAAGCAAATATGAATACCTAGAGGTCCCATTATCTGGGTTGTAAGAATAAAGGGATACGCCCTAAATCAATCGGAAACAAGTGAAATGTATAACACACACACACACACACACACACATTAGAGGAGAAATAACCCAAGTGATTGCAAGAGACCGATAACAGCAAATGACAAGTAAAACAATATTCATCCAATACCAAGCTTAAACGCTACCATTAGATCTGTCGACCCAACACCCGAATAGTTATAGATTTGCACACTTTCAAATGGAAAAATAATTGTGAGCAAATTAAATTACTGTAAGCATATTAAATTACCTAGAGGTCTCGTTATCTGGGTTGTGGCTGATGACAATAGCGTAATCATCTGAAGCCCTAGCCACCACGTCATGATACGAGTGGGTGGCGTGGGAGGTGGGCAGTAGAGGAGAGAGAGAAAGGTGGTGAGGCAGCAGCGGGGGATGCGGTAGAGGAGCTGGAATTGGGATAGTGGCGTGGGAGGTGGGCGTCGGGGGTGGGTATAGTGGGGGGGTGTGGGTGTGGGTGTGTGTGAGAGAGAGAAAGAGAGAGGTGGGCAGGCAGGGGTGTGCAGCTGGTTAGAAAGAAGAGAAGGGTTAGGGCCTCTTATTCAAAAAAATAAAGGCTTTTACCGACAGAATGTGTCGATGGTTAAAAGTCCGCCATTAAAAATCTTTTTTTACGAAAAAAATTTAGAAATATTGCGAAAAATATGTAAACTACGAACGGCGACAAATATTTTCGTCGGTAATGATTCGTAAGTCTATCGCTAAATATCTTTACAGACGAACACTTCCGTCAGTAAAGACATTTAGTAACAGATTTTTACCGACGGATTATTCAATCGCTAAAAAGCCCTTTTCTTGTAGTGGTAAGCGCAAACATTAGCACGCCTAATGGGACCTTTTTAATCTAAAAAGGAAACACACTGAATAAAAGGAGTCATGTAAGAACTAACAAAGCCAATAATGGCACCAAAAACAGTGCTACCAAAGATGGTTGTAATACCGGAGAAGTAGGGAATTCTCAGGCCACTAGTGGCCTGAGTGAAAATGTTAACATAAACACCAATACACATAATCAGGGAGTACTAGTGGTGAGAGTACCCGTCATGGTGCTAACATGAATGCAGAGATGACAATTAAAGAAACTGCAGTGATTGACAGAAATGATCAAATGATGGGCTACTTGATGAATGAGACTAGTTCATTGACTCAGACTCTTACTGCTATAGTATCTCAATCAATATCTCAATTTCTTGGCAATTCTTCAGAGCCAAACAATGGTTTTTTTTATAAAGCAGACAGTAGTCAGGATCATTCAAATTCCAAAATAATGGAATAAATGAGGAGGATGGCAGAGGAACGACATGCCTCTGAAAATGAGTTAATCAAGCATTTGTCCAGAGAAATTCAAAAATAAACTTCGTTCATTTAAAAATAGTGAACGTAAAATTACAAAAGGCAAAAGCTGCTCCGTTAAGCTACCATGATGAAGTGGTAGAATAGATGTCTCTCCTAAAAGGTTGAGATTGTTGTGAGACAACCACATGCCTAGGTTCAAATCCTCCCTATCGATGGAGAAGACCCAAGGCCAAGTAGAGAATACTATAAACACAAATTCGACCAAAGGGCCCGCATCTTTGCCTAATATTATTTGAGTAGCAAAAAATGGAAATGGCCGGGGAGAGAATGCTTATACTCCTCCTGGCAAAAGACAATTAGACAGTGCGTCTTGATTGAAAACCCAAGATATGAAGAATTTGGCGGATTACGGGGCCAATTGGCTTGGAAGGCAGAGAAATGGTAGGATTAAGGATGAGAGCTCAACGTCATTATGAGTTTAATCAAGTTGGCACGTGGGTATTCTTAGAGGAATGATAATCCCCAAGTTTACACTTTTCCTTGGAGAAGGGGAGCATAGAACATTTTGCAAGGTTTACTTTTCAATGTGGGGAATTTGGTCAAAGTGAGCAGATAAAACTGAAATGGTTTCAATACTCATTAAACGGTGTTGTCTTTTTATTGTTTGCCAATTTATCACCGAACACTTTGTTTTCATGGAAGGATATGGTGGACTTGTTCCGTGCACAGTTTTTCAAGACAGAACCATAAATTCTTTGGCAGACTTAGCAAGGCTAAAACTGTTTTCAAGAGAGAGTGCAGAAAAATCTTTGGAAAGGTTCAAGGCATCTACAAATAAGTGCCATTTCTATATGCCAAAACATGAATGGGCAAACCTGTCACTAATCGGTTTAGATTTAAAAATGAGGAAAAAGAACTCGAAGGCAAAAAATTCAGAAATGTCTTTGAACTTTCCTCTAGAGTGGCAAGATATGACCTTGTTAAGAAAGGAGCAAGTTATGAAAAATTCATCAATGGGAACGCATTTCCAAGATCCTATCGACTTGGGGGTAGATGCGACAAAAATGGTTGAAAAGAAGTCATGAGTCTGTGTACCCCTAATTAAAATTAGGAGGCGAGTCAGCTTACCTTCTAGGCAACCCAACAAGTTAAATCCGTCACTTGCATTGAGAAATTATTTGTTTGATATCAACCAAGCATATCAAAATTTTGACTACTTGTTAAAGACAATTTTCATTCAGCTTCAAGGCCCTTTCAGGGCTCTTATGGATAGGGAAACCAAGTTTTGTAGGTGGCATATTATGATTTGTCATGGTACTAACTATTATGTTATTTTTGGAAAGTGATACAGGATCATATATGAGGCCAGAATGCTGAAGTTCATTGATAACAACAAAGAAGTAATGGAAGTAGATAGTGATCCATCCCTAGATATGGTTTTGGATGTCAATTGCAGTTCTATCAGGTGCTCGAGTGGTGATGATAGTTTAAAACAGGATAATTTCAGGGATAGGCAGCCATTAGAAATCAAAATTGGCCACAAGAATAAGGAGAATGAAAAGATTATATGGGCTGAAGAAGAGTTTAGGTTGAATAAAGGTAGTGTGATATGGAGACTTGGAACTTCAGTATCCAAGTCTGGATCAAGTGGAATATCTGTTTAACAAAATTATGGCACCTCAATCGAATGGTCAAAGCATATGTGGCAGACAAAGAAGAGGATAGAAAATTTAGCTCAAAAGAGAAAAGTGCGCGAAAGCCATCATAAGAGAAGATTTGAGCAAAGGAAGTTCGCTAGTTAAGCGTGAATTTCCGACAGCCAAATATGGCTAAACAAGTGATAAACCAGAACTATATGGGATCAAGTAACTTTGGCGCACGAATGATAAGGCCAAAGTTTGGACCTTTTGATCCAAGGTACATGTCTAAAGATTATGGAGGAAATAGTGTTGTGGCAACAAATTTTCAGCAAGAGCAAAAAATTGTCAAACCTCAAGTGCCACGAAATAATGAATGGCATGCAGTTGGGCTGGATAGATTCCCTCCTCCAGGAACTTATCAAGATTTAATCACTTAGGTGTCACGAAATAATGAATGGCATGCAGTTGGGCAGGACAGATTCCCTCCTCCAGGAACTTATCAAGATTTAACCAAAATTATGAAGAGAAGGGTTCAGAGGAAATTCACTGCCATAATGAGAAAGGAGTTTCAGGATAGAAATGTCCAGATCGATCGACAGAATTGGATGTGGACGAGAGAAGCCGATCCACAGAATATGAGTTAAAGATCCAACAAAGCCACAAGTGGTAACATGAAGTTTATCCATAAAAGATTTAATAACCAAGGGAATTGAAAAGCTGGTAACAGAGACATCAAATGGCCAGAATAAGTTGGCTAGGGGAAAAACAAGAGCAGAATTTCCAAAATAACCAAAATGAAGTGGTTATAAAATCACATAGGGTGAAAAAACATGAGTTAAAATAAGTTTATTTTTCAGATAATACAAAGTTACAATTGACTGTAATATGGTATTTATTCTACCTGACGTTTGAGGCAAGAGAGTGGTAAATTTCGAAAAATGAAGATGATATGGAAGAAAACAAGGTCCCAGCACCAAGAAGTTTTGTTCTCAGTAAGAATAGAGAGGTAAATAAGGAGATAGAACAAAACCTATTCGAAAATATGGAATCATTATTGATAAGGGGAATAGGGTTTTTCTGACCAAGCCAGACCCTTACAGAACTAGACATTTGAAACCGATGTTTAAATATGGCTTAAATACAAAACTATTCCCTGTAATATTTACTCCCCGTAATTTCAATTTTGGTTATAATGTCCCCTGTAATTGACAAAACTATTGCAAACGAGTCCAAAACTGGACGCCTGTATATACTTGGACCTTAAGTCCGCATGTGCTGCTCACATGCAATTTTGGCATCAGCCTAGTTGTCCATTCTCTTACCCATTTCCCTCTAGTTGCCTCACATACTTTTCCCTCCAAAAAACCTTTCTCTCTATATATATATTTGCAGAGTGTTTTTAAATTATAGGGTTTCAAGAAAGAAGGAGAGAGAGACATAAATCCCTCTCATGACTCATGTATACTGTCAATGTGATCAGAGAGCAATGATAAGGACTTCATGGACAAACCAAACCAGGCCAGAGGTTTTGGAGTTGCAGCTGTAATGTTGGCTTTCTGGGTCAATTTTTCTTCTTTCTATTTTGTAAATCTGAAATAATACTTCCACAGCTTTCCTCACGTTGGTAGGTGTGCGATTTTGCTTGGCGCGACCCTTTAATTATGACTAAAAGGTCAAAGGAGATAATTTGGATGATTGTTGCAATTAGTAGCTAGGTGTTGCTTTTCTTGATTGTGCTTATGGTATTGTGTCAATCTAATGATGGGGTGAGTAAGACTGAAGGTAAAGATGTGGGTAACATGTAGAAAATGTTTGGAATGTACTGAATTAAGGGGATGTGTGATGTAGTGAAGTAAGTGTACTCAATCAAGGTTCCCTTGTTGTAATCATTCTTCTATTGCAATCTCTGACTATAATTTATGGAAAAATTATTCCCTATACTCAACACAATTGTGCAAATCTATTCCCTGTACTTAACCAATATTTGCAAAACTCTTCGTATAATTTTACGAATTCTCGAGGAATGTGTCCCCTAAACTTTGAGCAATAATTGCAACTTGTCATTCTGCTATGCAAACTTTACTAAAACAGGACTTCCAATCAAAGTGGACAAAGTTCCAAAAGAAAACAAAGAGCACAACAATGTATTAAAAAGAACCCTGACATCATCCAATGCAAATCAGTTACATATGTTGTGCATGCCTTCATAAAACCATACAATTCAGTTACATTGTGAAAAAACCATTCACTCAGTTACATATATTGTCCAAATATACCAGCCTACCAATTTATTTCCTTTGCCAAAAAACTAGCCACCTACCAATATACCTATTATGTCCAAAAACGAGCTAACCTACCTGCTGTGTGAATAAAAATTAGCATTCAACCCCTAACTTCTTAAGACTTTTGTTTACCTGTCTTTTTCATTAGGCTTTGCTTTGGTTTTTCTTCACCTTGAGTGCTTGCAGCTAGCCTTCATCTTGTACTTCTTTATCGTCTATCATTAGTGATTGAGTCCTTTTCCATGGCTTTTACCATGATGCATATTATATACATCTGTTTATTAAGAATAAGATCTATGTTCAAAATCCTCCAGAATGGCACATACATCGATTGTCGAAAACAAAGTTAGGGTACTTTGTTGGCTTCCCAAGCTTTGTGTCACGGAGTTGTAATATATTCACAAGCTCACTTCGTGGCCTTAGATAACTTCACCACTTGTGAGCTACTAAGTCGGCTAAGACAACACTATAAAAATTAAGGATATAGAGAGAGAGCACGCAAAGAGAATAGGAAGAGGAAGCTTTGTATTAATAACACTCAAGTACAAAGCTCATTGGTGATTTGTCAAATGAGCCCTCCCTATTTAGAGTGTCTCACCTCAGTAACGAATGGTTAAGATTAATCCGATCTACGGTGTATAATTATTAGAATCCAGAATATTCTATGGAAATTTCTAGAAATGTACAAGCCACCATTCTAGAATACTCTATAATGTACAAGAAAAACTAGAGTAGTCATGAATATTATGTGCAGTCTGTCCATTAAGCGATGACATGTGCGTGTCCAGTAAGTGTCTGCATGGAAAAACCTCCAAAATATTGGCAGGGTGGGACATTCTTCCCCACCTATGCTTGGTGACACCCTTGTCATGCCTTCATCATGAGTAGATCATGTCTTAGAATTGCCACATTGTATCGGCGTATTCCTAACTTACTTCGTTCTCTGGCAGTCCCTTCCATCTCACCAAGTACTTTGGACAAGATGGATGATGTTTTTTCATGATTACCCTATGAGACATATTTCCTTCGGCCTCCGTTCTGAAAGATGTAGTGATAGCTGGCGATGCTGGCTTAGACTCACCTCAACAACTTACATTACATGGAAGACTGAGAGTTAGGGTGGTAACTCCACCTAACGATCATCTTTCGAGTATTTTGGTTCACATTCTCAAGGTAAAAAATGTCTGTTGATTCTTCCTTGAACTTGCACCAAAAAAATTCTTCCTTGAATGCCTTTAAAGGGCAACAGTGCACATTTCCTTCTCCATCTCCACATTCTTCCTTTGCCACCACAACATGGATACGTCAGTGAGATAGAGGGTATTTGTGTGTTCCTTCATGCGATTCTCCAAGTTTAGGGCATCAAAATGATGCTCCAATTGCCAAAAGAAGTTGTCAATTTCCCTGGTATCCCTCTTTTATGAAATTTGAATCATTGAATCCTATTGGGACAAGATCCTCGCTTTGATGGACAAGCATACAATCTCCCATGCTCTGCAGTTACTTGAGTATATGCTTAACTACCTACCATTGTTGAGGTCTTGAGTTAGACTAATATTTTCTAACCATCCAAACTGCAAAATAGATATCTGGTCTAGTACATAAGATATCATTCATTAGACTTCCTACATCCAAAGAATAAGAAACAATCTTCATGTACTCTTTCTCTGCATTTGTTGAAGGACATTAAAAAGAGAAACTCCAGCCTAAAAAAGAGTAACCCCTTCTCGGAATTTGCCATTGCACATAGATCTATGAACTTGAATGCCAAGAATATGCTTGGTTTCTTTCAAATCTTTCACACCTAGCCAGAGATTAACTTGTGATGATATCTTAACATCATTCCCGATGAGTAGAATGTCATCAACATAAGAGTCAAGAATACCACCATGTTTCCTTCATATCTTTTGTACACGTATGGCTCTTAAGGATTTTATTGAAATCCAAGTGAATGGATTACCGAATCAAATATGAAACTCTATGATCTGAATGCATGTTTAAGCCCATAAATGGCTTTATGAAGCTTACAAACCATATTTTACTGATCCTTAGCTAAAGAACCATCTGGTGGGGACATATAAATCTCATCTTCAGTATAGCCATCTAAGAATGCTATATTGACATCCATATGCCAAATCTCATAATCAAGATGAGCTGCAATAGATAGAAGAATCCCAACAGACTTAAGTTTGGCTACCGCTGAAAAAGTTTCCTTATAATAGACGTCTTCTTTTTTGGTAATCTATTTTGCAACAAGTCTTGCTTTGAACGTTTGCACCTTCCCGTCCACCCCACCCCCCCCCCCCCCTTTTCTTCTTCTTGAACGTTTGCACCTTCCCGTCCACCCCATCCAATGGGTTTCATCCCAGCAGGCACATCTACGAGATCAACATCTTGGTTATGAATTCCATTTCCTGTTTATAGCCTTTTCCAAAGATCGACACTAACAAGTGCTTCATTATAGTTACAGGGTTCTGGATCCAAATAGTCTGAGACAATCTCATGAAACTCACCCAAATGGGTGAAACTTTGTGTAGGTCTAAGAACTCTCCCACTACGATGACAATCTCCCGTACTAGATGGTTCATGTGTATTTTTGTGGTGCATTATCCTAAACTTAAGTTGACGGTGGAGAAGGAGACTAGATATTTCTTCTAATATAATCCTGCTAGAGGACTTGTGTTCTATCATGTAATCCTCTTGTTGAAAAACTATTTATGCTACCAAACCCTTTTCGGTCCTTTGTATTAAAAAATAATCCACTGCTTGTTCCCTTTTTTGATCTTGTTCCTAGCTTATTTATATCAGTCCTTCCTTTTTGCACAAGTGTAAAGACCCCAAAATATGAATGTCGTTCATACTGGGCTCCCCGCCTTGACCACGATTAAAATGACGTCATAAGCACTGATTTAGATGGAACATTGTTCAATAAGCACATTGTCGTTTGTAGAGCATATTCCCAAAACAATATACGTAAAGTAGAATAGTTTAGCATACATCTTACTATGTCTAAAACAGTCATATTTCTTCCTTCTGCTATGTTGTTTTCTTGGGGAGTCCAAGATGCAGACAACTGTGGTAATATCCCATATTTTGATAGGTAATTCTTGAATTTAGCAGGAAATTATTCACCACCTCGTTATGATCGATGGGTCTTTATGTAGTTACATATTTTCTTTTCAACTCCCATCCGAAACTCTCTAAATTTCTCGAAAGCTTCAGACTTATGATGCATAAGTATACATAACCAACTCTTGAGTAATCATCAGTAAAAGTAATAGTAATGAATACTCATATCCTCCTCGAGGTTTTACCGTTACCGGGCCACATACATCCGATTGAACCAACTCTAACTTTTCTATGACTATGTTTCCCTTTGCCTTAGAAGGCCTCTTAGTCATTTTACCTTCTATACAAGATTAACAGAAAGGACAGTCTTACACCTGCAAGAAACTCAAAGGTCCATCCTTTTGCAGGTCTTTGAATCATGTTTAGATTAAAATGACCTAAACATAAATGCCAGAAATAAGTTTGATTTGGGGAAGAAAAATTTCTCTTCTTTGACATTCTTTCTATTTATGTGTTTTGCAATGAATCAGTAATAGGATAAGAAGATAAAGATTATTTACTAATGTAGCATCATAAACAAAGAAAGTATTTTCCCTCTCAGGGCCTTGGAAAATAATAGAGTACCCTTGCTTAAATGAACAACAAACCAAGATCAAATTCCTATAAGCGCTTGGTATTAAAAAAAATATTCAGAATTAAAAAAACCAAGTTCTAGAAAACTGCAAAGAAAAACTACTCGAACCGCTATTACTGCTATTCTAAATCCGAAGCAAGCAAAAGGTAGATCTTTCTTTTACTTAGTCTTTTGGTTCTTTGAAATCTTCAACGAATTGCAAGCATGATTAGTGGCTCTAGAGTATATGCACCAGGATCCCTTGGAAGCCGCCAATAAAAATGATTCAACTACTTATGATTCAATTTATCCTTTTGTTTCAGCTTACCAAGATAGGCATCACATTTATGCTTCCAATGTTCGACCTCACGTTCGTGGGAAAACTTTTCTTTAGGGTGACCATCAAACTGTTCAAACCAATCCAAACAGCTCAAACCGATCAAACCAAACTGATCCATTTTGAACCGCCCAAAGATCTTAACGGTTTGGTTTCACATTTTTCAAACCAACTTTGGTTCGGTTCGGTTCACGTTTCATATTTTTTAAACCGATTCCAAATTGAACCGAACTGACCTAGGATATGTTAATCTATACTTATTCATTGATAGTTTCACATATATGATACTAAGCAAATCTGAATATGGGAATCAACAGTCTAAAGGAGCATTGGCATTTGTAGACCTCCTGGTGACATGCCACTACCAGGGGATGACACGTGTTGACTGATGTCACATGCATATCTTTGCCTATAAATAGTGGACTTTGAACTTCATCTAAAATAGAGAGAACTTTATGTGCTGAAATTACTTTCTCACTCTAAAATTTAGAGCTATAGAATCCCAGAGAAAGAAACATAACATTGGACCTTGGCTTGGACCTCAGCTTGACTGTCGACTTGGCCTTATTTGCCTCAGCCCTCGTCCTCACAACATTGCCACTCTTCACGCCCTATCTGAAAAGCCTTGCTCTTTGCCTTTACTCTACTGTCACTGTGTCCTACTATTGATTAGTTGGCAATTGACTCGGATTGTATCCTTTGTGGCACCTCCACATAAGCTAAGAACCCACTTCCTTGACATCATTTTCGTAGCTCTGCTGAGGAGGTGAGCATTGTAATGCAGTCTATTCCTACCTGTCACAAATCATGCCTCCACAACGGAGAGTTACTGGGACAACCAGCCAAGGCCTCAATCTTGTTGTCCAAGAGGAATATCATCTTGTTGAGCAGGAGGAGACTAGTGTTGTCCGACTCCAAGACCAAGCAGCAACCACCACACCTGATGTGCAAGTTGTTGTTAGCGTAGCCATTCAACAGCTTATGCCAACCATACTCGGTCTGTAGGACTCCCACTCCTCTCTTATGGCAGCCATCATGGAGGTGCAAAAATCCCTACAAGCCTTAGCCTCTTAATAAGTTGCTTCTCGAATCTAACCTTCAGTGCCTAGGCCGGCCCCAGATACCTCCCAAGTCCCAGTGTCACAACTGTCGCCGCCTCTATCATCCAAACCATTGGTGGTAGGACTTGCGACATCTTTGCCACTTGTAGCTAATGTGCTTCCCTCTATGGTACCACTCTGCAGACCTCAGACAGACCTTGAACTAGTGCTGCAGTAATTCCTCTTTACCGCTGCACCATCTTGTCTTATGCCAACATAGAGTTCTTCAGAAACACATGACTCTATTGAGATAGAGCCCAACCTTTATCTAGCTGACCAGCACCAAACCACTGGCCAGGTAATGGACATGTCTTATCCAGCCGCCTACGCCCCTGTTATATATCAGTAACCCTCTTTAGCCCCCGTACTCCAAGTTGTCGCATCTGGGGGCTCGGAGGATCTCGGTGCCCCTGCCGGTTACCACATCCCTTTAGGCCTTGAGGAGCTCTCTCCTCACTATATCACCAAGTCTGAATTAGAAGTAATCATCAACCGTCTCTCAAGGAATTCTAGACCCAACTTCTCAACTTGGCTGTTTGGCCATGCACCCTATATCAGTGATATATCTTCGTGCCTTACCCATACAAATACAAGTAACCAACCTTCGTTCTCTTTAACAGTCATGACCACAGTGCCTATGAGCACCTGACCAGATTTGTCAGGTCCTTAAAGCAATATGGACAGGGCAACGCTTTGAAACTTAGGGAATTCCACAAGTCCCTAACAGGCCTTGCCTATACTTGGTACCACCAGATCCTCAAGTGGACAATACATTCGTGGAATGACACATTGTAACTTTTCCTGGACAAATTTCACTACGACGCTTAAAGAGTCACCATTGTTGAAACTACTGGCATCTGCCAGAACCCCGGAGAGGATTTGAACAAATACGTATGTCGCTTCCATCTCAAATGCCTTGAGTGCATGGATTTCTGCAAAGACGAGACTCTGGTCCCGATATGTATAAAGAGCATGAGTGATGTATACTGTGTTCATATTGAGAACCTACAGTTGAAGTATTGGGGCCACTTTTAGGAGACCGTACACCGTACTTAGGAGTCAGTTGGCTTTGCCAAGCCGTGGAAAGCTCGACCCCAAAATGCTCTCCTTGCCACAACAGACCCATTTGAGACTCGGCCCAACCGTAATAGCAATAACAATTACAATGAGCACAAGTGTCAGTCCCTAGGGGGGCCGATGCACTGACAAAAGAAGACAACGAGAGCTTGCCCCGGAGTACCCATGTGATCTTAAGACCGTGAAGGAGTTGTTAAAGGGGAACGGATTGAACATGACAACAGCTTACATCTGCCATCGGCAAGAACACCTCCAGCAAAAACAAACAAGGCCAAAACCCAACTACTACCCTTATCACAAGGCTATTGGGCATTACCTGAAAGATTGCAATGGATTGAGAGATATCCTTGCAAGGAAAATTGCTTTGGGCCACCTCAAGCTATGATAGAAAAATGATGTGAGTGCACCCCTACCCCCCTAATGGTGACAACAACTGACCATATTGAGCCCACCATAAACAAGGCAAAGACAGAGGTTGTTCCTTCAATTGCACCTCAAGTGACTTCAGTAGATTAGCCAACTCCTACCTACAGGCAAATGACGAAGATCAAAGATTTCTTTGATGAAATGGATTTTTCACCTGCGGCCACAACTTACTTATCCAACTGCCTGACTGAATCCACCATCGGCCTTGGTCCCGAATGCTTTATAGCTCAGACCAAACTTCGCCACCTCTATCCCATGCATTAGTCTTCGCTGGTGAATACTAGCCGGTAGTTGAGCATCACAACCGCCTTTTTCTTGGAATGCACCGTTAACAGCACTGGCTTCTGTTGTGCCCTAGTAAACTGTGGCGCCTTTATCAACATCATACCCTCGTCACCTTACGAAGTGTCGACATCCCTGTGAGGAAGATCAAGGCTTTAGGTAAGGTGCTCAGGCAACCCTTGGCCACATAACTGTCGACCTCATGGTCAGCCATGTCCGTCGAGACACTAGATTCCATGTGATTGACATGGAACCAGGATTCCACATGCTCCTCGGCTGACCCTAGATCCACGCCAACTGGGTTATCCCCTCAACTTATCATCAGTGTGTAAAGCTTGTGGCAGGTCCTTCGAGAAGCGAGAGGGCCATGACTATACTGGTCACCAGGGCTCCATTTGAGTATGTTGAATCCTTCTTTGTTGAGACCTCCTTCTTCACCGTACTTGTTAAGGATTCACATCCATTCAACCAGACTGCAAGACTGGGAAGAACATTGTATAAATAAGCCTATGTCTAAAACCAAGAAGAATGGCAAGGCTCAAGGCATCAATCTCAACTACCCTACCTATTCCAAAGGCCAGCTCCCCATCTCCATTTCCTAAATGTAAGAAACAGAAACCTGAACTGGCCTTCCAGTGCATTACCAAAGATGGTAAGGTGATCTACTAGTTATGATAGTGTACAGGGGATTCAAGTGATTCATCATCTAACCCCTTGACCCTGACTTGCCCAAGGAGATTGAATGGTGTTGTGCAGCCGATCATTGCCTGCCTGACCCTAAGCTTACCCCTGGTGCTGCTCCACTCTATTACAAGGATGAACCTCGCCCTTAGGCCAAAGACCTTGAAGAATTTAACCTAGCTGACTTGGGGAAGGAACCTACACTCACTTACATTGGCACTAGACACACCCTGGATCGAAGAGATGAATTGATTGCCCTTCTTCGCAAGTATTGTGATGTCCTAGCTTGGAGCTATAAAGAAATGCCAGATTGGACCCTACACTCATCATGCATCACCTTAATATTGTTATTGAGCCCATCCCTATCAAATAGCACCCGCGAACCTTCTGCCCCAAGCTTGAGTTGAAGATCACTCACCTCATCTGACTGGCCAATGTTGTCCTTACATAGAAAAAATGGCCTAGCTCGTGTTGGCATCGACTTTTACACTTGTACAAAGCATGTTCTAAAGATGAATTTCCCTTACCCAACATTAACATGCTTGCAAAAGTTTCCACGGGCACGAAACCTTATCTTTTATGGATGGTTTCGCTGTGATGACTCTATCAAGACCGCCTTACAAACTCCTGTGGGCAACTTTTGTTGGAAGGTCATACACCTTGGCTTCAAAAAATGCTATGCTACTTGTCAAAGGGCCATGAAAGCCATCTTTCAACACATAATACATCAGACAGTGGAAGATTATGTTTTGTGGATCTCATTATCAAGTCCAAGAAGAAAAATGATCACCTTGGCAACCTCCGAGCAGTTTTTGATCAAGCCATCGGTATAACATATAGATGAACCCGCTGAAATGTGCCTTTAAAGTGTCCTCTGGAAAATTCCTCAGCTTTCTAGTCAATTGATAGGGCATCATCGTCGACCCCTCCGAAGCCATCTCTATCCAGGAGATGCCTCATCTTCGAAAAGCTAAGTAGTTGAAGAGTTTCCTCGGTAAGGTTTCTTATCTTCGCCGATTTATTCCCGCATTGGCCGAACTTATTGCACCATTTCAGTACTTGACGGGCAAGAGCTCCCCTTAGAGTTGGGGTGTGCCCTTATAGCAAGCTTTTGAATAGATTAAGTCAGTCCTCTGTCACCCCAGACCATGATAGTTCCTCAATGGGGTATCCTACTCTTACTATACTTGACCTCCACCCCCAGATCCATAGGGCTTTACTTGCCTGGAAGGTGAATGGGGTGGAGCATCCTGTTTATTACCTCAGCCGGATGATTAGGGAACTTGAGGCTTATTAATCTGAGATAAAAAAAAAAAAACACTGCCTAGCCTTGGTGTACGCCTCACAGAAATTCAGACATTACTTCTTGGCACATTAAATCACACTCATGACTAAGGCCGATCAACTCCGCTACATGCTCACTTGGCCTACCATGTCTAGGCATCTTACCTGTTGGTTGCTTCTTCTTGCCGAATTTGGTTTGACAATCAAGAATCCCACAACTCTCTGAAGCCAAGCTCTTGTCTATCTTCTGGTCTTTTTTTCATACCAACACTACAAGTAGACCTCGAGCCAATTGTATGGGGAGGAGGCAGCCATGATCACTGACATCGACGAACTATGGACGCTTGAGTTCGATGGCTCAGACACTAGCAAAGGTTCTAATGGAGTACCCTCAGGCAAGGAGTGCCGGTATAGTCTGTCAAAGCCCTGATGGTGTCACCATGTCCCTATCCTTCAAAAATGCCTTCTGATGTCTAACAACTAAGCTAAGTACAAGACGCTCGTCATTAGTCTCATGCTTGCCACCAACATGGGGGCTAAATCACTATCACTATGTAAAGGGGATTCCAACTTGATTATAAAACAAGCTGATAATTAAGGAGCCAGCCTTGGCACCTTATCATTCCTGGGTGCATCACTTAGAAGGAAGACTCAGCCATGTCCAATATGAACATCACAATAGGCGCCACAACAAACGTGCTGACAGTTTGCCCTTGATTGCGTCCAAAGTAGAAGTAGACGGTGAACAGCAGACGCTCATAATCATAAAAAGTATTGAACATTGTACAACTTTGAATCTGGTCCCGAAGAACTCCACCTTAGACGATTGGAGACAGCTGACCGTCGACTAGCTCAAGACACCCTTTTTCACTTATGCTTCTACCCTTACAGACTTATTGATGTTGGGAGATATCTTGTACAAACATTGTCCCGAAGGCACTTTAGGCAGATGCTTAGCATCTGTAGAAGCAAAACAAAAACTTCAACTCAGCCATCAGAAGTGCTGTGGCCTCGACAGTTCCCTCTCTATCGTCGCCTCCAGTACATGGGCCTTTTTTTAGCCATCTATAGCCAAGGATACTTCAGATATCCAGCAGGACTATCCCGAATGCATATATGCACCACCCAACACAGAGGCTCTTGTAATTAACGTCCAGGGTAACTGTTGCTAGCTTTTCATCCAGTATTATCTGACAGAATTTCCCCCTAACTGCAGTTCAACCCGGTCTATCAAAAGGAAGTCGGTTAGGTATTTTCTAACAAAAGATGAGTTTTTTTATAAGGGTTTTTTTTGGCGCACCCTACAGTGCCTCCAAGGTGCCCAAGCAGTACAAGTAATCAACGAACTACATAATGGTGATCGTGGTGAGCCCCAGGGCTCCCAAAAGCTATAATTAGAATTGTTATGGTTAGGGTACTACTAGCCGACTGTGGAGTCTGACTCCATCTCACGTGTTGCAAGCCTTGCCAAAGGCACGACGACAACATGCACATGCCAACTTGTATGATACTGGCTCTTTGGCCATTCCACACCTGGGCTCTCGATCTCATCGGCCCCATCCATTCATTGTCCAGAGGCTATATATGGATCATGGTCACTACCAAATGCTTCATGAAGTGAGTCGAAGCCATACCTCTCAAGAGAGCTACGATTGCCAACTTTCTTCATGACCAATTCATCTGTCGCTTTGGCCTTTCGTTGTTGCATCTTCTCAGACAACGGCAAGCCATTCACAGCAATGAAGGCCACACCCTACTCCCTTTGTCTACGGGGATGAGTGTGTGGTACCAGCGGAGATTAAAGTCATCTCTGCCAAGCTAGCCTAGAAAGAAACCAGACTTGTAGCCTTTGAGGGTCTTGATGAAAGAAGATCAAACGCCTTGCATCGACTGAAGAAGTATCATGAGCAGTTCACCAAGGCTTATGGGAAGTCAGTCAGACCACGGTTATTGTTAAAGGTGACCTCATCCTTCAAGCTGCCAAGCATGTATGCACAAATATGTTAGCCCCCAAGTTCACTCCAAACTGGGAAGGTCCCTTTTAGGTGCATGCATCTAGAGATAATAGCTCTCACCGCCTTCTTAACCCCAACGGCGGACAGATCATGGCCCTTATCAATGGCCAATACCTAAAGAAGTATTACTCACAGCCAGTTGCGAGTTGTCCCTCCCACCCTCACCCCTACCCAAGCTTAGAACACTTTAAAAAGTAGCATTTTTGTACATGCATACCTGTTTATAGACTTGTAACTTTTATTACAAGTTCTCACATCTCTCATGTAATGGCATTTTGCCTCAATATTATCAGTGAAAGATCAATTGCCTCAACTCTAGTCAATGATTGTACAATTTTTATTTTAACCCTATCAATTAAATGTCCTGCTGGGAGGTGGAGGGGGGCGACCATTTGAGGCTACCTACACTTGCAGTGCATTCAAGAACAACAAAACATAAACATCACCAAACGACGAGTACAAATGCAAAGGAAGCATAGACAGAAATATAAACATCATCAAACTTAATATAACTCAAAGGTTTGCAGGCCAATATCGGGCTTAATGTCTACATGAAAAAATAAAGTACAAACTATCTAAGGTAGGGGAGCAAGCAACTCTGCAATAGGGTCAAAACTGTAAACCTCTCATGTTTGTCGATGTGTCTGTAGATCAGACCATTTGGCGTTCTACTCGGCATGCTACCTCCCCATCTCTATAATCTGACCCTCCACTTTGGCCCGCTGTATTTGCAACTCGGCCAGCTACTCGTCCACCTCAGCTAGCTCCCTATCTGCCTCCGTCCTCTCCTCATCCAGCACCGTCCGCTGCCTCTCTAACATGCCCTCTTGAATGACCACAAGGGCCATCCCCGCCACTACCTTAGCACTCAGACTCCTTGATCTGATGTAATAAGCCAACCACTCCAACTGGAAGTCAAGGCCAAAAACAACATGAGCTCAAAAAGAAACTTTGATATAACCTCCATAATTCAGCCAGAAGTTGGCACACCACCTAGTATCACTAGCCACTCGACGAATATAGTGTAGGCCATCCTCGCAAATAACACGCCCCTCACAGCGGTTGCCCCTATGAATGTCTGTGGATGTCTCACACTGATCATCACCAGTCAAGCACTATCATAATGGGTAATCCAATTCCCTCCCATGGTGCACCATCCGACTGCCCAACCGAGGATCCACAATTGTCTAACCCTGCCATCCATTGAGAGGGGACTAGGCAGCGCGACCGTATCGCTCTCACCAATTATACTAGAATGCATCGCCATAAGTGTGGAACCGGCGTTAGTCACTGATATTGACAATGTGTCTTGAGGTAGCTCCACAAGTGAAGGAATGGGTGCCTCCTACCACGGCACATGTACTGTAACTGCTGCATGCATCTTCTCTGACTCGCGAGACGCCCCTTCAAAACATATGTCTCTACCTTGGTCCACTAATCACCCCAACATCGAATATCTCAAAATCGCCCACTGGTCACCATATAAAGCCTTTATTCTCTTCGACATCGTCATCGGCTCTTGGATGCCTATACAGCGGGCTAGATCAACTGTCTAGCTCTACAATATAACCCGCAGCCCACTCCGATGCCTCAAGCTCCTCGGTCACCACGGTATCCACTACCTCGACCTCTTCAGCTACCTCGATATCCAATGAATCGACCTTGTCAGCCGCCCCAGTAACCACTGCCTCGGCATCCTTAACCTCGTAGCCCAGTTCATCATGCTCATCGCTATCTCCATCATCAAAATAATGCCAAGCAAACAAGAAGATATATTAGACCGTAACTAGATACAATACACAACAACCATACCAAAAAAAAAAGAAAAAGAAAAAAGAAGGAAAAAATTCCATCAGAGTCTGACTTACCTATTATCTCTCGCAGCTCGTGTGGTCAAAGAGCCCTCGCCAGCCTGCGCAACCTCATAATCATCCCTGCACTCAAGGCTGAAAGGGACCCTTACCGGCACCCAGCCTCCTCAGCACATGGATCGTCAGCTCATCAACGATAGCACCCTCCTCAACATTATCAGGATCCCTGGCATCCTCCTCAACATCCCTCTTTGAGCTAGCACCAAAACCTCCAGTAATCAATGCCGACGTCCCCAAATGCCTCACACTCTATGTCGAAACCAAGCCTAACCCTTTGCCATCAATAAAAATGTCGACCTTGCCCTTTTTGGACGGTGGCTGGGATAGCCAATCCAACCAGGTAGCCTTTAATCACTCCCATCACCTCGCGTACTTATGTAGCACCACCCTAGTAGACGACATACAAGGCCTCTTCCATCCTCTGTCAGGACTGGCCACTCTCAGACTTTATCAACTTAGTGTATCAAAAGGTCGTCTCCATAGTCCATAGTCTATCATACCCACATAGGGCTTCATGTCATAGCCAAATGCCAACGATATGTGATATGGGCTTTACCTCGCCATGTAGCATCTCGTCCTTGCCGGCTTCACACCATCATCAGTCAACACAGAGAGCCATCCCAGGAAGTACCAACAAAACTACCTGCTCCTCTGTTAACTCAGCTCTCCTAGCCAGCTGTATCCGGATGTCTTGCATATGCAACCATGGTGGAGTCCCATAAGAGGAATGCATCTTTAGATATAGGCATGACAAGCACTGGTCCCTCCTGTCCAGCACCCTAGCCAACTCATACCCACGCTTCCTACTGTCGTCCATGCAAACACTCGCCCACCACTATACCAAATGACCACCTATCGTGATGGTTTGACTGACATAATCAGCGTACCCATCATCAAAGAGGGATGCACTTGGTGACACCCTGACGACCGATAATCCACGTAGTACTCATACATGTATCTTTGCAGAAACATCTAGTTAACATAAGTTGAAACCTGAGAATGCCCAAATGACCTTTTCACCTCACTTAAAAATTGGTCCAGCCGTGAATATAGAATGCCCAAGTATATAGAGGCCAACCCACGTCGTTTGTCCCTCGCCATATGGAAAGCCAATGGAAACACATGTGGAGCTATTCCATCCTTATGTGTACTCTCAAAAATAGACCTACAACTGCAGATAACATACATCAAGGACCTATCATATACAACAACGTAAGGTGCATTTAACATTGTGATTACAATGACTTCTCGAAGTGCAGAATTTTTCTAAGTACAAGATTCCTATAATACGCACGACAAGACATAGTGACAAAAGTGCACAAAATATACGAGAACACACAAATGTAAGACAACAAACTATGTACCTCGATAGGAACATGGCGAGGAACGCCACCAGCTCATATCTCTGTCCTTATAATAAAGATCCATATGAAAATCCCGGCTGACCCAACTTTTGCCCTAATCATGCCACCGCTGCCCTTTTAGAAGTGTCTGATCCATCCGTCATAGGTTACATTCGGTTCTTCTTCGTCTCAGCTAGACTACTTTCCATCTTCTTAAGCACCACCCAATCCTTTACAGTCAACCGTAGTGCATGATGGGCAACCCTATCAGCATCATCACATCCAGTAATGTCGCCCTATCTCCCCAAACCCATTGATAAAAGTGTGCGTCTGGGAACTCTATCTCAACAACAGCAACATCAGGGCACTCACATCTCTAGCCAGCTCTACCCCTCTGGCAGTCACCTCTATCATTAACAGCAACCCCAGCATCCACAGTGTCTCCGACCGGGCCGGGCTCTCCATAATGTAGTCACACCCTATGGAATCGCATTGTAGGCCTTTAACATCATGGGTACCATGGCATATCTAGTCCCCCGGCCAGTAGGGCCAACACATACCTGGGCGACATCACACGTGTAACATTCTCATTTGGGATTTGAACAGAAGGTGATGGCACCATGGGACTCTCACTCATAGACGGACCACTCTAGGGCACAGTGAACGCCCTGTCTACCACCTGTTTGTATAACTTTTTTCACACAACTCCTTGGCCGTGAGCTAGGCACGACCCTTTTTGCCGCCAGCAATGTGTTGCTCTTGCTCGGCTCTAGATCAAAACTCTTGACTCCACTGTCATCAAAATGTCAAAGGCACCGTCGACCCCTCGGCAAGAGCCGGTGCGGCCACTACAACCTGAGGTTCCGGTGGCCGACTAGTAGTCCCACCTCGTGGCCTTACCCATTGCTTCTTACTCATTGTCTTGACCATAAAACCATTGGCATTGCCCCCATTACCACACGGCTCATGGCTTTGGTGTGCCGTGGCCTCAGCCTCCTTTCTCCAACACCCATGACCTCTTTCATTCTCATCCTTCGGCCCCTTCCCTTTCCCCATTCCTCTATTCCCTTCCCTAATCCCTCACCCATAGGCTCCCTTTACCGATTAGCCCATTCTCCCCTTTGCCAGTAGGTCGCGGTTGTATGTAATGGGTCAACCTCAACATGTGATCGGCCGGTGCCACTTCTTCCGTCCCCAATTCAACCTTGCTGTGTCAAAAACCCACCTTTACTATCTCTATGGGTTTCTTATGAGGATTTTAGTCTCACCATGGCCACTTCAATGTCTTTCTCTTCCTTCTTTCTTCTCCCTCCTTCTCTCTCTCTCTCTCTCTCTCTCTCCCTCTCTCCCTATATATATATATAAAGTCTTGAAGAATGAGGTGAAAGACTCCCCAACTACCCTTTTTATATGTTGCCAAATATTTAATCTTGGCCACTCATTAAAAATTCTAAAAAACCTTATCCACTTAATCACGGATTCCCTCCCCCCTCCAACATTGCACCACGTCTTTTACTCTTCCCCAAAAACTTTTCATTGACGTTATTTTTTTCTCCCCCCGATGTTTATGCGTGCGATGTCTACTCAGGTTGTCCCGCTCGCCTATCCCATCTATGCAGGGGGCTTATGTTCTCAACTAATCTTGGCTGGACCCATGGACCCACTGTAGGTCCCATTTTGTGCGACACGTCAATATTGTCAACATGCAATTTTCAACGCTCGTAGATGGTCAAAGAGACGCACGTTCAAGTCACGTGCATTTCCTCCATCTTTTCTTATTTCTTGCGGCTCCTCCCCAAATAAACTTAATTATTTACGGCCTGTTGTTGCTAGACTTCGGTGCACCTCAGCCTTCCCTGGAGGGGGTTGGCCTTCCCCTTTGGGGGTCAGCGGCTTTCTCTTTTAGGGGGTCAGCCTACTTTTCCCTTTAGAAGCCCACAGCCTTCTCCTTTAAGGGGTCGATCTGCCTTCCCCTTTAGAGGTCGGCGCCTTTCCTTTTAGAGGTCGGCGCCTTTCGTTTTACAGGATCAGCATGCCATCCCTTTTATCCTCTATGACTCAACAATATCTCCTATTCGGTCAAGTGCTATGGGAGTACCCGTTCCTGCGTGCCAACTCTATGATGATTGTCGTCGCACCCTTGCACCGACTTCGCAATGCTTGTCGCCATGCCCATGCATCATTCTTGCACCACATGCCCCCGGCATGACATCCATTATTGACAGATGTCACCATGCTCATGCGCCGTTCATGCATCACGTGCCCCTTGCATAACACCCACTCCTGCGACACATGTCAATGTGTCTGTTGTCATTCATGGGTCACGTACCCTTGACACGACGCCCATTCCCGTGATAGACGTCGCAGTGCCTATGTGCCATTCTAGCATTACTTGCCCCCAACACGACGCCTACTTCCGTGACAGACATCACCTCGCCCATGCGCCACTTCCATGTCACCTGCCCCCGGCACAATGACCTTTTTCGCAACACCTACCTCCCGCCCATGCGCCGCTACCATGTTATGCGCCCCTGGAAATCACACGACTTTTGCGCTCATACTCTATGCTGCTAATACAGTTGCACCCCCTGCTCCTTGGCACACTACCGTGCCTCCCAACATTGGTCCATCTATTAATCACACCAACCTTCACCTTGGACGTGGAACATGCTTTGACCCCACTCTTTAGAGCATGTAGAATTCCGAGGTGCCCTACTCGCAATTCTCTGTATGAGGACTGTTCACAATAGGATGGACTCACTCTTTAAGACAATGTCTCTGCCTGGGGTGGCTTGCATCACACTAGGCATGCCTGAGTTGTAACCATGTCGTATTCACATTATCGGTGATCATCGACGCCCCTAGAATGATGAACCCGGGGTCACTGCGAGATATGAGGAGGTCATTGGAGGGCATCGCACCTAGATCGAAACTCTTGACTCCACCATCATCCAACGTCAAAGGCACCACCATCCTTTCTACATGAGCCGGCGTGGCCGCTGCACCCCAAGGTGCCAACGGTCGACTAGTAGTCCCACCTTGTGGCCTTGCCCATTACTTCCTCCTCATTGTCTTGACCAAAACACTGGCATTAACCCCATTGTCGTGCGGCTCGTGGCCTTTGGTATGCCTCGGCCCCGACCTCCTTTCTCCAACACCTATCACCCCTTACATCCTCATCCTTTCACCCCTTCCCTTTCCCCATTCCTCTATTCCCTTCCCCAATCCCTCACCCTTAAGCCCCCTCCTCGCTTTACCGGTTGGCCCCATTCTCCCCTTTGCCATTTGGCCATGGCCTCCATGCAATGGGTCAGTCCCAATATTGGATTGGCCGGTGCCACTTCTTCCCATCCCAATTACACCTTGCCACATCACAAACCCACCTCTACACCTCTTTGGGCTTCTTGTGAGGCTCTTAGTCTTGCCGTGGCAACTTCAATGTCTTCTTTCTTCACCCTCCCCCCTCTCTCTAAAGTGAAGAATGGCGTGAAAGACGCCCCAACTACCCCTTTTTATATGTTGTCCAAGATTTAATCATGGCCACTCATTTAAAATTTAGAAAAATCTTATCCACTTAATCAGGGATTGCTCCCCAATGTTTCACCATGTCTTCACGCTTCCCCTATAACTTTTCATAAAGTAATTTTTTTCTCCCACCGATGTTTATGCATGTGATGGCCGCTCAGGTTGCCCCTACGCGCTCACCCCATGCAGGGGCTTATTTTCCCGACCTATCTTAGCTGGACCCATGGTCCCATCATAGGTTCTGTTTTGCACGACACGTTGATATTGTCAACAAACAATTTTCAATGCTCATAAATGGTCAAAGAGATGCACGTTTAAGTCACGTGCATTCCGTCCATCTTTTCTTATTTCTTGACTCTTCCCTGAAAAGACTTAATTTTGCATGGCCCGTAGTCGTTAGCGTGTTGACTTTGGCACTCTCTGCCTTCCCTGGAGGGGGTTGGCCTTCCCTTTTGGCGGTCAGCGGCCTTTTTTTAAGAGGGTCGGCCTACCTTTCCCTTAAGGGTCTGTAGTCTTCCCCTTTATGGGGTTGACTTGCCTTCCCCTTTAGAGGTTCGTGGCCTTCCCTTTTAGATGTCGGTGGCCTTTCCCTTTAGAAGACATGCCATCCTCCATCCTCTATGAATCAATCTCTTTTTTGGTTAAGTGATATGGAGCACCCGTGACTGTGTGCCGATTCTGCGAAGCCTGTTGCGACACCCACGCATCAACTTCACGACACCCGTCACCGCTTCCATGAGTCGTTCTTGCATCACGTTCCCCCAGCACGATGCCTACTATCGACAAAGGTCGATGCACCCATGTGTCATTCATGTGTCACATGCTCTCTGCACGACGCCCACTCTCGTGATAGACATCAGCGTGCCTGTGCCCCGTACATGACGCCCACTTCATGACAGATGTCATCGTATACGTCTACCATTCTTGTGTCAGTTGCCCCTGATATGACTCCTACTTCCATGGTAGATGTCAGCTCGCCTGTGTGCCACCTGTGCGCCACTTCCATGTCACGTGCCCCCCGCATGATGCCCTATTTCGCGACACCCACCGCCGCACTCATACACCACCACCATGTTATGCACCCTCATGCATCACACACTTCCACACTCATAGGCTGTGCTACTAATGCAGTTGCATCCCCTATTCCCTGGCACATTACCGTGCTTCACAGCATTGGTGCATCTATTCACCACACCATGCGCCCTCATCTATTCATCATTCAGAGGGGCTTCGCTTGCAGTGCTCCGGCATGAGGATTGTTCGCAGCTGGATAGACTCACTCTTAAAGATACTATCTCTGCTTGGGGCGGCTTGCATGACACTAGGCATGCCTGAGCTATGACCACGTCGTACTCACGTTACCGGTGATCGTCGATGCCCTAAGATGATGACCCCTGGGTCACTGGGAGACATAAGGCAGGTCTTTGGAGGGCATTACACCTAGTTCTCCTGATAGTTAAAGCGTAAGGACCTTCCCTAACCACTTTCAGGTTCTCCGTGTCACTTGATGCACCCTTATGGGACTCAGTAAATGCTTTGGACCAGTGACTAGGGCAAGGGCATTCTCTGATCATGCCGACGCTGTGTGGTCAGTCTTTTTAGACAAGCAGTGCAAAGTTGTGCGAGGCAAGCAGCACGAGTATGGGAACCAACATCCCAAAGGAGCATCGACATTTGTCGACCCCTGGTGATGTGTCACTACCAGGGACAGCACGTGTTGACTGATGACACACATACTTTTGCTTATAAACAATGGACTTTGAACTTCATCTAAAATAGAGAACTTTATTTGCTAAAATTACTTTCTTACTCTAGAATTCAGAGCTACAGAATCCTAGAGAGAGAAACATAACATTAGACCGTAACATTGGACCTTAGCTTGGACTGTTGAATGTCGGCTCTGTTTGCCTTGGCCCTCGCCCTCACAACACTATCACTCCTCAGGCCTTGCCTAGAAAGTCTTGCTCTCTGCCCTTACTCCACCCTCACTGTGTCCCACTATTGATTACGTGGTAGCTGACTCGGATTGCATTCTTTGTGGTGCCTTCACGCAAGCTTTGAACCCAGTTCCTTAGCATCAAGTAGCTTGTTGTGCCTACGCCAAGCCAAAAGAGTTTGTCCCTACTTCATCGAAAGATTGAAAAGACAATTCATTAGATGATGCCACTCGACAATTATGAGTTAAGAATTTTAATATGTAATAATAAATAATAAAATGAATTACCATTATAAAATAAGTAACTTCCTTTTTTTAATAACTTCTATTTTCTCTAGTTTGCACATGCATCACATCTATCAATGTATACTATACAAAGATAAAACCACTTTTGATTTAAAAGATACTTATGGTTTACATTCTGATTTTGTCAACAGGTCATAGGAGAGTGATAAATTAAATGTACGAACCAATTATTGAAAATTTTGATTTGAAGTTATTAAAGTAATTTAATACATCATGACAAAATTGTAAAATGTCAGCCGTATCACTACAACTTGATCAGGTCTCCCTAGTTCCTTTATATGTTATTGTACTTTCATAACGCCAACATCCAAACATAAAATTTAGTGCTGTAATTTGAGTGAGCATTAAAACCTATTTTTTTTTATTTCATAGCTCTATTTCAAATCTTTTGATTTCTTTCTCATATTTCTGTAATTTGAGACACTACATTTTGATTTTTCTAGAGCATATCTATGCTCTAGATCTTAACAACATTTCAATTAAAATAATTGTCAAAAAGACTTTGAAAATAACAAAAACAATTTTTTGAAAGTTAAAGACTTTATGACCATTCAAACTCTTTATCTTGTTGTTGCTATTTTTATGTAATTTTATGTGCCATATCGTTTTGCTTTCACGCTCTCTCTTTGCAATTTGTTCACCACTGCTAACATTTGAGACAAGATGTTTTGTTTTTGCCTTAAAGCACCTGCTGTTCGAGTAAGAGCGCGTGTGAGAATGAAGCGGGAGCATGAGAGCAGAGAAAACAAGAGCATGAAAGCACAAAGCAAGAGCAGAGAGCAAAAATTGAGAACAAAAGTGTTATCCACTTTACAATGATTTGGTGATTTAGGCCTTGCCAAATCCTTGTTGCGCATATTAAGTCAAAAGTTACCAGCTTGCCTCGAACTATTAGTGACGGACCCTTTATTTGGCTGGAGAAAGCCCATGTAAGTGTTCTCGGAGGTTATAGATTACAAACTATTATGCTCTGTTTGGCTTGCTAGATAAGAGCTTTAGATAGGATAAGAATAATCTTATCCCATATTTGGCCATAAAAATCAGTCTAATTTCAAATCCGAGTGGTTTTATCCAACTCACGAGGGATATAGTTTTGGAATGGGGGCTGGTTTAAAAGGATAAATTTGCATAAGATCTGAAAGTTTGAGGTTGTTTGCATGAAGAATTTGGGTTTTTTTTATTCCACCACGCCAACCTTTTACTTTGTTCCCCTAACCACCAACGACAGTAACGTCTCAGATTTTGGTTGTTGTCGTCTAGGTTTTTAGGATGAAATTGCAAGTTCATACTGAAATGTTAGTTGGCAGCCAAGTCAAGCTTTAAAATTTCTTCTATCTCTTTTTTTCTCTCTCTCTCTCTCTCTCTGCTCTTTCACCCGTAGCCGTTCGCTTTCCCTGAGCCAATCACCATGGCCACTTCTCACTGGCCGCCACCTTTCCCCCATCACCCAAACCCAACCACCACCCCTTTTCCATTAACCTACCGGTACCACCTTTACTTCCCACAACCCAAACTACTGTCGCCACCCCTTTCTTTTGCTCTCTGCCCCACTTTCCCAACAGCCAACACTGCTTTATAACACAATATGACCGTTTCCCTCTTTCCCATGACCCGTCACCGCCGTCTCTCCCCCTTTCATCTTATTATTGCCATTCTTCCGTATTAACCACCACCACTTTCTCATCCAAAACACCGTCGCTGCCCCCTTTCCAATAACTCGTTGCTATCGCCCCCTTTATCATAACCAATTGCTACCACCCCTTGTCCATAACCTATCGTTGCTTTCTCCAAACCCACGCCATCTTATACATTACTCTCCATTTGTAGTCGATGCAGCCACAAACACACCACTTAAACCACCCTCCAACCTAAATCCTCAACCCAATGGCATCTTGAACCTCATAATCCTAGCCATAGCCTTAGCCTTACCGTATCACCATTGCTGTTTTTGTGGCGATAGTGATTTACTTGTGGTGGTTGATGAATCGTAGTCGGTTGGTGCCATGTTTGATGTGGCTGTTATGTGGGATTGCGATGTGAAGTAGAAAATTTCCCTTCAAAATTAACCATCCACCTATGAAATTTAAGCTTTTGCCATCAATTGGTGATTAGAGCACAAAAATTTGAAGTCTCGGATGTTGAGGGAAAAAAGTCGAGTTTCGTGCAAATGACTCCAAACTATGGGGTTTTATATGCAATTAATCCGGTTTAAAATTTGTCCAAGCCCTTCTAAATCTAAAGAAAAAGACGGGCCAAGAAAAATCAACAAAAACAGCGGCAAAACAAAAAGGGGGAAGAGGAGAGCTGACCACAGAGCCTACCGCCGGCACAGAACTGATCGCCGCTGCCGACCGGTAAGCATCTTCCGCCGTTATCTTCTTCGATTTCTGTTTCTCTTCTCCTTCCATCTCTGTCCCTCTTTCACTTTCTCGGTCTCCATTTCATTATTTTTTCTCCACCGAGTGATTAATGCCTAAATATTTGTTTTTCTGAATCTTCTAGACCTATGTTTTAGTAATTCAACCTTTGTAATTTCCTTTAATGCCTAGATGGGTTGATTTGCCGTGTCATTTATTCTGCCGTGTATTTAAAATGCAAACGCCCCCAGGTGCTCGATAAAATGTCTGAAAGAAATGTAGAAGAAAAACAAGCTTCAAAAAGCTTCTTAAAGTTTAGTAGGATTAATTTTTGTTGTAGTTACTCACTCAAAATGTTCACTTTATATTGTTCTACTTAGAGGAGAATAATCTGGATGTGGTGAACAGCAAACGCTTAAGGGTTGTTGTTGAAGGATTGTGTAATGTTAGTTCAGCTTCTCATCGTAACAATATACCACCCTCTGCATCATAAGGTAGTTGGGACCCTTTTGTAATCGTGTAAGAGAAGCTCCGTCTTTTGTAATCTAACTATTCAAACCAGAATGAAAAGCTGTATCATATTCCAAGGTGTCTTAAGTGACTTCAGATAACAAGATCACGAACTTCTTCTGTTGGAATAGCACTTGATTTATAATCTATGGGAAAACTCATTTTGGTGTAACACATCTTTTGGTGTTACGCAACAACCTATTTAAAATGGTGACTAACTATTCAAACCAGAATAAAAAGCTGTATCATATTCCAAGGTGTCTTAAGTGACTTTATATAACAAGATCACGAACTTCTTCTGCTGGAATAGCACTTGATCTATAATCTATGGGAAAACTCATTTTGGTGTAACACCCCTTTTGGTGTTACGCAACTACCTATTTAAAATGGTGACACGTGGCACTATGAAAAACTCTTAAAATATGACAAAACAAAAATATTAAATAGTAAATAACTACCTCAAGGACATGTTTGATTTTTACATTTTATAACACTTTTATCATGCTTGATTTTTTAATAAATCTTAATTCAACCACTATATATTTGCTTGCGCATCGTGTGTGCGATACTGCCTTTTTGATATTAGCCTTGACATGAATACCAGTGACTAAAATGTTATCAATTTATATGTTATCATGCATACTCATGAAATTGAATCTAATATTTATCTTTAGGGTGGACTATCAGTGAACATATCGATGATGCGTTGCACGCTAATAATTTGTATAATGAATGAGTCGCACACGGATCGCGTGTGTACGACATCTTGTGTATATAAAGCAAACACCACCTTTGGTTTAATGAAGTGCTTTTTGGTTTTACCTTCATATCTTTGTGACGGTTGACATTTCTGAAAATGAAATGTTCACTGTCCCAGACCATGACCACCATACCACGACAATCATGATGCCCTTTATATATATTTTATTTTCTAATAATGCCAGTAGTTAAATCACTAAATGTAATTTTTAGCTTCCTATTAAAGAGTGCAATTCAATTCTCGTTCAAATGCATAATAAATAAACAAATTTTATAATAATGAGCTTAGGCTTATGATAAGAAAAATGCTATGCGAATTTATAGCACACACGATTGGTCTTGCCTCTACTTTGGACTATATATAAAGCCAACACCATCAGGCAGTCGGTGTAACGCCATTTGATGTCACATAACTACATGCTTAGGAGATTCACACTTGGCATCAAAAGAATTTTTTCTTTTAAATGTAACAAAAAATTTACCTAATACAAATAACTAACTCAAGGGGTTTTTTCTTTCTGTCTCTGTTACAAACAGTGGAAAGCATTTGTGAAAACCAAAAAAAGTTCGGTTTTTGATCTTCTGTTTCCTTTTAAATCTCTTCAATCTTCTTATGAATTAAGGACGAACTTATGGGTACTTGATACTATCAAGCATATGCAAGTGCGTGTTTTTATCGGGCTATGGGTTAATTGACCTAGAGATTGTAGTTGGAAGATCTACGCATCGAGTGATTTCTCAAAGAGTATGTGAGCTGTGTAACGCCAAAAGAGGTCATTTCTAGCTAAAATGGGTGCGAAATGTGATTATAAATAATTGAAGGGGGCGGGTTCTTCATAAAATAAGCAATTTGTTTCCAAAATAGTTGAAGGGGGTAGAATACTGAAATTAAATCCGTCATTTTTCAGTTGAGATCGCTTCAAAGTCGCCTCGTTACTCAAGACTAAAACATACAGGTATGTCACTCCATCGTGTGAACTGTGTACGTGTATGTTTGTACATCCTTAAAACACAAAGTCGGTCTGTTTAATTTGGCAATTTGGATTTGTATATGAGTCAACCTAATAAACTTGTTATTCGTTGATAGACTTGGAAACCCAGATGTCTCAAAGGGGTGTTTGGCAACTAAAGAGGCTGACGGTCAACTATTGCAATTGGGGAGGCAGTAGTAGGGGCATCAGGTATATTTACTGCTTTATTCTACCACCTGGGTTTTATTTATTTTTGTAAAACGAGTACATTCGGATCCAACTTAGATACTTTAATTGATTTTGTTGTACAAACATCGCGCTGTTTTTATACCTTGTTTTCATTGGGTAGAAATGATGTGTTTGGCTGATTGGAACGAGTTAGTTGATTGCTGTTGCTGTACTAAGCCAAAGATTTAATGTGTCTGTTTCTACACCAACCAGATTATATTTACGATCTCGTAAATCTTGTAGAAAGGTTTGTGCGCAAGTGCCATAAGAATTTGATGTACCATTAACTTCATATTTTTATTTTTATTTGGTTCTGCATTAAAATCGTGGAGCATATTACAGTAATGGAATGGGGAAAGAATAACCACGGACTAGAAATTAATCAGAGTTCGTTGTTTTTGGTAGATGTAATGAATGCATCTTTGTGGTGTAGCGTGGAAGTATTCAGTAAGGTTTGCCCTTAGGCATTTCTGTGGGCCTGCAGTAAGGGGCATTGTTGGTAGATTCGTTCAAAATTTAGCAAAGGGCATTCTTTGCCATCATGCATTGCGTAGGATCTATCATGGTTGGGAGCTGAGTGCTGTTTTAGACCTTCTTGATAGGCTCCATACAGTTTGGGAGGTTAGAGATGGAGTAACAAGTTGTGGAGGGACGCCCAAAGGGTTAATAATTGTTCTGTGATTGTGACAATACACACTTCCCCGAGTACCTGATTTATATGGCGTTGGTTTCTCTTAAGGCGTGCTTTTTTTCCTGGGAGGCTTCCAATAATGCAATACTAACCGGGAATAATCTAAGGAAGCGTGGGAAGTTTTTTTTTTAATTGGTGCTATACGTGCAAAGGTGCTGGGGAATTAGTCAACCATTTTGTTGTTGCAACGCCTTGTGGTTCAAGGTCTTTGGGAGTGGGTGATGCTTAAATCTGTCATTAATTTGATGAGATGGAGGATGTAGTTTGATCTTTGAGGCTGATTCCCTTTGGCTTGTTCTGGTCCTTATGGTTGGGAACGTGTAGACCAACTTTTGGAGGGGTGGAGTTGCCGATTTAGAGTTTGAAGACTTGATTTTTGCACATTCTCTTTTGTTAGGTCTAGGGGGCAAAGCCTGAAGAAGCCTTACTTCAGTTTCTAGGACAGTTTTGTTGAGTTTATAGATCTTTGTGGTATACTTGTTATTGTTATATGGGGCAAAAGAGAAGTATATCCCTCTTCACCTTACTTATTGGTTACATATGGCCGTTTTATTACCTCGTTTCTCAGTTTATTGGATATACGCTGTATGTATACTTTTAAAAAAATGGAAATGTAAAGATTAAAGTTCTATATTACTAGGTCCTTTCTGGTTCCTTGCTTCTATTGTTAAATGCAACTAGGCCTTGTTGACCACTCGTGTTCTACTTATAGCCTAGTGGTCCTACTTAAGCAAGGCCAATCACCTTGTAAATATTTCTACTGAACCTATGATATTCATTGGTAATTTCTGGACTGCTCCTAAATACCTGTCTGTACTTCCTAAGTTGTATTCATAATATTGAATACAATACCTCTTTGTACCTATATATATGTATCTCAAAGTACTAAAACAATGTGATGAGATTTATCAACCGTAAACATTTGGTAATATTGGAGTGACAGCATTTTCTTCAGGTAAACTAAATAATTAGAGTTAAAAGCATGCAAAGATAACAGGAAGAACATGTCAAAGTAATGAATGCAACTATGTGGTGTGGCAAGGAACTGTTGAGTAAGGCTTTCCCTTTGTTACTTTTCTGTGCCTGGGGTAAGGGGCAATGTTGGTAGATTTGTTCATAAATCAGCAGAGGGCATTGTTTGCCGTAACGTGTTCTGTTTCAGATCTTCTTGATAGGCTCTCTACAGTGTGGGAGGATAGAGATGAGGGTGACAGGTGTGGGGAGGGAGGTCCGAAGGGTTCTTTTCGGTGAAGTCTTGTTATGTATTGTTTTGTCATTGTGACGATACTCCCGTGGGTACTCCTATTTGTACACCATTGGATTTTCTCAAGATGTGCCGGCTTTCAATAATGCAAAAGTATGCCCCTAAAATATATAACCTCAACAAAACTGTCCAAGAAACTGAAGGAAGAATTCATAAGGGTTTGCCTCCAAAGTGTTTGCCTCCTAGGCCTAACAAAAGAGAATTTGTAAAAATCAAGACTTCAACCTCTAAATCGGCAATTCTGCCCTTCAAAAGCAGGTCTGCACCTGTCCAACCATAAGGACCAGAACAAGCCAGGGGGAATCAATTCAAATATCACACCGCCTCCTCCGTCTCATCAAATCAATGAAGATTTAGGTATCACCCACTCAATACATAGGAGGCTAAAAATCAGCTCCCAAAAACCTTGAGCCACAAGGCAATGCAACAAGAAATGATCGACCAATTCACCAGCACCTTTGCATATATAGCACCAATTAACAAAAACCTTCCAGCACTTTGTAGATTATCCCAATTAGCACGGGGCAAAGAGAAGTATATCCCTTGTTGGTAATTTCATTGAGGCCATTTCATTACCTCGTTTCTGAGTTTACTGGATGTACTCTGTATGCTTTTCAAGAGTGAAAATGTAAAGACCACAGTTCTATGTTACTAGGTCCTTTCTGTGTCCGTGCTATTGTTGTTAAACCCAACTAGACCTTGTTGACCACTTGTGTTATACCCTAGAAGTCCATCTTAAGTAAGCCCGATCACCAAGTAAATACTTCAACTCTTAGTTGCAGGAAACTCCTAATATGGTGACGTTTCTCTCTCGGAAACTCGCTTTTGCGATCCCAAGTTAGGAGCTCCATGGGATCTCGTCCCAAGCTAAGATGGGAACTCGATCCCGCTAGCTGGATAGAGATGCATGGAACAAATGATAGAATACATGAAAATCAAGCTCTTTTCAACTCAATTCCTTGTTTCTCTCTTCCTTCAAGTCCTTAAAGTCTCCTTGTCTGTTGTTGCTATCTATTTAAACTATGCTAAACAAATGATAATACTCTTTACGCATTTATTTATTCAAGCCGCTCCCAACCTCAGATTCTTCTTGGTGCTCCCGCCCCCGCCCCGCCCCGCTCCGGCTTTGTGCAACTAAGCTTCTACTGAACCATATCATATCCATTGGTAATGGCTGTACTGCTCTAAATACCTGTCCTTACTTCCTAAGTGTATTAGTAATAGTGAATACGATACTTCTTTTTACTTACATATACATTTCTGAAACTACTAAAACGCTGTGATGAGATTTATTTGCTTTAGATGTTTGGTTCATTGGAGTGACCGCATTTTCTTGAGGAATTTTCTTTTGAGGGTAAACTAAACATATTATAGTTAAAGCATGGAAAGATAACATAAGAACATGTCAATGAAACATAAGCAGCGTGAAAATTGAAGTAGGTAGAATCTGGGAATAGTTGGCGGACTGCAATTGAAGTGATTCTTGAATATTGCTAATGTCATTCCATGTCTCACGATATCATTTACAATCAACTTGCTTTCTTTTCTTCACTCTCACCCACTCCCTCACCACCCGCATACCCGACGACCTCTTGATATTCCAACTTTGTAACGTGTGAAGTCCAGTTAAGACTTGATTATTTGATGCCGATGGGGTACCACTTAAAGAGTTGTGGTTGCATTCAATGGGTTCAAAAAATGTTCAAACAAAGAATTCTTGTTTAAAAAGCTCCCCAGAATTAATAAAGCAAGGAAACTGTGTGATGTAAAAAGACTAGAATATAAAGAGAGGAAGGAGAAACAGAATAACAGAAGGGGAGAATGGAATTTTTTCTCAATTCATTATCTGATCCCTCTATTACAAGGTGTGGTCCTTTATAATGACAATGTAAACTATAATATGGAAATATTAATCAACTCCTAAATGATTCAATCAGATCGCAACTGATCTGATTGGACCTTACGTTTATTTAATTATTGAATGTGAAACCCCCAATTTATCTCTTGCTTATAATAAAATCCTTAATGGATGTCTTGGATTTTCGAGAATAAATCTGCCAAATGTTCTGTTACGCCAAGTTGTGTTTCCATCATTCTCCTCGGGTTGAAAAGAGCTGTCCTCTGGAGAGATAAAATGTTGGTACCGCTCTAAGAAGCTGGGATCAATGCGGCAAAGCTCGTCCTCACCAAGCCAGGTACAAATGTAGCTGGGAAGTTCTGCCATTAACTAGAAATCCTCCCTGGGGAGAGGATACGGTTTCGAAATCCAAGATACTGTCAATGGCCACAAGTGGCTGCGATCAGTCGGAAGGAGAGGTAGGGACCAGAGACGAAATAATGGAACTCGGAGGGACGCCTGCAGACACCGTAGGAGGCTCAAAAGTGTCTCGGTAAGGAAACAAGTCCTGCACATTGAAAACTCGGGTGATGCTCATATAAGAAAGCAAGTCAAGCAAATAAGCATTAGGTTCTTGTCTCTGAATGATACGGAATGTTCCAAGGGCTCGAGCATGCAACTTTTTAATTTTGCTTACTCTATACTTCCTCAGTCCCTTAATAATTGATCATCTTCTCTTTTTGGGTTGTCCCACAAAAATTGATCACTTCCAAATTAAGAAAGATTCTGTAGGTATGTTTACATATTTACCCTTTTTATACTTTTTTTTATTCTATTTCTCTCTCCGTATTTAACTCTCTACCAATTCATTTTCTCTCTCTTGGCCCATCACTTTACAAATTTTTATTCTATTTCTTTCTTTACATTTAACACTCTACCAACCAATTTTTTTTTTCATGGCCCACTCTCTTCTCCCCTCTCTCTAAAGGTAAAATGGGAAAACCACACAATACATAACCAAAATCCTTAATATGCGTGCAAAGTAAAAGTGACCGATATTTTGGTGACGGAGGGAGTATAATATAGTAGAATAATTGTACAGAACAGGCGAAGAACTCAAAGAAGATTCATAGTAAATAGACTGGGCTCACAAGGAAATCAATCCAATCCGATCTAGATCCAATTGGTCCCTTCCTTTTCTAAGTATGACAAAGCTTCCTTCTAAACTAAGGCACGCTCGATAGTAAGAAGCGAATTTTGGGTTAACATTTGGGGGGGACACGAGCCATAACAAAGTCGCCTGCATTAAACTTAAGTTGCCTACGGTGGCCATCTACAGCAAGTTATAGTTTTTGTTACTGAATATGGGTTTGCAACGTATTTCAGCATGTAAATAGCGACTATGCTGAGCAAAAACATTGGCGGATTCCAACGCGTGGGAGTTGGAAGGTGAGGGAACCAAGTCTATAGGCTGACGGGGGAATAACAGGTGACAATCTCAAAAGGGCTCTTGCTAGTGGTGCGGTTGATGGAGTTATTGTAGGCAAACAAAGTAACTAATGAACTTCACATCCCGGTCAGACATAATAGAGGAGGGTAAGCCATAGAGGTGAACCACTTCCCGGAAGAACAACTTAGCTTCATGCGAGGCATCAACAGTCTTGCTTTATGGAATAAACTGCACCAGGGGAATAGCGATATACAACAAGGACGGAATCGTGCCCACTAACAGTTTTGGGCAAGCTTGAGACAAAGTCCATGCTCACATCTTGCCACGAGAGGTGGCTAACAGGTAAGGGAGTGCAAAGACCGGTGTTAGATTTCTTAACTTTAGCTAACTAACAAGTTTTGACACTAGGAAACACTGTGAGCGACATCCCTCTTCACGGAGGGCAATAGAATCTGTCTTCAACCAAAGCACTGGTTTTCGCCCTCCCAAAAAGGCTAGCAAACCCAGTAGCATGTAACTCCCAAATAAGAAAATCATGAATTAAAGTACAAGAGACGCACAGGCGAGTCCCAAGAAAAAGAAAGCCGTCTCTCACAATATAATCGAGATGATCATGACAGTGGTAGGCCTGAAGATCTGGAATGATAAGACCAAAATCAGGACAAGTAGCGCACCCATCCTTAAATTTATCAAAGTCGACAACATGGACACTCATGGACTACAAGACAAGAAAGATACAACTCAAAGCATCACTTTGTTCTCTACACCGACACGATATTTAAGAACGAGTATTGTTGTAAGGCTACCCAGTTGGCATGACGGGGATTTAACTTGCATTAGGAGTGTAGGTATTTGAGGATATCATGGTCAGAGTACAAGACGAACTCATTGGGTAACAAGTAGTACCGCCAATGCCATAAACCCTAAATGATAGCATAACACTCCTTATCATAGGTACAGTAGCGTGGTTGAGCATCATTGAGTTTTTTGCTAGATATGTGAATAGGGTGGCTATGCTGACTTAAGACGCCCCTAATGCCACACCAGAAGAATCGCAAGAAACTTCAAAGACTTGGGAGAAGTCTGGGTGTTGTAAGACGAGAGCAGAAACTATGCACTGCTTGATTGTCTCGAAGGCACGAGTGGCTGCCGGTGTCCACTGGAACTAAGGGGAGCCGTAATGGAACTAAAGCTCTTAATGAAGCGTCGATAAAATGTGGTCAATCCATGAAAGTTGCGAACCTCTAAAACCTTCTTTAGTTTGGGCCAGTCGGTGACCCTTCCAACTTCTTGGGATTGACAACAATCCTTTGTGCGGAGATAATAAAGCCTAAAAAGGACACGTGAGACTGTAGAAAGTAACATTTCTTAAGATTGGCAAGCAACTTGGATGTAATGGTGGGTGTCGAGAACCTGACCAAGGGTGGTCTAAATGAGTGCGCTCAATGTTTCTAAAGATCATAATATCATCAATAGTATGCCACTAAAACTTTCCTGAGGAAGGGGCGCAGGATCTAAGTCATCACTCGCATGAATATGCTGGGGGCATTAGATAGACCAAACGGCATACTAACCACTCGTAAAGACCATCGGAGTAGCATCGAGAAGGAGCTAATAGCATGGTGTCTTGAAGGCAGTTTTCCACTCATCTCCAGGTTTTATCCGAACCTGATGATAAACACTGCACAAGTCAAATTTCGAGAACCAATGAGAACAGGCATCACATCTAACATGTTGTCTATGAAGGAATGGGTAGTCTATACTTGACAGTGGTTTTATTGATGGCATGACTATCAACGCACATTCGCGCCACGTGCTGTCTCATTTGGTTGTCAAGAGAGTGAGCACAACAAAAGGACTTGTACTTTCACGAATAGCTCCACGCTGTAAAACCTCGTCACTTGCCGTTGATGTTCTGCACGCTCCGTAGGATTATCCAATAATAAGGCAAGTTGGGTAACTGGGACCTGGGGACCAAGTCAATTGCATGTTGGATGTCCTGCAAGGGGGGTAGTTGGGCAGGATGGGCTTCAAGACTCACATCCAGAAACTTATGCAGTAGCTGAGCAACCTCATGGGACATGTCGTCTGAATATGCTGGAGGACTAGAAGAAGGCTTCTCGTGCCACCAAGGCTAATAAAAGCTCTATTCTTGGCCCACCGCCCCAAACTCTCAGCGATGAAGAAGCTGTAGGATATGCATCTTAAGGGGTGCGTTCTTGGATGGGCTTAGTTTCTCAGGGGGCTTTTTAGGTAAGAGTTTGATAGTTTTCCCTCCACACTTAAAAGTGTAGGCGTTGTCTTGGCCATGATGCTCAAGTTTTAATCACAAAGCCATGGGCGACCAAGTAAGATATAAGTAACATCCAAGAAGAACATCACACTAGACCTTGGCTGAATAGGCACCCATCAGGAGGGGAACTTAGCACCGCTGTGAAAGTGGAAGAGAGGTCTTATCAACCCAAGCAACACGGATTGGTGCAGGGGGTTCAGGTTCTAGCTTCATTTTGGTCACCGCGCGCTCGGAGACCACATTCATGATACTATCCCCATCAATGACTAGTTTGCAATTGGTGTCCTTGCAGGGAAGATAGATTATAATGATGCTTGTGCGTTTTATTCGTCCTCTTCACGAGTAGACAAAATGCACCGTATGACGTTGAGGGTAGGCACATCATCAACCCAAACATTCTCACACTCTTCCTCGGAATAATGTTGAGGACCTACACTCTCCACAGTATGCTTGTCCTTCTGATTAGCCTCCATTTGAGCGATGAAGATAGTGCAGTGAGGACGACGACTAGCTATATAACCCCGATTGTGACAGTGATTACAAGCCATATTAGACATGTATGGATGAGACGATGTCGGGAAAAACTCGGGAGCCTTACTCGTACTAGCACCTGGGGCATGAGAAGGGCTATATAGTGTGACAGACAGAGGGGGCGCAGAACCAGTCGATCGCTGAAAGGGGAGGACCAAGATAAGAAAAAAGTGCCCACAGAAGCAGTGAAACGTCGAGGGGCAGAAAGCTTAAGGACTTACTCAAGGGATAAGGCCTTATAGAAGGTACTCTCAACGGAATGAGGCTTGTGAAGGCGAACTTTCCTTTGTATCTCAGGTTTTAACCGCCAATAAAACGATTAAGGGAAACCCAATTAATTTCATCTTAGCGAAACTAACGCGCTCTGAGTCTGGCATGCGATAAAAGCTAAAATTGTCTTCCATCTCGGCTAACCAACCGGAAAACTAGTAAGGATCGAGATGACCGTCAAAGCTAGTTGCATAGACTTTGATACGATGCGTGGTGTCTCCAATGTCCGTTGATGGGGAACGGGGCAGACAATCATCTCTATGAACATGAATTTCAGCCATAGTTGAATTATGAAAATGATGGTCCTGAAGAGTCCTCTATTATGGAAAGCGGGGTCCAGAAGGAGTCGTAAGAAGGCCAGATTGGTTATTCTCAGGACTGATGGGAATGAGTTCATCAACGTCTACCTGGTGTTCGCATTTTCTCGAGGGAAATGTGGGTTGGTGGAGGCATTCCTCCAAACGAGTGGACAAGAGTTGGTAACACTTGCTTGAAGAGACTCCTCAGAATTCTCAAGTGTCTGGAATTGCTTATCGGTGATCTTATCTCGTCTATTAATAATGATAAGGAATGCCCAAATTTGCCTCAAATCGGTCAAATGTGAAAGCTTTGAATTACTGCAGATGTTTAACAGGAAATGCAAGAGTAATAAAGTCAACGATGCTGCGCTCGCGTACCAAGTTGGTTGGCGAAAAGGAAGAAGGGTGGGAAGATGAATGGTAGCCGGCAATGTACAAGAATTGGGTAAAGTTTAAGACCCGTAGCTTTTAGCTCAACTAACCGAATAATACAAGAATTAAAACAGTTTTCAATGCAAGAAAGTGTTCATTGCGAGTGATTTGAAACCTACCCCGGAGTGCATGAATGGACGAAGGAATTGGTACGGGTGGGCAAGTGGCTTCATAGCAATACGCTGAAGCAAGCGGCTGAAAATTGAATTTGAGGTTGAAACCTGTGGCGGCGCTGATGTACGGCCAGTATGATGTGAAGAAGGTGGATGGTAACCGGAGCTACTGGTGCACAACGGCGGTGTGGAAGGAACTGCGCTGGAGGTTCAGGGCGGCAGCGGCGGCTTGGTTAGGAGCCATAATGAAGGACAATTAGTCCTATTGCCGCGTGATGGCAGCAAAGAAAGAGCGGCGGTGGAGGTTCACAGTGGCGTTGGCTTGGTGAGTAGCTACAGTTGATGGCTGCCGCTGGTATGAGTGCACGATTGCGGCGTGGAAGGATCTGCAGTGGTGACTTGGGGAGGAGAAGAGATGGAGCCTCCTAGCGGTGACGGCAAGGCAGCTTCGTGGTGGTGGATTTGTGGGAGCAGCATAATGGATGCTGATGATAGCTAAGAGTAGAGTAAGAAGTTACTGTGTTGGTGTTTTTTTTTCCTCCTCGTTGAAAGGGTGGGTGTGTTGTTTTAAGTTGTGAAGGGAAAAAAAAAATGGTGCGGATTGGGGTTTGTTCTGGTAAGTGGTACCACTTGATGTAAAACACTCAAAATATAAAGAGATGAGGGAGAAACAGATTAACAGGAGGAGAGATGGGAGTGTTTTCTCAATTCATAATCTGACCCCTTTGTTACAAGAGGTGGTCCTATATATGGGACAATGTAAACTTAAATTTGAAAAGATAAATCAACTCCTAATTGATTCAATCACTCGTAACTGATTTGATTGAATCATACATTTATGCAAATATTGAATGCGAAATCCCTACATTATCTTTTGCTTAAAATAAAATACCTCATTTATGTCTTGGTTTTTCGAGAATAAGTTTGTCAAGTCTTCTGATTACGCCAAGTTGTGTTTCCATCACTGTGGACCTCGGTGACCTCATTATGAAGAAAGTAGCTAGACATCCCAACTTTAAGCTAACTTGTCAGTGTTCCCCTCCTTGAAAGCACCTATCTCTAGCTATGCATAATTCCATTTGAGGTGATGCAGACTAGCATTGCCTATATTCCCATTCTTTCCTTGACCTTGCAATTCCTCATACACAATGAAGGACCGCCAAGTCAGCAATACCAAAGAGATGAAATTTGCATGCCATGAGTCCCTTGCAGTATCACAAAGGCAATTATTTATCAACGACCTATAGCGATTTTTGGTTCAGTGTTTAAATACCCCCCAAAAACACTAAAGCCATCGTCAAAGTGGCTTTCTACTCCCTTACCAAAAGAATAGTACGACTAGATTCTCTTATCCACCATGTTACCTCAACGAATCTTCTTTACTCTTAGATTCCTTATTTCTTCTTTTGTAGTAAACTTCTTTATAATATCAGGAATTAATCTTCAGAAGTTGCTCTTTAGAAGTTCTCCACATTCCAATTTGTTTCATAGTGTTAGTTTGTATGGTCATCAGTCCCTGGACTCCATTTTAATCTCTTTAGAAGAATTTCAAGTAATTACTAGAGGCGCAACTGTTCTCTGGATTAACAGCTCGTAGCATACTTGTCTGTTGTATTTAGTTTTTTAATCCATCGTTCGTTACCAAATTGAAATTAGTAAAGAGTTGAGTGTTTTGATTGAAATGTGGTAGGGCTTTCATGGAAACTCATTTGCCAGCATTTAAGGAGAGCAATCCTCAGCTAGAGGTAGTCACTGAGGAAATTCGTGGTCAGCATCCGCATCTGAAGGGATTATATAGTAAGGCATCTCTCTCTCTCTCTCTCTCTCTCTCTCTCTCTCTCTCTCTCTCTCTCTCTCTCTCTCTCCCCTCCCTCCCTCGCCCCTTCTCTCTCTCCCTCTCCCTCCCTCGCCCCTACTCTCTCTCCCTCTCCCTCCATCCCTCTCTCTCATGCACGTAGACACACTTGTCAGCACCTTGTTGAACTAGCATAGTTAGACATCACAGTCTAAGCACAGTACGCGGGGTTGTGCATTTGTTTGCTTGATTTCCCCCTCACGATAAGAGTCCTAGTTGAGGAATACACAGCTTTTCATCGAGAGTTCTGGAGAAACAATTCAGTGTGGTTGTTTTTCCTTTTTCTTTTTGGAAATAGCAAGCGAATGTAACAGAGATGCTCCAAAAGTGGGGTTCCAACCCATGTCCTCAAAGGGTACCGAACCACATGCCTATAAACAGCAGGGAGCTATCCCAAACCTCAAAACATGACCCCTTAGAGCCATAAAGGCAGATTTGGACGAAAAGAGAGGTATGCCCAAAAGTAGTCGTAAGGTTAGCTGTGGACGGTTTTATCTCATCATGCTCTCATAGAGCAAGTGTACATATCCTATTTATTTTTCAAATGCACATTTCTGCTATTATTTTAGCTTCACATACTTTCGGTCTTCTCCTTGTTCAGAAAAAAGTTTCTTCCTGTTGATTTCAATTTAGAATTCCCCTCTGGTGGCATGTTGATGACCCTGTTTGGTGTATAATTTTTCTTAGTTAATCATGGTTTTTATTTGCTTATTGTGCAGGGAACAGGAATGAGCGGGTGGTATGTGTTAAAAATATGACCCCAGAGGACGTACTCGAGTGCGCAACAAAACTAAGGAATTCACTGGGAAGGAAGGTATTGAAGCTGAAGACAAGACATGTTACTAAACACCCCAGTGTGCAAGGCACATGGACAACCGAGTTGAACCTATGAGCAACTCAAATCTTCACCCAGAGCTTCTTTTGGTTGTTTTCAAGAATTGTGTTTAGATGCAGCTACTTGGCCAATCTTGTAGACTTTTCTCTGTATCCTTTTGGATCTACGGTTTATATAGTTAAAACCACTTGGGGGCATTTCGTAGCAGTCCAGAACATGCTTCACATTTGCTTTGCTAACAAAATATTTTCTTTGCGCGTCAGTTAGAAGAACATGCTCCACCCAAGATGAAGAGATTTATTAACTACGATAAATAATATAGGATTTAACCCATGCCATGCTCCGGGTAAAAGCTCGAATGACCTTCAACAAATTTAGTTTGCACGTCGGTGAAAAAAAGGAAAAAAAAAGTTGCTTTTTGGGGGTAGAGTTACCATTTTATCAATAGTCACAAATATCCAATATATTAATACCTAACGATTTTTTACAAAGATGCGACGAAGGTGAATACCCGGTCTATTCAATGCCAAGCATAATAAATTTAAGGAACTAAAAAAATCTCAAGGATTTCGGACGCATGGCCCGGTGACACACGGTGGCCCTTGATGGCACAAAGAAAACCGTGTGTGGCACCGACTTGGCGCTTGTAAGAAGAGTCCGCCAACAAATCCCAACAATCTACAGCAAGCAGTGCATCAACATTGTATAAAACAGTGCACAAAGAAGTAGATTTCGACACGAGGGCAAAACGGTCTCAAACATTCTCATTACTTCAACAACATCATTACAACTTACAGAAGGTTTTGTTTGCATCCACAGTGTGCAATCTAGTTAAGACAGGCAAGCTAAAACAAAAGTAATGGACTCTCGGGTATGGGTGTGCATGACTCCCATATAGTACCATTAGGAGGAAAAATCAAAGTGACAGTAGTAGACGTAACTATGTGCGAGGAGTCATAGTGTCCCTTTTTAGATAAATACAACTCGAAATGACTTGAAATTTTACAGGGAAACTTAAATATATACAAGGTGGTCTCCACCAAAATTGAGCAAAAACGCATGCCTGGATCTTCAGATCTTCACGGTTGGCTTTTGGCGTGCGCGGGCACTGCAATTGGGCGCGTGGGCACTGTGCTTGACAGGCACATGGGCGCGAGACTTGAAGAACTTGCGAGGGCGCATGTTGGAAGGGCGCGGGGGTGCTGAGTTGGATGGGCGTGGGGGCGCTGTGCTAGGCAGTTGCAAGGGGCAGCCCGTGACATTCTCCCCCACTAGAGCTGTTGACGCCTTCGTCAACTTCTGTATGTGGTTGGCTTCAATCTTGTCGGCATAGGCTGATAAGTTTGCTTCTCGTTCCCAAGTGTTTTCTTCATCCATATGTCCCTGCCACTTGACTAGGTACTCTTGATGGCGCTTGCGGGAAGCTGTAATCACTCTATCATTCAAAATAGCTTCGGCAACTCGCTTTCCTGCCGCTTTGGCTTTGAGTCCTTGTCTTTTGATTTGGCCCCTAGATGGGTCGGCTGTATCTTCATAGAATGACTTCAACATGCTGACGTGAAAGACAGGATGGAGCTGGCGGCTCCACCAATGAGGCGGATCAACTTTGTAAGCCATCTTGCCTATCTTCTTCACTATAGTCAAGGGTCCCTCATATTTCTGCAAAAGACGAGAGTCTCTTCCCCTTAGAAATTTGCGATCTTGTGGCAGTAGCTTAACCATAACTTTGTCGCCCACGTTAAACTCTTGAGATCTCCTGTTCTTGTCAGCGTGTTTCTTCATTTTTCTGGCTGCTTTCTCAAGGTAGGAGTGAGCTAGATTTATATTCTGCCTCCATTCTTCGCTGAAGCTTATGTCCCTTGGGGATTTTCTGGCATTGGGGACGTTTACCGTGTGGGGTAGTAACGGTTGTTATTCATTTACAATCTCAAAAGCACTCTTCCCTGTCGAAGAGCTTTTGCGTGGGTTGAAACACAGCTGGGCAACATCCAGTAGCTTGACCCAATTTTTCTGTGTTGCATTGACAAAATAGCGCAGGTACTCTTCTAACATGGAATTGAACCGTTTCGTCTGACCGTCTGATTCTGGATGATAACTTGAACTCATCAAAAGTTGGGATCCGAATAACTTAAAGAGTTCAGTCCAAACATTTCTAGTGAAGCGGGAGTCCCGATCACTGACAATGTCTTGAGGCATGCCCCAATACTTCACCACATATTTAAAGAAAAGTTGCGCTGTGTCTTCGGCTGAGCAATACTTGGGTGTTGCGATAAAGCTTGCATACTTGCTAAACCGATCAACGACAACAAGAATTGTGCCTAAGTCTTCAACCTTCGGCAGACCAGTGATGAAATCCAATGACACACTCTCCCACGGTCTCTTAGAGACCGGCAGCGGTTGTAGTAACCCCGCTTTCTTCTTACGCTCCACCTTGTCCTGCTGACAAGTAAGGCATGTCTTCAGATACTCTTGCACTTCATCCCCCATTTGGGGCCAGTAGTAACCTTGTTGAAGGAGAGCTAATGTTCTTTCTCCTCCGGCATGGCCTGCCCAAAGGGTGTCATGACATTCTCGAATCAATGTTCGTCTCAGATCATCGACTCGGGGAACGTATACCCGTCTTCCTTTGGTCATCAGCAAACCATCTTCTTGCCAAAACTGTCGAGTTTTACCGCTCTCAATCAGTTTCAACAGTTGTTGGGCAACTGGATCCCTGGTAAGGGCCTTCTTGATCTTCTTTCCGATGTTGATGGCAACCCGGCTGTCTGCTCTAACAATAGCATTCATGGTCATCAATGCTACCTGATCTAGTTCGGATCTCCTGCTGAGGGCGTTTGCTACGCTGTTGGTTGAGCCTGCACTGTACTCGAGCATGAAGTTGAATTCTGCCAAAAGTTCCTGCCACCTGGCCTGTTTCGAGGTGAGCTTAGATTGACTCAAGAAGTGGCTCACTGCAGTGTTGTCTGTCCGTACTATGAAGCTAGAACCAAGCAGGTAGTGCCTCCAAATTCTGAGACAATGTACTACTGCGAGCAACTCTTTATCATGAGTGGTGTAGCGACGTTTTTCTTCGTTGAGCTTCATACTCTCATATGCCACCGGGTGGCATTCTTGTATCAGAACCCCTCTCAGTGCAAAGTCAGAAGCATCTGTATGAACTTCAAAGGACTTCGACACATCAGGGAGAGCAAGTACCGGGTCTTCAGACATAGCCTGCTTCATAGCCGAGAAGGCCGATTGACACTCCTTGGACCATTCCCAAACATTGCTCTTCTTCAAAAGTTCGGTTATGGGATGGGCCATTCTCAAATAATCACGGATAAACTTCCTATAATAGTTGGTCAATCCAAGGATAGATCTCAGTTCTGAAACATTAGTTGGCGGCTGCCACTCCTGTATCACTTGAACTTTAGCTGAGTCCATCCTTATCTGACCCTGTTCTATCACATGGCCCAAGAATTTAATCTTGGTCTGGGAAAAAGTGCATTTCGACAGCTTCACGTATAGCTCGTGCTCCCTCAGTTGGGCAAGCACCTTCCTCAAGTGCTTCAGATGCTCGTCTAAGCTGGAACTGCAGATCACAATATCATCGAGATACACCACTACAAAATCATCAATGTAGTACCGCAAAACCTGATTCATCAAGGTGCAAAATGTGGCCGGGGCGTTGGTCAAGCCGAATGGCATGACCAGGAACTCATACGCACCGTATCTGGTGACACAAGTTGTCTTTGCCTCGTCACCTTCGGCAATTCGGACCTGCCTATACCTAGACTTCAAGTCCAACTTGGTAAACACTCTCGCCTTACTAAGCTGATCAAAACAGTCGGCGACTAAAGGAATAGGATACTTGTTCTGAATAGTCACCTTGTTTAGCGCCCTGTAGTCCACACACATCCGCAAGGAACCATCTTGTTTCTTCTGGAAGAGGACTGGTGCACTGTAAGGCGACTTCGCAGGAGTGATCAAACCCGCGTCTAACAACTCCGTCAATTGTTTTATGAGTTCAGCAAGTTCTGGTTGTGACATCCGATGCGGAGCTCGGACGGGTGGCTTTGTGCCTGGCACGAGCTCTATCTCATGGTCAATTGCCCTTCTAGGTGGCAATTTCTTCGGCAATTCATCAGGCATCACATCCTCAAAGTCGTTTAATATCACTTTAACTTCTTTGGGTAATGGTCCCGATACTTCTTCAACTTTGTCCCACCGTAGCATGGCAAGGTAGGTTGTTTCATCCCGTTTTAATCCCTTTTTCAACTGGAGGGCCGAGATAGAACGCTCTCCCGCCCTAGGAGATATAGTCAGGATGACACACGGTTTATTCCCAAGCATGGCCAGCGAGTTGGTGCATGGCATAACTGTGGTCTTCGTGTCACGCAGAAATTCCAACCCAAGGATCAGTTTAAAGTCGTCCATGATGACTACTAAAAAGTTGGTCCTTCCTTCGTATGGGCCAATCTTGATCAAAACAGATCTCGCTATCCCCGCTACTGGCCGTGCAGCAGAGTTGATAGCCTTCACCCATCCGCACCCTTTTCCACTTCGGTGCTAGAAATGTAATTATGGGTAGCTCCTGTGTCCACCATGGCCCTGATTGCCTTCCCGTTAACCTTGATGTCCACATACATCAAGCCTTTCCCTGGTACATCGCTCTTTTTCTTTGGCGGCATGTCTTTAGGCTTTTCCTCAATCAAGCTCTCTTCAGGGTTCCTAACCTGCGTTGTCACAGCATTACACCACTGAGGAAAGGCCTCGACGACATCTTCCTCTTCATAATCTTGTACGTCTGTTTGCTCCTCTGTTGGTGGATGCCTTGATTGAGAGCCAGATTGTGCCCCACGTTGCACCTACCCAATGTTGTCAAAGAAGGCATTCATCATCTGTCGCTGCGGACAGCTAGCGATCACGTGCGGTCCTTGGCACAAGAAGCAACCCCTGAAAGGAGGTTTCTTCACTTTTTCCGCTGGTGCTAGTGTCGGTCTTGGCTTTGAACCCAACTCCACTCTTCTATTGGGTAGAAGAGTTTGACGCCCAACTGCTTTTACTACCCCAACTTTGGTTTGATGCTTGACCCCCTGGCTTCTTGCCACCAATACTTCTGCTTGGATTTTCTCTCTGAGGGGGTCTCTGTGGCTCGGAGTTGTAATATGAAAGGCTCTCAGCAGCGATGATGGCTTCGTTAAGGTTGTTCACCCGACGTCTATTAAGCTCGGTGCGAGCCCATGGTTTTAAGCCTTCCATGAAGAAGAAGAGTCTGTCGACTGCGGACATGTCGCTGATGTCCAACATCAAGGCAGAAAATGCCTGGCAATACTCCCGGACTGAACCGGTGTGCTTGCATTCCAACAACACTTTCCTCGCGTTGAATGCGGTGTTCTCTGGGAAAAACTGGCTCTTTAGCTCTCGAAGTACAAAAAAACCACAACACACAAAATTCATTGCCACAACACAATACTTAACCACAACACGAAGCCGTAAACACATTGTCTTTCATAAACAAACAAGATCAAATTTCATAAACACAAAAATAAATGTTTACAATGTCATTCGCCCTCGTCCAGAACCAGATCTACAATATTCCTAACTAGCCCAGGCTGCATGTTATGAATTGGCCAATCTATCATATATCTAAAGTTTACTACGTCTGCTTCGTTCCAGACAGCCACCTTGAGGCTCTCATTCTGACAAATGTAATCCATATACATCAAGACGAAGACGCCACAGTCCGTATGACTAGCTTGCATAGGCCTCCATTTCTTCAATCAAACTTTAAGCTTCGGCTTCCTGATTCTTTTAGTCCACTGAGAGAGTGGACCATGGCACAAAATAGATCACGTGGAGAAATAAAAACATCATACACTAAGAGATAACAATTACAATAAGCAAATTAAGAAATAGAAAAATAAAAAACAACAATCGCAAGATTACCATAGCATCTAATTGTGCTTTGAAAAGTTGCTTCACAGGCATCATTTTGGCATCATTGTGGAGACTGTCGAGGATTGTTATGACTATTGTTTTTGGTTCATAGCAAACCAGGTTCCAGTGGGACTTTCCTAAGAAGGGTAATAAGAAGACGTCTGCATCACACGTGCTCACTGGACTCAACCTATTCTCAAGCCATGCAGTGAGCGAACTAGGCTGACGCCGATGGAGCAAGCTTTTCCTCCCCCTCAATTCTGTCCAATGGTCCCATTCTCTACAAAGCATATGATAAAAAAGCACATCCATGATAAAAATGTAGGGATACGCACTCCCTCTATTCCTTTCTCGACGCATCAAAAGTTTGCCATAGGCAGTCATCATAGTATCTTCCAACCAGCGACCAGGTCATAGGGTGGACATTCCATTCCACAAGACATGGTAATCCGTATTATTGGGGCAATTCATACCACTTTTTGATTTTAAATGCAGGGGTTTGCTAAAGTAACATTGCTGGATTAGGGCACGTTTTGCTGGCTTTAAAGGCTTTAACAGATGCCCTTTAGGATAAGCAGGAATGACGCGGGGTCGACCGGGGGATATTAACCTCCGGGGAGGTCGATTGGGGGACACTTTCCTCTGGGGGGAGGGGGTCGACAGGGGGATAGTGTCCTCCTTGAGGCTCTTCGGGTATCCCAAGGACGGTAGGTCCCGCCCACAGGAAGAGTGGCAGTGACTCGGAGAGATTGAAGTGATGTAACCTCTGAGTCCCCAACCAAAGCAAAATGAGGGATCATTGAACTCCGTCTAATGAGCCATTCCCATACTCGATGGCGGCCCCCAAGCATCACCCATCTCAGTTACAGAGGGACCACCAAATCCCTCGCTCACTTCTGATGTCTGGCCTGAGGGATCACCGTATCGTTCGCCCACATGGGAAGGCTGCCACTCCGGATAACTCATTCTTGGGCTCACGGCCCGAAGGTTGTCCTGTATAGCGGCTTATAAACTCCCCGTAGCCATACGCCAATATCTCAGCCTGAGCGTGAATATCCACTCCCATGGCATCCAATAGATCCTTTCACTCACTCAGCTTCTAGAAGAAGGCGCGAGGCATCAATCTACGTCCAAGTAGATAAGTAACTTCAAACACGAACGAGATTGAATGTAAAACTATGAGATTGAATTCAATTGAAAGCATTAGGAAACTTACGAGCTCAAATGCCCTACGCTCATCAATCTAACCCCTAGGGTGGTACTTCTGGCCTCTTGTCCACCTTATTAGGTCTATTCTCTTCTGGGTGATGTGGTAGTACCACCCCAAATAATGCTTGATGCTGAGCACAAGGTTGGGCTCCAACACAACGGCTGCCAGCGTGTCTTGCCAAGAATTCCACAGTTGAATTTTAGCAGCGCATAATTTGAGCACATTCACCTTCCCAAACTGTTCGACACCCGGTGGGTTCCTGTTAACCCCCATGTTTGGGGCATTAGCTAGCAACCCCTGCAGGCAGTCAAAATAGCGCATGGCATGATCCCGTAGTTGCCATTCCGCGATCTCGAAGTGGATCGATGGAGTGCGTTGCAACCCAGAGAGCGTGAATACGAACGACTCTGCCACCCGTCGCTCTTAACATTTGTACGATGCCTAACGGATTTGGCCCAAACGCAAAACTGAGGGCCCACATTATTGGTTCCCTTCCTACGGTTAGGTGCGCCGACAGTAATATGTTCATAAGACCACACTTGAGAACAAAGACAAATTATGGGTTTATCGTTAAAATTTATTGTGCACTGTATGGTAAAAAAAATGTCGAAATCGTAATTACAAAAAGTTATATGATATCCCTGCAACAATGAGAGACATGCACATATAGCTTTGGAGTCATGCCTCGTTGCCTTGTGCAATGCTCGATACAAGTACGTAAGAGTTGTTGCACCCTAGGCATACTCCCCAACCTCTTGCAGGTTATCCAAAAATGCTAAATATTTGGTGCTGACCATATTCTTCGATGTCGTTGGGAATAGAATTACCCCCATCACCCACAGCATGAAGGCCTTTGTGTGCAGCACAAGCATCTCCTCCGTGTAGTTTTCTGGCAAAACCTTAAAATTTTCTACCAACCACCTTAACTTTATCCCACCACTGCTAAATTCATTCTTGGGTATCGAAGTAAAAAAATCCCTAGCAGTTCTCTTATGTTTTACGGAAGACCCAGAAGCAATTACCGGCTGCCCTGTCACCGGTAATCCTAAGATATACCCTACATCTTCTAAGGTAATTGTCATCTCTCCAAGAAGAAAGTGAAACATATTCGTTTCACTTCTCCACTGTTTACAAGGGCACCTATTAAATTCTGGTCAAGTTGTTGAAAGATATCCCCATGAGTAAAAACCCCAAAACTAATTCCACGTAGCAATTTTTTCTGGAGTTTGTTCAATTACCAATTTTTAAATTGTTCGGTTACTTCTACTGTGATGAGTGGTACTCTTTCCTACGAAATAACAAAGACTATTTTAAGCAAAGCAATGTTCGTGAAAATAAGAAAATAATTAAAAAATAAGTATCTTAAATAAGTATCTTACTTGTCCATTCCAGATGGATGTACTAATAAGGTTTTCTTAGTCGTATAATATGGAGGGATCTTCTGGTCTAGGGCTAAAGGCCATTTTTTGTCCATGAAATTATAGAAAAACGTCTAGTTTTTATCAAACGCTAGCAAATTACCAATGCTAGCGCGTGCGCGCACACACAGACACATAATTTAGAAATTGCTACAAAATCTAGAAATTGCCAACACTAGCAATTTTTAGATTCTATCCAGCCATGGAAGAGCCACAGGGAGATGGGTGGCTGTCTAACCGTGGAGGAGCTCTCTCATCCTCTGCTCTCCTCTCTTTCTCTCATCCGCATGTGGCAGTTGGTGCCTCGAGGGGTACGCGAGGCTATCCAACCGTGGAAGAGCCATGGGATGGTGGGTGGCTGTCTAGCCATTGAAGAACCGCGGCACAGTGGGTGGCTATCTAGCAATAGAGGAGCCGATTGATGGATCAGTTGGCAGGGCAGCATGAGTTGGTGGTTAATGACACTGATTGAAGGCAGTGATGGCGGCTTTTGCGGTTATGGGTAGCTATTTGTTTATTGTCTTGGTTAATTTGATGATGGTAGGACAGTGTTTGTTGATGGTGGTTGAATAGTGTTGGTGGATCAGTGATGGGTGAGACATTGGAGGTGGTCGATGGAGCTGGAATAGTGGAAAGATTCTGGCCGTGATATGGTTTCTTTGCTTCTTCTCTGTTTCTTGTTTCTTGATTTTTGAATCCAGCACAAATCCAAAGTTGAAATTGAAAAGCCAATTTTATGTCTTTGGCATCAGTAACAAATGATTTCTTTTAGTTTGTGGGATCCCATGAGTATTGGATCGAAAGCACCCCAGAACAAACAACTAAATAAGGAACATGCAAAGCAAACAGCATAGAACAAAATTCAACATTGGCTTGTTCGCCACATTGTGTGGCAACGGACATGGGGGTAATATAGTAAAAAGTGCCATTCGCTACATAATGTAGTGCCATGAACGGCCTAGATTTTTTTTTTAATTTAGTGAAACCCGTCTAACCACTGCATTTTTTCACAAATCGCCGCTATGTGCCTTGAAAAGGGGCGCGCGCGCGCGCGCGCACACACACACACAGAGATATATATATATATATATATATATATATATATATATATATATATATATATATATATATATAACAACAACAACAATAATAATAAGGACCTTATCAAATTTAAGTTAATTATTAGATCAGTATTTTGTTTTACAATATCAAACATTTTTTTTTATTTTTTGGATATATGGATATTTATATTCATATTAGAGTAAGCTTTTTAGAGATATAATGGTCATAATTAAGTTATGATAGATTAGTATATTGATTTGGAAGACCTTTTAGATTGTTTGGAAATAGTTCTTAAATTATATAAGGCTTGTTAGAAAAAATAAGTAATCTAGAGATAAGTACCCATCTAAGATATATTGTCCTTTAGTGGCACTTTTGCATTTAATATATAGTGTTAAATTTTATGTCACATTGAATATATAATGTGACAATAACGAATGATGTATGGCACAAAGAATCTATTGTAGAACTTCATTGTAAGGATAAGTACAAAACAAAACAAAGCTAGCATGATAAATCAAATTTCAACTGGATTGTCAACCTTAGTAAATTCAAAGATTAACCTGACTTGATAAATATGTTGGTTTAAAATTTTGGTCAATGGTTTTCTACCCTAAGTTTTTGCGCTATCCAATTCAGTTGCACTGGTTACATGTAGAAATATCATAGTATGAAAATTTTCATATGAGATATATTAAAAAAAATAGTGTAAACCTAAAACTATAAGTATGTGAGCATGAGTTAAATTCAACTAGTTTTATGTTGGAATAGTTTCGAGCAATATTTTATATAGTGTTTTTGTTTTGAGTAATTAATCTCTTAAGCATTCTAAATTCTGCATTAGCAATATATCAGTATATTATGATTTGAATAGAGAGTTCTAGATATCCAAAAAACAGAATTGAATCTAAAATCGTTGTGATGAATGTAATCCAAAAGTTAGATTGAAAACCTTAATTATATAGAAGATAATTATAACTTTGTAAGCATGCTTATTACATACTTCTTTAATTGTTGGTTATATTATGTTTAACAATTTGCTTACTACGAGATTTTGAGCCACCCTAGTTAGTCATATTAATTAAAGTTTATATAATTATTTCATGTAATAATTGTTATTTTCTCTGTATACTTTATTTGTAGATACCATTTGCTTTGAAATCCCACATCATCCTTATTTAATAAGTCGTACTGATTAACTTTTATAAAGTTAATATATGGACCATCATTTTCTCTATCAAAATTAAACTGTTATGTAGTTAACGTTAATGGACAACCCATTGAAATGCACAATTTTTTTTTTTTGAAAAGATACTTAGACAATAATAAAATGTCTTATGCAATAGCAAATTGATCTCAATATGTTGTTCACATATTTTATCGCTGAAATTTACTTTTTTCTTTTTTTTTTGTGATAAATAAACTTATAATTTTTGTTCTTCTATACAGTTACCAAATTAGAATCAGCAAATATATACAACGATATTGCTTATTGATATTTTACCACAAGGGTTAATCTATTTTATTAAAAGAAAGTTCACCACAAAATCAAAGTGACTATGTTTGATGAAATACCCTTGAAATTATAGAATTGTGCAATAGATTTTATTATGCAATTCAAAACTACTAAAATAAATCACTTTTAATAAAATCATCCGTGCTTGGCACGGGTTTATGAGCTAGTTTATGAGCCAGTCTTCTATTAGATGTCAAGGGGAATTGTAAAGAGAGAGAAATATGAAGTGTGTGTGTGTGTGTGCTTTATTTATTTTTTTCTGTTTCTCTAACTAACCTGGCGAATAAAAGCAATGCTTGTGTTTTTTTTTCATATAAAGGTAGGATGACATTAATACTTCAAAGGTCAGACACCTTAAGGTGTTTATATATTACAAATTACCATGACCTACCATGATGATAGCAAAAGTACTTCCATACAAAACATAACTCGTATCTTTTCATGCTCTTTACATCGGGCTAAAATAGTTCAGACAACTGAAATCATCTAAAAATGACTGCTGAGTGGTAATGCGTTCATCCTTGTTGCATTTCATAGGTGGTCACAGTGTTGGGGTTTCACATTGTTCGCTCTTTCAAGGTCGCCTCTACAATTTCCAAGACACAGAAAAATCTGACCCCCCGATGGATCCATTGTTGTTGAGCACATTGAAAAACACGTGTCCTCGGGATGCAATACTTGACAATACGGCAATTCTTGACCAAGGCACTGTAGGCAATTCTACTATTGTGGGCAACACCTATTACCAGGAAATACTAATGCGCAAAAGCATTCTCCAGCTCGATCAAGAACTAGCATTGCATCCATCAACAAATAACACTGTAAAGTCCACAGCTATGGGGGACAAATTCTCTAACCACTCTGGTCAAGCCATGGTTAAGTTGGGTGCAGCCCAAGTTCTTACTGGAATACAGGGAGAAATTAGGAGATCATGTCGAGCTGTCAACACTATTGAGGGAAATGTTCCGACATCACCATGTCTTGATCATCACCACTCTAGACTGTTTTGTGTTTTTGCAATTTTATTCTTTTCACTACGACCAACTCAAAGGAGGGGCAAGGGGGAGACTGCATTTTGTCATGGGTGGGGTTTGGACCCCCGTCCCCCATTGATGTAGCACTCCCATCATACTCAATTGTAACAATATGTCTGACATTATAGCCCGAGCATAATAATTGGTTAGATCCTCGAGAAGAAGACCAGCAGACTTAAAAGAACAAATTTTGGCTCCTACCCGAGTTGTAGGAATCTTCTTTCAACCCCATGTATAGTGACAACTAATAGTCACTAAATGTTTCTAGTGGCTTTTCTCCTAACACTTTTAATGACAATTATTAGTAGTACCTTTTTAGCGTCACTAAATAAAAACCACTAGAAACATTTAGAGACAATTTATTATCGCTATATAAGGGATAGGAGGAAGATTCCTCCAACCGGGGTAGCAGCCAAATTTTTTCCGACTTAAAAACCAAACATGGTTATACCACAAGGAAAACTTCTCCACAAAATGGGAACTAGAAACGGAAAAGATGCAAAAAGAAAGTTCTACCCAGGTCAGAGTACAAGTGGAACCTTGGTTGCGTATCTATCATCTTTGGGGTAGCTTGAGGATTTTAAGGGCCTTCACCTTCGATCTTCTATTATGGTCTATAGTCACTTAATCTGCAAGTTCTAAGCTTTGGGCATCCTTTGCATAAGGATTGCCAATTTTTTTTAAAGAGATCCATGTAATAGTTATGGCTAATGTGTGTAATTTTAATTGAATGCGGTTGTTCTAGACCAGTTCTACATTTTTCAAGTCCATTAGTTAAAGTTCTTCAAGTGAAAAATTCAAGGCTGCCACTTAGATTGAATTTCATGAATTTTGAACTGACAAGAATTTGAGAGAGAGATTTAAGCAATATAATGCCATTTGTAATTTCCATACTTGTAAACCATTTTTTGTCCATTCATTTTCATGAATCCTGAATATTCCAGAAACATGCCTGCTTACAGCTGAATGAAAAAAATGAATCTATTATGTGAGAGAATTAGAACAACCAAGGATTGAAACATCCTTCTTATTGTTATTTGTCACTGCACCCGAAGCTACAAAACCAATAAAAAAGAACACTTACCTCCGTGAGCTAGCAGCATAAAAATGTGAGGTAGGCAAGGCCGGCCTTCATTTTCCGAATAGAGGGAATATCAGTTTTGAAAGACTTAGCCAAGATGTTGTTATCATTGCTGGTGTTGAACACATTTTTTGGAATTAATATTATCCCAGTGTCGGCACTTCCAATGGCAGACACCACTAGGGAGGACTTTCTTCATCAGCATTGTGCTGAAAATGTAAAAGTCCCCTTGGGAATCACAGACATGTTTGAGCGATGAGCTTGTTGGTCGTATCTACAAATCCTACTTTTAGCATACCCACATTTTCGCTGATGCTTGCTTTCTAAGTTCCCCCTCGTGCTTGTAGAAGTGAAGAAACTGATGTCAAATGTGGTGTTGTGACTTCAAAGTCCTCATGGTGTCACGATCAAGGGAAACTGAGGTTTGGATGACGGCAAAAGAAGCGACTAAAAAGCAAGAAGAATCTGTCACCAAGAGGTTTTGACGCATCTGTGATACCCCAAAAATACCGGAAATTAATCAACCGTGAGTTTGATTAATTAATGGGTGTTATTTTTATTAAGTAGCAATATGTTGAAGATGATTAAGTGTTAGGTAGCTAAATAAGAGGTTAGTGTGGCCTTGGGGGTTAAAAATGTAATTTTAGAAAGTTAAGGGGCAAAAATATAATTTTAAAAAAGATGATGAACGAGATGCATATTTTTATTAAGTAGCATCATTTTGATGATAATGAGGTGTCAGTGGGCTAAAGGGGTTAGGGTGATTTTGGGGTCAAATTATAATTTTCCAAAGTCGAGGGGTCAAAATGAAAAATTGAAAACTTGAGGGACTAAAGTGTAAATTGTTGAAAGTCGTAAAACGTGTCAAAATTGGAGAGAAGTTAGCTGAAACGTGGCCACCTCCGGCTAGAGTCTCGGATAACTCATGATGCCTAAAAGATGAGTGAAGGGGGTGGATGAAATTGAAACAAAAAGAAAAGGAAAGAAGGTGTTGGGGGAAAAATGCAAATACAAGAAAGTTATGAACATGAATAGTGGCGTGAACAGTAACCCGTGAAGAACGCATCAAACAGAGAAGAAAAGGAAGGAAGAAAGAGGACAAGAAAGGAAAGAAAGAAGGAATTCCTCAGGTTAATTCCTTGATTTCGAACCCTAATCGTGAAAAATTGTGGGGAATTTGGGATGAATATGTATTGAGTATGCATATATATATATATATATATATATATATATATATATATATGCATATATATATATATGCATATATATATATATGTATATATATATGCATATACATGGCTGGTTCAGGGAGGAAGAAGCCTTGTGTGTGCGTTCAAGGTGTAATAGTGTGTGTTTGAATCTGAATAGTGACTGTTTTTGTCACTAAAGGTGAAAATTAGTTAAACAGTTTCTAATCCAAATTTTTAGAAATAGTTAGGATCAGATTTAGCCAAAGTGCAAAAAAGAGACCCTAGTTATTTTTAGTAGACCTGTATCATGGGAAAAAAAAATTTCAGAGTTCTCTGAGATTGGAAGGGGGTGAACGGATGCGGGAAGTTTGAAACTTTATGGTGAAATTTAAAATATCAAACGAAAGCGATTTTGCGCAAAACTTTTATGAGGACTCTGGGACATAGAGAAGTTATATTTTCTTAGATTTCAGGTCATTCCAAAGTCGTTAGCTATTTTTGGCCGAACGGGCTTTTAAGCGCTCAGTCCGGACACCGATTCGGAATTTTTGGGCGAAAATTTTATAAAATACTTCTTAGCTCAAGAATGAATTCAAGAGGCATCAAATAGCATTTTAACGCACTTTTGAGATTTTTCTGACGCTGGGAATCCTCCGGGGGTATTTTGATAATTTGCCACATAGAGAAGGTTATTTTGGTAATTTTTCCCAATAAAGTTTTTCAAAGGACTTTTTTGTCCAAAAAGAGTTGTAAAACACCTAAAAGGTTGTTTTGAAACTGATTTAGGTCATTAGTGTGATAGTGAAGCCCCAGGGCATCTCAGTAATTTGCCGCTCAGCAGGGGGTATTTTGGTAAATTTTTTTGTAAAAATTTTTGGATGACTTTTTAATTCGGAAAGGGGTATACAACATCTGAAAGGTTATTTTAAAGTAGTTCCGAGGTGTTTGTTGGGGCGATGGCCGCTAGAGGATATTTTGATAATTTTACATAAGTTGGAGGTGTTTTGGTAATTTTTCCCTTTAAAATTTTCTGAGGGACTATTTGATTTATAAATGGTATAGTACATCTAAAAAGTAATATTAAAGCGGTTTTGGGGTGTTGGTGGTGTAGCGACCATCAGGGGGTATTTTGATAATTTGTCACGTTGGCGCTAAATTTTGGAGAATGCTCATAATTCAGCATTCGTAGTGATGGGAAGTGAGGAATGGTGTTAATACATTGAAATAATGAGACAGTGGTTATTGCTAATGCGTTGGTAAGCTAGGTTAAGGATCCAATTATTGGATCGGATTAACAAACTGTCGTAAGACGCTATAAATGATTAAATGGGAAGGGGTAGAATAAGAAGTGCGTATATGTTGAATAATGTCTAACGAGCAGAGTATGATTTGACTAGGTGATGCAGCTTGTTGTGATCAGAGATTGCGAGTTGCTTCGGCTATAAGCCAACCAGGTAAGGACAATGCGGTTCGATATGCTAATTCATTGTTTGATTAGCATGCTATGTTGATGACGTGTTGTTACATTCTTGTCGTTATGATTGGACACCGGTAGTCATTGTGACCGGTATATGCATATTTGAATTGTTCACTGGTAGTCATTGTGACCTGTATATGCATATTAGCATGCTATGTTGATGACGTGTTGTTGCATTCTTGTCGTTATGATTGGACACCAGTAGTCATTGTGATCGGTATATGCATATTTGAATTGTGTTGTTGAGGACTTAGGATAGAATAATTCCCTTAGTCTGCCTTGTTGATAGAATTGAATAAGGATGATGTGTGTCCTAATATGCTATGGTTCGATTCGATTAGCATACCTAAAGTTGATGATGATGTTGCGCAGGGGTTATCGTGTGACTGTTGTGAGATGTCGGTGGTTATTGATAGCCAATATCTCTTCTCTCTGAGAACACCATTGAGGACTTGTGGCAAACTTCTTCCGAGTCCGCCCTGTCCTTGATGATGATGCTGTTGAGGTCATTGCGTGTTATTGTGAAATGTCGACACTTATTGGTAGTCGACATTTCTCTTATATAAGAACGTTGTTGAGGGCTTGCGGTAATCTTTTCTCAAGTCCGCCCTGTTGATGATGTTACGTTGAACTCTTGTTGTTAGGTCTGAACATCGGTTGATCTTCTGATCCGGTATTCCTTGTGGAGTTATGGTTTTGAGGACATAAGGTGGAATAAATTTTCCCTTAGTCCGTCCCGTTGATGATGTCTTGTTGCTTGGCTGTAACGTGGTTAGGGAAAGCACTCTAAATAAGTTCCCTGCTTGTTGATAATGTCTCTTTTATTTACTTGAGACTGAGATGAACATCCCGTAAAATAGGGCATCAATATGAGGAGGATGGCCTATGAATTATGATCACTGGCCAAAGAGAAGGAATGTCGCTCGAGTAGAGTCTGTCGTGTCTGGTCGAGTCCTGTCCGTCGTGTCCATGTGCATTGCATTTAATTTTCTTTTGATATTGATTATTTTAATGATTTGTGTTTCAATGATGTTTGCCTTTACGACCTTGGATTTTGGGTCCACTTTCATAGTCGGTCGGTCCAGTCCATGAGGAGGTGGCAGTAATGCTGTTCTGTTGGGCCTTAAAGCCGCTCAGTCTAACGAAAGAAAAATTATTGTTTGACAATTATGCTGATTTCAAAAATTTATTGACTATTCTTGATTCATTGCTATCGTTGAGATGATTATTATTCCTCCGAGTCCTTTGAATCATTTATACACGATACTCCTCGTGTTGTCTTTACTGGGCGATTTGTGCTCATTCCTTATGTTGTATTGTGCAGGCTATAAGGTTGATCAAGGAGACCTCTAGAAAAGAGAAGAGAAACAAGCTAGAAAAAGTTAAGCAAGGGGATAAGTTGTGTGAGGTAAGACCCGCTATAAATGGTAGGATAAAGATTGAGTTGCAAGATAGGTTGATAAGAGTCCTACCACTATAGTCGTCTACTACGTTGTAACCATTCATGTTGTTTAGAGACCTGAAAGTCTTCCGCTGCAGTATGATGTATGTTTGTAAGAACTTTTTTGTAAGGACGCATTTTGGAGCATCTATAAATGATGTATGGGTATGAGGATTGAGGATGTAGCTGCTCTGTAATCAACACAGGGTTTTGAATGTGATTATGGTTGATAACTCAGCCCGGTGACGTCACCTGGGTTAAGGGTGTCGCAGCATCATTGCCTTAGTAGGAAGCATTTATTAATTTGAAAACTTGATTCTGATGCTAAGAGACATGACTTAGGTATGATCAGTTTTTCTGCCCAAGGATAAGATTTTGTGTTGGAAATGTAGGCAAAATGGAGAAAAGAAAATAGCCTTAGTCGAAGGCTAAGTACTCTGTCCTTAAGACAGTATACGGCCCTTGTTTAATCTACTTAGGGTTGCAGCAAATTTGTCTTTCAAGATAAATTTAGTAAATGACTCTGTCTATTAAAGCAGAAGCAATCAACAAACAAAAATTTAAGAGAGAGGAAGACTGAAAAACAAAGTGATAAACGCACTTATGTCAGCCCCTATATATAGTACCAATAGGTGCCTTGAACAGGTGCAAACACTTGTGGCAGTTAAATGATTCTGCAGGTGTCATTTAACTGCCATATTAATGGGTGCCTTTGAATTTAAACAGGACAAAAAATTATGTTCAAATCCAATTGTCACACATTTTCAGTCCAACAGTCACACCCATTCTATTTCAACCAGTCTGAATTTGTCGCAAAAAGTTAAGGCTGGGCTCGGAGCGAGGGCTCCTAGCGACAAAGTGCAAAATGCGCCTAAAAGTGCTAATAGTGCCTTTACGCCGTCGTCGGTGCCAATGGTGCACAGCATATGTGCGAATGCATGACAATGCATACTTTGTGTTTCTAGAACAATAAGGTATGTAATATGGCCACTAAATCCCCTTAACCTTTTCATTTCTTAAGCAATGTGGGAGCACACATTTATGACCATTTTCAAACCTTATTAAATGTTCAACTTTGAGACATTATATCTCGTTGACCAAACAATGTATTTGAGTGATTCCTTTAAGATATTAAATCTTGTAGTTCGAGATCTGAAAGTAAAGGGTCCAATTATTGAAAATTTTCCAATAATTTCCCCGAATTTTCTAAAATTGAATTTTATCACATTTCTTTATTTTTAAAATGTACCTCTCTCTATCCTTTGGTAGATCCTACGAAGTTAAACGTGCCTTTCGACTTGAACCTTTACCATATAGCAATAAAGTCAATTAGAATTCAAAGTAGCCTTAGTCATGAACTCAGTAACCTTGGTGATTGATCATCACTACTATGTGTAGGACTCCTAACAAAATTTTCAAACACCTGCACATTTACACTCATGTGCTACACCTTAGGATTTTTATAAGTGTTATGGAGACAAGCTCGAATCTCGTAGAAGCGGTCCCGCTTTCATCACTTATATAGGTAAAAATCTAGTAAGGTACACTTGTATGACCTGCACTGTCCTTTAAGCACATAGATTATTAATAGAATAATTCACACCCTCTTATTCTCTATACAAATATGCACTACCTTGAGATGGCGTGAAGATAAAAATCTTCATATTTTGTGCATCTTTAGTTATAAATACAACGTGTTTTTCCATTGAACTAGAAGACAAGAAATTACTCTAGTGTCTAGTTAGTTTCCACGTGCATGTTACCTCTCTAATTTCATGAGCTTTAAATCCATCTCCCTAGAAGTCTTCTATATTATATCCCAGCTTGGACCTTTTGTTAAGGGATCCACCAAATTCCATTTGGACTACACATAGCTATTAATAACAATTTCTTTCCTCAGTTCTTCTCTCATGGTTTTGTCTGAGACTTTTATGTCTAATCCATTCTCTCATTAACAGGTCTCTAAGCCATTCTCTCAGTACCAAGGATTAACATATCGTCAACATGCAAACATATTATCACGCCATGTCTATTATCAAACTTAGAACAATGCAGTTATCCCATTCGTTTATTTTAAATCCATAAGAAATAACAACTTTATCAAATCATTCATGTCACTGCTTAGGTGTCGAAGTAGTCAATTCGTTCCTTTTGTTTAAAACTCTTGACTACAAGTCTAGCTTTATATTTATCTAAGCTCTTGTTCTAGCTACAATAAGTGTTCATTCTTTCCTGTTAATGTTACGAATCCCCAAGTTTCCTAATTTTTCCATTTTTTTTCTAAAAATATGTTCCTCATTTCGTAGGAAGAAGGGACTCCTACAGGATGGCCTGCACCGTAAATCCATTTGCAGCCTATTGGCTTAAACCTTTGTGGAAAATCAATCAATTTCTAAGTTTGGTTTGAGATTATTGATTCTATTTCATCATTTATAGCTTCTTGGCATATCTCGATATGTCAGAGAATCATGCTCTACGTTATACATATAAGAAGAATCATCTCCGTTTTTACCTGCCTCAACTATAGATTGGTAGAAATTTGGACCATAAGACTTTTCTATTCTTGCTCTCTTACTTCTCTTAACTTCAGTACTTTCCCCCAATTCTGGAGTTGGATGGATTTGATCCTCATTGATTGTGTCTTCATTTTTTCACTTCCTCGAGAAAGAATTCACAAAGAATTCTGCATCTCAAGATTATAAAAAAATAAAAAAAAATTCTAGCTAACGGATTCCATTATTCCATGTTTATCAATCTATATGCCTTGTTGTGTTGCGCATAGCCTATGAAGACATATATTGCTTTTTTTCCCCCTAATTTGAGTCTTTTTAAATCAGTTAGCCCAACTAATGCCCTACACCCCCACACCTTAAGGTGTGTCAAAAAAGATTTCTCTTTTTCCATAACTCTTAGGGTGTGACATTAGTGACTTTTTCAGGGATACGATTAAGTATATATGCAGAAATCATGAATGCTTTTCTCCACAAATTTTTAGGCAAGTCAAAGTTAGCAATAGTCTAATGATTAGTTCTTGCAAAGTTCTATTTTTCCTCTCGCCGCACGATTATGTTGGGGACTGTGAGGTACAGTACCTTGGTGAGTTATAACCCAAGTTTCTAATATCATCAAAGGAAAGGTCCCCTATGCGATCTTAAAATTTTAATCTTACGATCTAGTTGATTTTCTACTTCCGCTTTGTAAATCTTAAATTTATTTAAAGCTTCATCTTTAGTCCTTAGAAGGTATGTGTAAGTATAACGTGAACAATCATATATAAATGTTATAAAATACCTTTTACCACCCCTTGTTAGATGACCTTCCATTTCTCATAAGTCCAAGTGTACTAATTCTATCAATTTTGTTTTCCTCTCAACCCTTTAAAGGGCTTCCTAGCAATTTTTGATTTTATGCAAACCGAGCATTTTTCCAAACTAGATGAAGTATGCTGAGGTATTAAACCTAAGTTAACCATACTTCTCATCCATTTATATTTATGAGTTAACTATTAGGTTAACCATTGTACTATTAGGCAAATTTTACTTTGGTCACTGGACATTAATTTTTGTCAAAGTAACCACTATACTTCAAAATTCATTTCAATCAGACCACTTTGTCAAATTAAGTTTGACGTTGTTAGGTTATTCAACGGTATATTGGTCTTTTTACACTACTTTTTTTCTTAATTTCCCTTTTCTTTCTCTCTTCCCCACCCACTCTCTTCTTTACCTCTCAGTCACACACACAAACTCCCCCATCCCACCTCTAAATCTGACCATCCTCTACCAATAAGTTACACCCAGAATTGATGGAAAATTACTTCTTCTCTTCTTCTCAAACGTGCACTCGCGCGCGCACACACGCAGAATGGTAGAAACCTAGACACATTTCACTGCTTAAATCTTGCTTATTAACAACGATTCCAAATTTTTGCCGGAAGCTAGCACACGGGAAAAATCAATTAACCCCAGTTGTTGTGCATAAAACACATCTAACAGGCACTGGTGTGCTTTCATCACCTCACATGATTAGAAGCTTAATAGGCCGAATTCTGAGAAAACTAACATTGAGTTTGGTGGCTCATAGAAGGGCTTTTCGGGTTTGGAAGCCCTGGGAGAACCAATGATGATGGCATGGGAGGACTACAGTGCATGACGCTGACATAGAGTAGCACCCAAAGTTTCATCTGAAATGCCCGACACAAGCAACCAATCTAGCTCTATAAATTTGTTCATTACTCATAAAAGCAATAATTCCACATTTGCGGTATACTCTAGTTTGTAGGTTTTATCTTTATTTTCATTCAAGAAGACACTTGAGGTGTGCGTATGTCTGAAGAAAAGAAGCTGAACAGTGAAGAGATGATTTTACACTGACTTAATTTTATGGAGTGACTTGATTAAAGCAAATTTCAAATTTTAATGTTCATTTTGACACAGATCTTTTTCCACTGACCAAAGTTGAATTTACCTAAAAGTACAGTGGTCAACCGAATAGTTAACTCTTTATAATTGACATATCCTAGTCTAGAAGGTCATAAATCAAAAGAAGCAGTAAAATAAGCGAATCTAGAATCTATATTAATCATAGTATGCTTGTAGAAGCCATTAGTTACATAGCCCTTCCTAAAATAGTTTCCACCCTTAGTCAGAATAACACTATCTGATTCAAAAAGAATCTTAAAGCCAAAATTGATCAAGTAGGCTAACAGACACAAGATTCTTTCTAACATCAGGAATGAAGAGCACATCGTTCAAGGTCAACTTCTTGTTGGATGAGAGATGCATCACCATTGTATAGCCTTGCCCATGACCTTGACTGTCGACGAGTTTCCCATGCAGAGATGATGTCCATTCCCTACCAGCTTAAGGTCCTTGAATAGATTTCTGTTCTTAGCAATGTTCTTGGTTACTCTGAAGTCTACCCACCACTCCTCATCTTCTCTGACCACGTTGGCTTCAAAAACCACCACAACAAAATCCTCGTCAGTAACCATGTTGGTTTGGTCTGTTTTCTGGCTCTTAGCCACACGACAATCCTTCTTTAAGTGCCCACTTCTTTTTCCACTTGGTAGCAGTCTGCTTGGTTTCTTCATTTGCATTTTCTTGAACAATAGGCTTTGGAAATGTTAAGGCACATGCTATATTCAAAGTCGCAAGAAAGAAGTACATAATGCTCTTTCAACATTTGAAAAAAGAGCCATCAAACTTCACTAGTTTGGAAATGTCTTTGATGACAGGCATTTCCACAACACTCTTCATTATATGCTAGATACTATTTTAAGTTTGTTTCAAATGTAAGCAAAAATGGAGAAAAGAAAACAGCCTGAGTCAAATGTTAAGCACTATGTCCTTAAGACAATATTTGCCCCCTATGTCATCTGCTTAGGGTTACATTAAATCTACCTCCCAAGATAAAATAGGCAAAAGACTCTATTGATCACAGTAGAAGCAATCAACAGACATAAATTTGAGGGAGAGGAAGACTGAAATTGAAGTAAGAAGTGCACTGCCATCAGCTTCTTTATATAGTGCACCAACACGTGCCTTGAACAGGTGCAAACATTTGTGGCAATTACATGACTTTGCAGGTGTCATTAAACAGCCATAATCTGAGAGACACCATGTACTGACAGGAGCCGTTTAAAGTGAGAGACACCGTGAACATGTTCCTTTGAATTTAAACAGAATTCAAATCCAATAGTCACACATTTTTAGTCCAACAATCACACCCTTTCTTAGTCCAACAATCACACCCTTTTAAGTTCAGCCACACTGGATTGTTGCAAAAAGTTAAGGTGCACTCAAGGTGAGGGCTCCTAGCGACAAAGTGCAAAGTGCTTGCCTTTAGGCCATCGCCGCGGTTCACCACTGATGACACATTTTTCGCACTGTTAATTAGCGTCGAATCTTGTACCACTAATATATGTATATATATATATATATATATATATATATATATATATATATATATATATATATATATATATATATATATATATATATACGTTTACTATGTTATAAAGTGGATTCATATTTTCGGATGGCTAAAAAGCCAACCGTTAATTACGTCAATGACAACCTCTAATTAAAGAAACACAAATAAAAAATTTAACTCAGATAACAAACAAAAAGATATATGAACTTCATTTCTTCACAAATCTTAATACATCATGAAATTTTGCATGAAGTAAAAAAAGGATAGCAATAAAAAGAAGGGCTAATTACAGCAGTGTCCCTGAGGTTATGGTGATATTACAGGCGTGTCCATTAGTTTGTAAAAATAACACTTGTGTCAGTTGACCAAACGGAATCTTAAAAAATCTAACAGTATTAAAAAAATGACATTGTTACCCTTAAATTAGAAGGTTATTTATTTACAAATGCCATTATTTCATCTTTAAAAAAAAAGAAAATTTGACTTTACTGTTTACTCAGGGAAATATCTCCGGCGGCCGGCAGCAACTCAGACTCCTGTAGCGGCGGGCGCCGGCGTCCATAAAGATCAGTTTGTTGTGATAAGCTGTATCTTATCACTTGGGAGTCACCCATTTAAAGTCAATTTAAGTTGGCATTTTACACATGTGTTAACGCTTCAATCTCATCATCTATCCAATTCTCTTCAGGTCAAAAGTTTGAGACTTCTCTTCACGGGCTCATAGAGTCATGGGCTGGCATGACAAGCCCAATAAGCCCCATAATTAATTATCCAACCATAGATAGTGGTCAACGATTATTGGGCTTCTACAAAAGGCTTCTTCACTCTTATAAGGGCTTATGTTTGCCCATGACATTTCTAGCAGGGATATTCTTTTTCCCTTCTCTCTTTTGTTTTTGGCCAAAATTTTGGTGCCGGCAAATGGCCCTCGTGATTCGAACTTTTTGACCGGATCACGACTAATTTGGCAACCCAGCTTTTGTCGTTCTCACTTCAGCTCTAGACGCTTCGAGTGGCAAACTACCTTGAAGTGAGTCAGAAAACTTGTGTTTCAGTTGTGTTTACTTGAGTGCTCATGAGTTTGTTCTCGTGCAATACATTATTCCTTTTTCCTACAAGCATTCTACTCGTCGCTCTTGACTAACTCATATATCCATTCAGTCTCTATTTGCTAAAAGCCTGAGCGCATTGCAATACTTTTGAGGAAGTCACTGAGGTCCTCCGTTGTTACCTTAGATGTATGTGTCTTGGATATTTGATACAAGACATAGATCTTGGATATTTGATACAAGATGTCTACGTTATTCAAGGAACGAAGTCATGTAGATCAACTTTGAAATTTCTTTTGTGAAGATTCCTTTTTTCCTCTGAAACACTTCTTTTTCCCTGGAGCTGCAGTTGAAAGTACGTTGCGAGCTGCCAGAAGGATCAAGCCATCACGTAATTCAACAATTTTTGCTAACAGATTTTTTTTGAATGCTGTGACTGAACTTGAGAAATATGCCCCAGGCTGCCTACGTACCCGAAAGATCAAGTCATCATATAGCTCAACAACTTATGTTGGAAGAACTATTCTTTTCTTTTTCTTTTTTTTCTTTTTTTCCCCTTGAAAAGATTTTTTTTATTGCTGTGACTGAACCTAGGGAGTATGCCCCAAGTTGCCTACGTACCCGAGGGTCAAGTCATGACGTAGTCTAAGAGTTTTTATTTTTTTCACTTATTTCAGAGAAACAAATTTTCTTTTGATTATTGTGACTAAACTTGACGAATATGCCCCAGGCTGCTACCTACCCAAAAGATCAAGTCATCTCGTAGTTCAACAACCTTTTTTTTTGTAAATAGGAGATAAATTTTCTTTTGATTATTGTGACTGAACCTGAGGGATATGCCTCAAGTCGTCTACGTGCGACACCCTCAACCCTGGTGACATCACTGGGCTGAGTTATCGATCATAATCACATTCAAAACCATGTGCATAATAGAAAACAACTGCACCTTCGGACATCATTAGACGCTCCAAAATGTGTCCTTAAAAAAAATTATTACAAACATATATCATATTGCGGCAGAAGACTTTCAAATCCTTGAGCAACATAAACACTACAACATAATACATGATTATAGTCGTGTAGCTTCTCTCGAATGTACCCCGTAGCTTAACCTTTACCTTACCTTTTTCACCTCGCTCAACTTATCATCACACTCAGCTTTTCTAACTTTTGCTTCCTTTCCTTCCTAGGGTTCTGCTTGGTCAATCTTATAGCCTGCATAACACAACATAAGGAATGAACACAAATTGTCAGGTAAAGACAACACGAGGAGTATCCTGTACAAATGATTCAAAGGTCTCGGAAAAATAACAATCATCTCAATGATAACAATGTATCAAGAGTTTGTAATAAATTTCAGCACCAACATAATCTTTTCAAGATATATTTTTTTTGTCAGACTAAGCGGCTTCAATGCCCAACAGAACAACATTATTGCCACCTCTTCATGGACAAGACTGATTAACTGATTGGCTGAATGACTATGCAAGTGAGTACTAAAACAATAATCGCCAAAGTAAACATCAATGAAATACAAGTCAATTAAAATCATTGACATCAAAATAAAATCAAATGCAATGCAGACTTAGACACGACAGACTTGACTCGAGCGTCATACATCTTTTTTGGCCAGTGATCCTGTTTCACAGGCCTTCCTCCTTATTTTGGTGTCCCATTAAACGAGAAGTTCTTCTCAGTCTCAAACAATCAAAAGAGACAATGTCATCAAGAAGGGAACTCACAAAGAGTATTTTCCCTAACCGCGTTACAGCTAAAACAACAAGGCTTGATCAACGGGGCGGACTACGGAAAAATTATTCTACTTTATGTCCTCAATAGCACAACCCAAACAAGAGATACGCCGTCAAAAGATCAACCAGTGTTCCAATATAACAACAGGGATTCAAGATATGCACCATCAACAGGACAGACTCGGGAGAAATTTAGCCAGAAGTCCCCAACAACGCTCTTAAATAAGAGGAATATCGGTCATCAATAACTACCGATATCTCATAACGACCAGACAACAGTCTCTACATAACATCATCAAACAATGACAGGGAGAACTTGAGAGAAATTTGCCACAAGCCCTCAACAACGTTCTTAAATAGGAGAAATGTTGAGTACCAATAAGTGCAGAAATTACACCACAACAATGCATCATTTCTACGTAGCATCATTAACAACGACAGAGCAGACTCGGGAGAAATTTAACAACAAGTCCTCAACAACATTCTTAACCAAGAGAAATATCGGCTATCAATAATTGCCGACATTCCACAACAACCCCTACACAATATCATCACCAGCGTCAGGCATACTAATCGAATCATAGCATACTAGGACACGAAGTATTCTTACCAAACTTTATCAAGGGGGCGGACTAAAGAAAATAATTCTATCTCCAGTCCTCAATAACATAATTCAAATAAGCGAATACAAATCACAATGACTGCAGGTGTCAAATCATAACAAAAAGAGTCTAAGAAAAATGACATCAACATGGCATTCTAATCGAAACAATGAATTATCATATCAGAACAGCATTGTCCTTACATGATTGGCTTATAGCCGATGCAACTCGCAACCTCCGACCGCAACGAACATGATCACCTAGTCAAATAATATCATGCTCATTAAACTTTATTCAAACACATACACACTCTTCATTCTACCCCTTCCCATTTAACAGTTTATAGTGTCTTACGACAGCTAGATAATTCGATCCGATAACCGGATCCTTAACTCAGCCTTATCAACGCATTAACGATAATAAGCCCCCTCCTTTTAGATGTATTAATAATATTCCTCACTTCCCACCACTCTGGATGCTTAATAGAGCGTTCACAAAAATTTAGCGCCAACATGATAAATTACCAAAATACCCTTATTGGCCGCTACACCTCCAACATCCCAAAGTTGCTTCCAAATCACTTTTTAAATGTATTATATCCATTTTCGGAACAGAAAAGTCCCTCAAAAAATTTATAGGATGCTAAGGGATAATTATAGCAGTATCCTTGACATCAGGGTTAAATTACAGTCAAGGACAAAAAGTTTTAAAATACAGCATAGCGTGACCAAAAACTTTTAAAAATGTATCAGCCGTGTCCATCCGTCAGAGTTTCATCCAAAAAGTGTATTTTTTATGATGTCATTAATACGTATTTTGAAATGACAATACTACCCTTGTACTGTATATACTGAATAATTTTAAAAAATTTTAAATTAAAATTTCAAACCTTGATTTGAATATTAGGGTTTTAAAACCCTAAAATTGGATTGTTCCCTATCTCTGTTCAGTCTTTTTCATCAATTTTTCTCAATATGCAAATTAGGGTTTCAATACCCTAATTTATCTCAATCTGTAAATTAGGGTTTCAAAATTTCTCAATCTGCAAATTAGGGTTTCAAAAATTTCTTAATCTGCAAATTAAGGTTTCAAAACCCTAAATTTTCTCAATTTGAAAATTACACTACTGCAAATTAAAGTTTTAAATTTTCTCAACCTGAAATCCTCCCAACACACCGGCAGCCCCCTTCCCTCGCCCCATGCCGGCAGCCCCCTTCTCCTTCCCTCAACCCACGCCGGCAGCCCCCTCCATCACCCCATACCCGTAGCCCCCTCCCTCGCCCCACACTAGCCCCTCCATCTTCCTTTCTGCCACCATGTCAAGCGAAGCAGCGACACAGCGAGAGCAGATGCAAAGTCGCCGTGTCACCTCGCAACATGCGAAGCCTCCTTTCCCTTTTTCTCTTCCTTTCCCCCACATCTTGCTCCCCTTTACCTCCCGATTCCCCCTTCCCCCGCTTTGCGCAGGCTATTTCCTATTTTCCCGTTGCTGTTTGCCGTCACCCGATGCTTCGCCGGTGACCGGTAGGGCCTCTTCTCCCTTCCCCTCTTCCTTTCTCTAAGCGTCGAGTCAACCTCTCGTTCTCTTATCTTGTTCTACACTACCTCCCCTACGCTCCCCGCTCCTCTGCTATTCTCCCTTTGTGCCGGCCCTAATTAGGGTTTGAACAGTCTATTATTAATATTTTTGGGCAGTATGGGGAGAGATGGGTGGCATTTTAAAAATTTTCTTTGAAAGTCAGGGGTATTCAGGTCTTTTCGTCAAATCCGTTCTGTACTTCTGTATTCCGTTAGTCAACGGACATTAGTATAATTTGTCCAAACTAATGAACACGCATGTAATTTTACAGTAACCTCAGGGACACTGCTATAATTATTCCAATTACCAAAATACCACCTCTGGGTGACAAATTACCAAAATATCCCTTGAAGATTTTCGGCACGGAAAAAATCCCAAAAACACTTTAAAATAGTATTTTTAGCATGCCGAAGTCATTTTTGAACTAAAAAGTATCTTTGGGAATTTTCGCCCAAAAACTCCAAACCGGTGTTCGGACAAAGCGCTTAAAAGCCAGTTGGCCAAAAATCGGCTTCAGAGAGGCCCAAAATTTGGGGAAATGAAACATCTCAACATCTTAGGGTCCTCAAGAAATTGTCACCCAAAACTGCCTTGGTTTACTATTTTTAAATTCACCACGAAGTTTCACGATAACTGCTTAAGTTAACCCCCATCCTGACCTTCAAAAAAATAAAAATTTTCCACATTGTAGATTTCGTAAAACTATATATATATATATATATATATATATATATATATATATGCACTTCAGCAGATTCTATCCCGAGTGATTTTTTAAAATTGCACCATAGACTACCTAACCCTAGCCCCCTTTTAGCGACAATTACTGTTAAATTTCACTGTTACAGCAGTAGCCACGCACACCCAGCACCAGCAGCCTATTGCCGCTGCTCCCCTCTTTACACAGCCTTAACAGCCCCCCCCCCCCTAAATAGTCCCTACTTCTCCTCTATGCAACATGTTTTTCTTTTCTTTGTTTAACAACTCTGTACACCTCTTGATTTTTCATACCCACGCATATTAAACCCACATAACTTTTACGTTATAAGCCTCATCAAAAGTAAGCGAGAAAAATTTCATCTTAAAGCCTAACATATTCCAAGGCTTGAATTCATAAAATTCTAGTTAGCATGAAAAGATAGAGAGATTACCATAGAGCTTGGTTTTCTTTTTCTCCCTCCTTCTTCTTCCTTTCTTCTTTCTCTTTCCCTCTTTTTCTTCTCCTATCTTTCCTTGCCCGAAATCAGCTTATCCTATCTTATCCTGACTAAGCATAAGCAAGGAGGTCTCCACCTCCTCCTTGCTTATGCTTAGTCAGGCATGATCTTTCCTTTTTTGTTTTGTCCTCCAAGTGACTCCACCGCTTCCCTCTTTAATCCCTTTACTTTGTTTAGTTAAAGGTTACAAAACTATGTTACTAACCCCCACTTTTAAAATTTACAACTTAGCCCCTCAACTTTTCCATATTTACACTTTGACCCAATAACTTTCATAAAATTACATTTTGGCCTCAAGGCCAAACTAACCCCTCATTTAAATTTCTACAACTTAATTATCGATAAAAAAAGTGCTACCAATAAAAACAACACCCTTAATTAATCTAATTCACGGTTAGATTAATTTAAGGTATTTTCAGGGTATTACACTATGTACCCGAAGGATCAAGCCATCATGTAATTCAACGACCTTTTTTTTTTATATCCTCACTTTTGCCTAGGCAGCCAGCCCCTTTCAGGGTTTTTAGCCTAAGGGGCTCTTTTTTTTCTTTTCTTTGTGCCCTAACTTTTGCATAAGCCTCCCTTTCAGGGTTTTCAGCCTAGTAGGATTTTTTTTTACGCCCTAACTTTTGCCTAAGCGCTCCCTTTTCAGGATTTTCAACCTAACGGAATTTTTTTTTTGCGCCTAACATTTCCCTAGTCCACTCTTTTCAGTGTTTTTAGCCTAGCGGGCATTTTTTGTGCCCTTACTATTGCCTAGACCGCCCATTTCAAGATTTTCAGCCTAGCAGGTATTTTAATTTGGGCCCTAACTTTTGCCTAGACCGCCCTTTTCAGGATTTTCAACCTAGCGGACATATCCTTCACGGGTAGTATTTATTCAAGAACCTTGCATTAGTGGAAGGGATTAGCCGATCTCCGTCCATGGTGACTAACATGTATGTTCCATTATAATAGACCTTTTCGATGACATAAGGTCCTTCCCATTTAGGCTCCAGTTTCCTTTTGATCCTTCGAGTGACTACGATTAGCATCCGAATCATGAGGACAATGTCCAATTTCTTAAATGACAGGAGCCTTACTCTTTTGTTAAAGGCACTTTCCATTCGTTGTTGGTATATCTCGGGAGTCTGCTGAGCAATAAGCCTTTTCTCATCGAGGCTTTCTAGTTTGGCCAACCTGATGTCAACACTTTTTTCATGTGTGAGTGATTCTTGGATAGCTACATGTAACGAGGGTATTTGAACCTTAAGTTGCAAAACTGCGTCGCTTCCAAACACAAGCACATATGTGGTGGCTCGGGTTGAGGTTCTAAATATGGTCCGATATGCCCACAAAGCTTTAAAAAGCCTTTCATGCAAACTTCTTTTGCGTTTGTCAACCATTTTTTTTTAGAATCTTACATAGAGTTTTATTGAAAGCTTCTACCATTCCATTCGTCGGAGCATGCTACCTTGATGAATGGTTATGCTTTAGGTTGTATTTGGCATATAGCATATAATGCCCCTTCCTTAAAATACTTTGCATTGTCCACAATGATGGACGGGAACCCCAAATCTATAATTATGTGGGTCCTTGTGAAGTCTACAACAGTTTCATGCTTAATATCTTTCAAGGCGACTGCCTCGGCCCATTTTGAGAAGTAATCAGCTGCCACTAAGATGCATCGGTGACCTTTTGATGATGGTGGGGTGAACGGTCCTATGACATCCATCCCCCAAGCGGCAAGTGGCCATGAACATGCAGTGAAATGTAGAGGTTCTAGGGGGCTACAAATGAAATCACCATGAAATTGGCATACCTAACACCTTTTAGCAAAACCTATACAATTAACTATCTATTCACTACCTATTTGGACTGCACCCCAGGGCTCGCTAAGGGACCCATGTTGCATGACACATCACCTGTTTGTCAGTCAAATTGCTCAACGCCATCAACCGGTCAAAGCGCTTCGTGCCCCGAACGTTCGAACGACAATCGAACTCAAGTGCAGATCTCCCCCGAGGAGTCGGCCAGCCTCTTTGCAAGGGGGTCGGCCACCATCTTTGCAAGGGGTTCGGTAACCCCTGTCTTTGGGGGTCGACCACCCTCGTTAGAAGGGAGTGGCGACCCCCTTTGGAAGCGGGGTCAACCACCCCTGTCATTGGGGTAGGGAACCTGCTTACCACTGCTGACATCTCACTCAACGTATTCTACAATGCTCACTCACCACCATTGGTTGCGCGATGCCTGTTGTGGCCCACACATCATCGTCGTAACAACTGTCGCTCACGGACGTGCATCGTTATCTAGGCATCATTCCGCAACACTCGTCACCGCTCTCACATTCCATTCTCATGATATGTGCCTCGACACTAGGTATTGTCTTGCGACGGTAGTCGTTGCACCCATGTGCCGTAATCATGTTACGTGTCAGCAGGATGGGCTCACAACCCTAAAGCCATCGCCGACATAATCACCGGGGGCTTTGGCCCTTGCACAGGGATGGGCTCACAACCCTAAAGCCATCACTGGCATAATCATCGGGAGGGCTCTGACCCTCACAGCGGGATGGGCTCACAACCCTAAAGCCATCGCCGACACAATCACTGGGAGGGCTCCAGCCCTCGCAGCGCGATGGGCTGATCACAACCCTAAGGTCATCCCCGGCACAATCACCTGGTGGGCTCCAGCCCTCGCAGCGGGATGGGCTCACAACCTTAAGGCCATTGCCGACACAATCACCAGACGGGCTTCGGCCCTCGCAGCGGGATGGGTTCACAACCCTAAGGCCATCGCTGGCACAATCACCGGGGGGCTTGGCCCTCGCAGCGGGATGGGCTCATAACCCTAAGGCCATTGCCGACACAATCATTGGAAGGCTCCAGCCCTCACAGCGGGATGGGCTCACAACCCTAAGGCCATCGCCGGCACAATCACCAGCGGGCTCCGACCCTCGCAGCGGGATGGGCTCAGAACCCTAAGGCCATCGCCGGCACAATCATCAGCGGGCTCCGACCCTCGCAGCGGGATAGGCTCACAACCCTAAGGCCATCGCCGGCACAATCACTCGGCCGGCTCCGTCCTTCTCAACTGGATAAGCTCATAACCCTAAGGCCATCATCGGCATAATTACCCGGTGGGCTCCAGCCCTCTAAGCGAGATGGGCTCATAACCCTAAGGCCATCACTGGCACAATCACCTGATTGGCTTCGGCCCACACAGCGGGATGGGCTCACAACACTAAAGCCATCATCGGCACAACCTTAAAGCCATCAACATCACACTCACGGGGGGGGGGGGGGGCTCCGACACGAAGACTTCCCCGTAACGGACTCTAAGCACCGAGCGGCGACCGTGCCCACCCATGTTACTGTTGATCATCGACACCACCCGGGCAATGTCCCCTGGGTCACTCCGGGATGGGTGCAGGTCCTTGGAGGGCATCGCACCTAGTCCGCTTGGCAGTTGGCTACAAGGGTAACCCTCACCGCTGTCAGGTTCTCTGCGCGTCCCTTGACGCACCTTGTGGGATTCAGTAAGGGCTTGGACTGGTGGATAGGGCAACGGGCTACTCTGACTATGCTACCGCAGTATGATCAGTCTCCTCAAACAGACATAGAGATGCTGCAAGGGCACGGCAGCATGAACTTGGGGACCGACAGTCCAATTAAGAATCAGTACTTTGGACCCCCTAGTGACTTATCGCTCCCAGGGGACGACACGTGTCAGCTGATGACACATTCATATTTTTGCCTATAAATAGTAGACTTTGGAGCTTATTCAAGGATCTTTTTTCTCATTTGGCATTTTCACTTCTCTCTCTCTAAAAAGCCATTCTCTCTGGAATTCTAGGGAGAGAAACACATTTGGACTCCTGACATCGAACCCTTGACCCTGCACCCTCGACTCGGACTGTCGACCGCCGACCCTGTTCGTCGTATCCTTGCCTGCGCGGCACTGTCAGCCCTCGCGACCTGTCTGGGGAGCCTTGCTCTCAGCCCTTACTCCATCCTTGCTGCCTCTCACTTTGCCTACCTAGAAGCTAACTCAGACTGTATCCTTTGTTGCACGTCCACGTGGCAACGAACCCCATTCATATTGGCAACACTATCATAGTTGTCCAATAGTATCCTAAGCATTTTATCTGCATTTGCAGCTTAGGACCAGATGAGTGGGCTCCACAGGTCGCAGAATAGACTTCCTTCATAACTCCCTCAACTTTATCTTTATCGATACACCTTAAGAGTACTCCGTCTAAAGATCTTTTATAGAGAGTATCTTTTCACATTACAAACTATAGGCCATTTAGCACGGTCTTCAAATAACCTCCCATCTTGTAAATACTCTATGAATGGTTGATGCCAGTCTAATGGATTATCTCGTCCTTCTAACCTTTCTGATGTATTAAGGACCTCATCCACTTGCATATCCATAATGATCTTTTCATAAGGTTGTTATATTCTCCGTGCCCCCACCGTGATGGTCATTTCCTTATTTTATGAAAGGCATAAAGAGGCGGCAAGGCTAGCCAGAGAATCGGCTCTGCCGTTTACCACCCTCTAAACATGTCAGATCTGAAGCCTTGAGATTTTCGATAACAAATAGTCTGCCTTCTCGTGATAGGGCGAGAGGTTAGGCTTTTTTATTTGATATTCTCTCTTCAAATACTTTACGATCAATTCTGAATCTCCCTATATCGTCAAATCATCTATCGAGACCTCCAGGCATTGCTCGAGCTCAGTATTTATGGCCTCATATTTGGCTTCATTATTCAAACAACCCTTTGTTAAAGAAAAAGAATGGAGGATTATGCCCCCTTCCGGTCTAACAAAGACTATCCCAATACCAGATTCGTTACCCTTTGGATCATTTTGTTTTTCACCATTAGGACTTCTCGAAGCACCATCAAAATACATTTCCCACCCTTTGTTAATCATTGTCTGCAAGACCTCTTTATCAGGGAGATCCAACATCAGCAGAGAATTATCTGGAACGGGGTAGGTCAATAGAAAATCCATAAGGACTTGTCCTTTGACTTCTTTTTATGGAACATATTCGATATTGAACTGGTGGAGAATAACTACTCATCGTGCAAATCGTCCTATTAACATCGTTATTGACAGAATGTATTTCAAGGGATCAGCTCTAGATATCAAACGAATTACGTGTTCTCACAAGTAGTGCTTTAATTTTTAGAGAGCAAACACTAAAGCAAGGCACACCTTTTCCATGGCCGTATACCTTACTTCGGCTCTAATTAATGTCCGACTTAAATAGTACAGGGAATTTTCTTTTCCATGATCATTATGTTGAGCCAATACAGGATCATGGGTTTCCCTTTTACAGGGGCCATCAATACTGGCAGTTTCATCAAGTAGTTTCTGAATCTTGTCAAACACCTCTTGAAAAACTTGATCCCAAACAAATGGGACATCTTTCTTCAAAAGGTGTGAGAAAGGCTGACAATGCCTTATAAGATTAGAGATGAATCTTCTTATTTTCTCGAGCTTTCCCTGCAGGCTCTTGAGTTCTTTTAGATTCATCAGGGGTGGCATTTCTAGAATAGCCTTTATTTTGAAGGGGTCAACTTTAATTCCCCTATGGCAAACCGAAAAGTCTAAAAACTTTCCAGAAAAACCCCAAACACACACCTTCGAGGTTCGTCTGTAACTGGTACTTTCTAAGCCTTTCAAAGATGACCTTTTAATCCTTGAGATGGTCAAGATGAGCTTTGGTCTTCACTATCAAGTCATTCACATAGCATTCTATGGTGTGAGGGAGTAGATCGCCAAAGATAATTGACATAGCATTTGGTATGTTGCCCCAACATTTTTAAGCCCAAAAGGCGTTACTTTATAGCAGAAGACCCCTTTCGAGGTCCAAAAGGCTGTAAGAGCCTCATCTTCCGTAGCCATACATATATAGTTATATCCAGAATATCCATCCATGAAGGGCAACACCTTCAATCCCACAGTGGCGTCCACAAGGAGTTCTGTGATTGGGAGTAGAAAGTCATATTTGGGACAAGCTTGATTCAAGTCTCAGAAGTCAATGCATTCCCTACTTTGACCATTCTTCTTTCTGACTGGTATGATATTTGTCAACCAGGTAGGATATGAGATGTCTCTAATAAAGCCTGCTTTAACGAGCTTGGCAATTTCGACTTCGGTCTGAGCTGTTAAATTAGGCCAAAACTTCTTTTATGGCTATTTGACATGCCTCTTTCCATGACAGATAGGTAGCTTATGAACAACAACCTTTGGGTCAAGTCCAGGCATCTCTGTATATGACTAGACAAATACATCCCGATATACTTTGAGAAAGTTGGTGCACTGTTGGACTTCTTCTTCAGACAGGCACTAACCATAGTTGTTCTCGGGTCTTATTTGGTTTTGAGATTAACTTTCCTAAGCTCATCAATAGTGGCTTGCCCCCTTCCTCATATTTTAATGGAGCTGGAGAAGAATCTTCGTATCCAGTTGTATAGGAATTCATGTTCATTGTCTTTTTAGTAAAAGACTTAGAATCTCGATACCCTAGGCCTTTTTTAGAGTGCTTCAATGTTCTTCCAGTGAGCAGAGCATCAGCTCCTTATTGATTCATCATCGTCTCAACTGGAGGAGGATTGTGGCTTGAGGCACAATCTAAGCCGACCTTTTATAACATCTTTACCATCTTTGGACTATAAGTGGTCTTCTGAATAGTTCTCTTTAGCTTGACTTTCCTCCTTTAGGTTGTGTATATGTACTGTCCAAATTCCCCAACGCATAGAACCTGATAGGATTTGATCCCTTTTTATTTGGAGGAACAAAAAAGTGTTGGTAAGTCTCCACATACGACCAATCCATCTTCCTTAATGGCAACACAAGTTCATCCTTGAATGCTTTCGACGTGCCTAAGGATCCTGAATATTGCGTACAGACCTTTTTTGTGATTTTGGGACATAGACAAAGGTTTTTTTTGGAGGCTTCTTCTCCATTTGCCTTTCTTTTCCCTTGCTTCCACCTACTAACACATGCTCATAAAAGCGTGCATTCGCATAATGGGCTTCCATACCATGGAATGAGCTTTATCTGTTACAATACATCCATCTTTTTTCTCATCATCTCCCAAGGCATATTTTAGGCACTGATGCAGGGTAGATGGGACGATCCCGCTGGAGTGGACCCAAGGTCTCCCCAAAAGGACATTATATGAAGTGTCAGCATCTATCACCGAGAATTCGATGTCATCTTTTATATCTTTAAATTTGGTGCTCAATTAAAATTTTCCCATTGGCCTTTGCTCATTTTGATTAAAACCTTGGATTACCACCTTGATTGGCTGAATCTCGAAGGACGTACTCCCAAGATAAATAAGGTCATTTTCGGTAGCAGATTCACCATTAATCCCCCATCTACTAACACTCGGGATATCATCACCTCATTTACTTTACCAGTAACATAGAGGGGTCTGTTGTGACTTCAATTGTCAATCGGCATATCCTCTATTGTAAAGGTCTCAAGGTGCATATCTAGGAAATGGGTGATGACTTGTCATCAACCATTTCCTGGATTTTTGGGTGATGACCCAATTGGTTTAGTGTTCGATTAATAGCCTTTTCTCTCAATATAAAGGATCATTATCGTATACATTTTGCTCATGTAAGAATATCCTTTCCATTTGATTCCACAAGGATATACGTAATCCAACTAAAGAACAACACTAATCAAAGGCAATACCCCTAAGAGAGAGGGGAAATTGCTTAAGACTTAGGGCAAAATTTTGCACTGTAGGTCCACACTGTCGCAATAACCGATCGACATGATTGTCAGGGGAGCTGAAGCCCTTATATTTAATGAATTTAGGGTGTTTATATACCTCAAGGAACTGGACTCACCTTACTTCAGGTGGGTACAAATCCTGAGGCATTGAGACCCCTGTATCTCTGGCTCTAGCGAACTCCAACGTCACATTAAGCAGATCTTTGGCTGAAATTTATGAGAAAGAATAATTTTGCGCAAAGACTTCGTCAATGTCTTCTACATCATGGTACCTTAATTGTAATGGAGAAGATACATAAAACATCCTATAGAACGTATTAGCCAGCGTATCCCAATCAGGGATAGATTTTGGGAGGAGGTTCAAATACCAATCGAGGGCCACATTTTCCAATGACAAAGGGAACTGCCTTAACAGAAGTGCTTGACTTTGCGTTGTGTCGTCCCATCCAGCGAAAAACAAAACAAGGTACTTTCTAGGGCAACCAGATCCTCTATAGAGATGAAAATGAGGGATGCTATAGCCTAAAAGATACAGTACTTGACCACCCAGGCTGGGTACAGTGTCCTTATTATCTACCTTATTTGAATGATCGTATGTTAGATCCGTTAGGCTATTGTCCATATCAAAAGATACTCTTGTTCTCACAGGACCTATCCCCTACATATTTAAAGCTATTCTTGCTTGTTCATGAGCATTGTACGTGACTTTAATATCTCTTGTAATGAAATCAACATCAACTGTGATGATATGGCATCTGAATTGGTCATCAATAGAGAAATGGGAGCTTCCATTACTTTCCCCATCGTATGTCTTTGCCTGAGGGTAATATGAGTCATAAGACTTACAAGCATAAGAACATGTCTCATTTGCCCCACTGGCAAGGACCTCATTTTTCTCTCAATATCTTCTGGAGTTACATCTTGTCGATTAGACACAAGCGCTATATCTTTTCCTTCATTACTACTCACTTCAGAGTTTGATTGATACCCTTAGGGAAAGAACTCGTGGAGGGTAATCGTCACCCTCGTAGGTTGGATCAGTAACTCCCTAGTGTTTGGTTCTCCCTTGTTATTTTTCTTAGAGATATTCCTCTTTTCTTTGTTGTCCTTGAGGCCCTTCAATCTCTTGAATTTCTTCAAAATCCCTTATCGTTTACTTAGAACACGCGAAGCTTTCTTGGAATGCCATCCTCGCCTTTTCTTAGCACCTTTGATTTAAAAAATGGACCATTCCCCTTCGTCATTAGCGGAGGGAGAGTGAGACGCATCAGCTGAACGAGGACTAGAAGGTCTAAGTGTCTCTTCTGGTTTGGGTGACAATGTGACAGGGTTAGCTGAGGATCTCTCAATATGATGGAAACTTATGTCACCTATATTGATGAGATTTTGTATATGTTCCTTTAGGACAAAACATTTTTCAATAGGATAACTGACTAAATGATGATAAGGACAATAGTTTGGGTCATTGATTTTTCTTTCCTCGTTAGGCCTTTTCACATGAGGGAGGGTTATGAGGTCTTCTTTTAACAATTCCTCGAAAAGGTCTTTGATGATATCAATCAAGAAAATAATACTTTTTCTCCATCCTTTCCTTCAATGAAGGTCTTTTTTCACCCCTACCATTTCCTTTTCCGACTGGGTTCTCAACTTCTTTATTGCTCCTAGGAAGAACTGCAATTTCATTGCTTTTTCATCTAGTAGGGTTGTTCAACTTTGTTAGCGGCTCTGGATCATGTCTTTTTTTGGCCCAAGTGCATTTCAAGGTCATGTTCTCTCGTACAAAAGTACCGCTGGCAGCCACAGCCATCGGCCACCCTGCGGCCTCTGCCACGCCCCATCACTGCCACCGCAAACTACCACCAAAGAAAAAACTCAAAATAAAAACTGGGCAATCAAATACCCATTTGTTTTTGTTATAAAAAAAACTGATTTTTGTTTTTAAACAAAAAACCAAAACTGGAAGTGTTTTCAAATGCTACCTAAATGAAGAGACCAATTATGTTGGCAAAACAACTACATGCAATGGTGAAGCTTACATATCAGAAGGAGAAGATTTCTAAAAAAATCTTACTTGGCACAAAGATAGAGTTCTAAAAATCATGGTATTTTCAAGTGCTTTTGAGGTGTTAATAATCAAAATTAGGGCCTAATGTATAAGTGTAGTGATTATGTAGAGTTTTATAAGGTGTGTTATTGGCTTCCTACTTTTATAAAGTTTACAAATATAGGGTCATTGGCAATCGCTGTCAGCAGGCTGTGGTGGCCGGCGGTCACCGACAGCTGTGGTCAGCGGCGGTGGGCGGTGGCTGTGGTGGTGGGAGGTGGTGGTGGTGGTTTCAAAATAAAAACCAAAATTGAAAACCCAAAGCTCCTAAATGGAGTTTTTAAAAACAGCCATGTTTTAAAAACTGGTTTTCAAAACTAAAGAAAAAAAATAAAAACTGTGTGCTAAACGTGTTTATTTTATCCACTTTATAAAACTGAAAAAATAAACGTAACCAAACTGAGCCTTAGAGTCCAACTTTTTTGAATTGGATATATACGATTTAAGAATCCTATTTGTTCCTTATTTAACTCTTTCCTATGATTTATTATCAAAAAATTTGTAAGTAAAATTTGTTCTATATTTGTTAACTTTATAAAACTAAGAAACCAATTATATACCTCATAAAACTCTACCGAATCATTATACTTATATATTAGTCCTTAGTTTTAATTATTAACACCTCAAAAGTACTTTAAAATAACAATATAAAATCTCCAAAACATAAAATATGAAATCTTTACTTAATAACTCTTTATTATGATTTTATTATTAAAGAATTTATAAGTATTATTGATTACTAACATAAAATTTGTGACACGTAAGATTTGTTGAGCTCTTATGTTTTTGACAAGCAGTATTTTTAAAACTCTTGATAAGAAATTACATTAGAAATTTTAAGAGAATTTTATGTTGTTTGAGATTACTAAAGGTAAGTTTGAAAGGAATCTAATTTTTTATAAGTTATACCGTTAAAGTCTAACGTGTTATACTTAGTTTTAATATGCATAGTATGTATTTGGAAGAAAATAACTTGTGATAACTTAGGATTGAGTTAGAAGAAAATAAATGTAAGGGTAAATGAGTTAAAAAAATTCCATTAATTGATAACAATGGCCAATTATGATAGTTATTGTAATTCTTGTGGTGGTAATTGTAGCACTGTTAATGAGATTGGGATTTGTAATAATTCTTACAAGTCATGATTGTAACGGTATGTGTAGTTCTCGAGATAGTTGTAGTGGTGATAATCTTAGCAATAGGATTATAGTGATGGTAGTGATAACAGTTAGAAAGTGGTAATTCTAAAGTGATTAAAGGTAGGATTTATATGGTTGTTGACAAGTTATGCTCTAATATGCCTTAGGCAAGTGATAAGATGCTCACAATGGTAGTTCTAAATATGCTCATTTACAATGGTAGCACTAATATATTTTGTGATACTATCAGCGTAGTAGTTGTGCATGAGTTAAACTCAGAATCTGGATTGGACAGCCCGAAGAAAAAAATATAGTGATGACTTGTTTAATCTTAATTTGATAATTTGAACATATACATAGATTCTATACATAGTTGTACTTTGAGTACTATATTTTCTTTTCATTATGTACCGAACAAAAAATATGCGAAGTGCTTTGCATAAAGAAAGATATCATATGACTCAATTAACATTTATGCTTATCGGAAGGTTGAGCTTCATATACATCATCCCTTGAGAAGGGAAATTGTAACTCTTTACTAGATTCTGTTAACAAAAACAAATAGAATTATAAAAATGAGCATATGAATGCTGATTTTCTTCCTTCACAGTGTATTTGGAGATAAGATTACTTTAACCAGGTGATTAGAACATTGATGCTTGACTATTAAGTTAAAAGGTACGAATCTATGACTATATATTAGTATGAGATTGTCGCTCATAATTTGTAGCTAAATGTTAAAAGTATTGCTTATGAAAAAGCATTCTAAGATTATACTATAATTATTTTTATTATAATTTTCACATCCGATTTGTAAGTTAAAGTATGCATCAAAACTTTTCAAAAAGGTGTTTTCAAGATGTGATCTTATACTTTAGATTATATATTTGCCGGCAATTATATAAACTAAAGTAATAACATACCAATAATTAATTTATTTTAATCAATGTTTTCAACACCTTGCTTTGGTGCTTAGAAATCTCTCTAACATTCTCATGCCTCTTCCTTCAAAGGAGTTAAGATTGTTGGGTACAACTTTATGCGTATATAACATGCATAAACAACATAGACTGCGAGAGACATGTAGATGTATATTACATGTTTTTATTAGAAATTTCAATAATATGACTTAAAGCGTGTTTATTTTACCTTTTAAAATTAGAAAGAAGATAATTTTTTTAATCCGATCTCGTGCATTTGCACGGGTCCATTAGCTAGTATGTGTTAACACGTCAATCTCATCATCCGTCCAATTCTCTTCAGGCCAAAAGTTTGAGACTTTTCTTCATGGGCTCAAAGACTCAAGCGCTGGTATGACAAGCCCAATAAGCCCCTTAATTAGGGCTGTATACAAACCGAGTTCGAGCCGAACATAAGTGTGTTCGAACTCGGTTCGTTTAAGTTTTGACATGTTCGAGCTCGGCTCGTGTTCGTTAAGAGTCAAAATTTTGATGTTCGAGCTCGGCTCGTGTTCGTGACGGTGAGACTCGGGCTCGGCTCGCTCAACTCGTTTAACAATACGAGCCGAACTCGAGCTCGGAAATTCAGGCTCGTATTCATGTTCAAGTTCCATTAAAATCCCTAAATTTACTCATAATTCTCATTCAAACAATCAAGCTATTTTTAATATTAAAAAAAAAAACAATACATAGAAGATCCAAGAAAGGATGCAGAATCAAAAAACACAAAAAAAATAAATCTGATCGATTGGCGATCAAGATATAGACAACGGTCAACGAGTTGATGCATTCGAGGTTGCCCTTGGCTTTGAAGAGGCGATGGCTTTGCAGATCTGAAACTTCTTTTTGCGGCTTTGTAACTTTGCAAGTTGAATCCGGCGACGAAGAGATGACGCAGCGAAGACAGGCGATCAACGTGACGGAGATAGACGGTTGAATCCGGCGCCGCAGGTTGAATCCGTTTGTGAAGAGAGCAACATAGAGGGAGGACTGGACATGCTATGTGCGATCTGCGTCTGTGTGTGTGCGTGTGTGCCGACGAGGTATGGGACAGAGAGAGTGTGTCTGGGACGGAGAGAGTGCGGCTGTCTGGTTTCTGAATTGTGATATTATGTTTAGGTTAGTTTCACTTTATATAGTTAGGGTTTTTAAGTTTTGGGCTTCATAAATTGGATTATTTAGGTTGGGCTCTATGTTTATAAGTGGGCTTGGGGTTTTGGGCAGACTTAAAGGCCTGACCTATAACTTTAAATTTGAATTTATGTGATTTATATAAATGTTAATTTTGTAAATATATTATAATTAATTTATTGTTTATACAAGTTATTCGCGAACAAGTTTGTGAACATTTTATAGTGTTCATGTTCGGCTCGTTTATTAAACGAGTTCTAAAAGCTTGTTCATATTTTGTTTGTATATTAGACGAATGAATATGAACGAGTTTTATGGCGAACGAACCACGGGCCGTTCATAAACAGCTCGGTTCATTTACAGCCCTACCCTTAATTGATTGCCGAACCATGGATAGTGGTCAATGATTATTGGGCTTCTACAAAAAAAAAAAACTTCTTCATATTCTTATACGGGCTTATCTTTGCCCCTGACATTTCTAGCAGGAATATTCTTTTTCCAATCTATTTTTTTTTAGTCAAAATTTGGGTGTCAACAATCGCGCACATGTGCGAATGCATGGCCAGACTGCTAGCCATGCAAGACAGCTAAGTACAATCGAAAAGTTCTATGCCATTCTTGTTGATACAGTTGTTTGATCTTGTCCTTCGGCTATTACTTATTCCGAAAATGTCCATGGTGGATCTCATGCTCCATTGACATTCTCAGAGTGAGCTATTGTTATCAACGAAGAATATGCTGCATTATCCGATGAGGTTAAGAATGCAATTTGTACTAATGATAAGGAAAACAAGAATTGGTAATTCCAATTACTGAGACACTTGTTTAAGGACCCAATCTGATTGTCCCTTCAATCTTTCTAGATTATTCTTACTTGCAATCAATATCTGAGATGGGCCCTTTGAAATAAGACAATATTTCCACGTAGTGAATTCTCAATTGGACTTGTAGAGTAATGGTTTCACTTTTTTTGTACCACTATTGAGTTGAGTAACTATTAAGTACTGCTTACGGCATTTTGTTTTTTTAGTAATCATGTACTTGTGCTAGATTATCAGCTTAATGCAGATGCTGGTCATTCCGATTCCAAAAATTAGCACGTTGTACAGCATTCGTGGATAGCAAAAAAGATTGCACCAAAAACTAAAGCGCCATAATATCACCTAAGTGTAACTAGTTAAAAGCGTTTCTACAACTCGACCTCTGAAAGACATAACTCTGACGACACTTCGGTTAGCCTTCAATAACATTGTTACCACTATTAATGCTTTTGGTGGCAACTTGCAACAAAAAGTATAGTTGCGAGGTGAACTTTTTAATTTCGCATAAAGCTTTGATCTATTGCTTGTTACATGAGACAGATACTCTCATTCTTTTCGACCGAAAATTGGCAACGATAATGTTGCTTGCTCATATCGCTAGTAATACTGAAAACCCCATAGCTCGAGTTGAACTGAGGAGGACCCAGAATTTTACAATGTTGAGGTCAGAAAAATGTGACCTCAACACTAGAAAAAAAAATCTGGATTTTACAGTGCAACTGATAAGGACAAAGGATGATACAAGCTTTTTCAAAATGATCGCATTACAGCTGGATAAAAGAGAACGTACAAGCATAAGCACTGTGAACAAAATCTGAAACAACAATGTAGCCACCATTCTTATAAATTGTTTGTCAAAGTAAGCTAACCATCACAAACAACTGAAGCACCTCATTAAGCCTCTTCTCTTGAACATCAAACAATGACATCAATTTTGGTACATGCTGTACTATGCATTTGTGTTACCCTTGCTTCTTTCTGTTGGACAGCGCATGCAAGTGATCCGGACATCCTGTTTGATTATATCATCCCACAGAACACCAGTATTTCGACATTCAATGGAAGTTTCTTTACCTTCACTGGAATGCGAGGAATATTTGATTCCCCAACCCCACCAAATGTTAAGGGAACACAAGCAAGCATGGTAGAGTTCCCAGCTCTCAATGGTCAGAGTGTTTCAATGGCGGTTCTCCAATTTGGTCCTGGTGGCATTAACGCACCTCACACCCGCCCTCATGCCACAGGCTTGTTGTTCGTGGTGGAAGGAAGCCTTGAGGTTGGTTTTATTGACACCACAAACAAACTGTATACTCAAACACTCCAAGCCGGTGATATGTTTATATTTCCCAAAAGACTAATTCACTATCAATACAATGCCAACACCAGCAAAACCGCTATGGCCATTGCTGCTTTCGGTAGTGCAAACGGTGGGTCAGTTTCAATTCCCGCAACTCTGTTTGAGGATGACATTGATGACAATATATTAGCAAAGGCTCTCAAAACCGATGTTGCTACGATTAAGCAGATTAAGGCAGGTCTTACTCCCAAGGCCTAAACTGAAGGCTGCCATGTTCTGTGAGTCAGCCACTTTGGAGGGCCGCATTATTCGTGGTAGCCAGCGCCTGGAATAAATGTTTCTGCATACTGTAGAGAATTTAGTGATTCTTTCGCAACAAGCTCCATATGCCATGAGACCAATTCAAGGAATTTTCTTACGTCGATAATTAGACGTCGATCTTTGTTGCGGATGGTGTTTCATGGTGAGTTTCTTTCTAAATCGAGTTCATTACTCGTTACCTACTTTGCAGTGGTACATGCTCTAAAGATCAAATGTTGAATGAACAAAGAAACAACAAATATGTCCCCTTACAACAGCTAGTCTAGAGAATTGTCATTGCAAATGAAATACTTTGGGGGAACCATATATATTTTTGGCTCTGGTTAGATCACGGGAGGAAGAAAGGATCGGATCCCTTGTCCCGAAATTGAATCCCCAACTGATCTTTAGCAGTCGGTGATGATCTTGGTTTGCAAAATTTCCATTACGCCTTCATAAGAATCTTATACGGTGTTTCTTGTGCTTGCAGTATGGGCAGATGTCATGATAGAACATTGTGCCTACCTCTGTACTGAAGTATATGCATTTGGTTTTTTTTTTTTTAAGGAAACCTTTGTCCTGTATTTCTGTCAGTGAAGATAACAAAGTAGAAAATTAAACCACATCTCCTTGGTTACATCTTCGAAATTCAGGATAATATGAGCACAAAATCAGAACCAAGGTCAAACAGGAAGAGACACTAACAGCGGTAACATGCGAAGGTGGTTCTTCATAATCATCTTCAGTACTCGCATCACCAAGGTCAATGAAGGGATTGCACTAGGTGCAGTTTTTATGTTAGATTTTGTAAAACTAGTATTACTTCAAGTTTGTACCTTCTCTTACTCATTTCCATCTCACCAATAGTTGCAGTTTTGCGAAGTGGGGGTCATTACTGAGTAGACTCCAAGTATGATCTCACTATGATTTTGTGTTTAGATTGTGATAAATTTGTGAAATTTTGATGAACACCCATAAATTAGGTTCTGGCTTCGGTGATGAGAGTGATTTATTTTCTGCAATGGTGAAATTGAAGAGAAAAGAAAATAAAGATAAAGGTGAAGAAAGAGAATGAGAAAAAGAAATGAAGATATATTAATGGCAGAAAATGGGTGAGGAGGATTTTCAAAATTTTGGTGAAAATTTGAATTTCAAGATTTCACTAATCATGGTTATCTAACAAGATTTGTTATTATTATCCCCACGTGATTATTTTGCTGAGTTGGTAAGATGTTAATGATAGTCGAACACCACCTATGCTAGTAACGTGGCATTAGACAACCACTAAATATTTTTTCTAAAACTTGTTATAATGTCAAACATGAGAGGGCTACGACTGAATGACTTATTTCTACTAATAAATTCGGCTGAACTGATTACTTACGGAAGTTGTATCATTTTAAAGGATGGTAGGCCAAACACATGCGACTCACAATTTGCTAATGATGACTTCGAAGAGCTTAGAGGCCTACGATAACATTTAGTGGCGCTTGCTAACTCTTAGTAGCGGTCTTGTTGCAAAGGACAAGCCCACAAACTCTGTGAACATCAAACTGCTTTGCCTCAACCTATATATACACACACTAATGTCGTAACCACCGAACACCATGTCTCTATTGTGCATCAAACATGTCTTACTATTCATTTCTATAGGTTTAGCTTCTTTTTGTTGGATGGCTAAAGCAAATGATCCCAATATCTGGTTTGATTTCATAATCCCGGCAAACACAAATATCACTGAACCTGATGGGAAGTTCTTTACTTACACCGGAATGCGCGGAATATTCGACTCCCCAACGCCACCCAACTACAAAGAAACACAAGCTAGCCTGGAAGAATTCCCGGCTCTCAATGAAAAAATAGCCACGAGATCTAGTTCTTGAAGCCAAGTGTGGCGTCTAGTCCAGTAGCCTCTTGTAGCTCTTGTTTCCGGCTAATTGAATAATTAAAATATTAGATTAACTAGTTAATAGACCCGTACGAATGCACGGGACGGGATACAATTTGGTTTTACTGCCAATCATATATTACTGTGTACAAGTTCATATTTCAAAGGCAAAGATATAATGAGTACTAAACGCTATAAATGAGCTAATACACGTATACATCTTGTACATAATTCTTGACATTACTCAGGTTTGTAAGTTTTTTCAATAAATTAACCCACTACGTAGAATTTAAAAATAAAAATTGATGATAACTATTTGAAATAGAGAGAACCTTTAAAGCCCAAATTTTGGTTATATACCATTTGAAGAGTTGTCAAACGGGCCAGGCGACCTGTGGGTGGGCCTGATCTGGCCCTAAATTGGCTAGGCTGGCCCGGCCTAACCCATCGGGCCATGGGCAAGAGCTTGGACCATTATTTTTCTCCCAAAAAAAAAAATCCAGCCCGGCCTGCCATGAGAAGACCCGGGTCAGGCCGTGAAAAACGGGTTGGCTAGAGACCAGCCACTTGTTTAGGGCCTGGCCCAGTTTGGCCTGGTTTTTGGCCCATTTTCTGGCCATCTTTCTGGCCCGGCCCCACAAGTTTTGAATTTTCAGGCTATGATCTTCAATTCAGTATCCAAATCAAGGCACTTCTCCTTTCCATTAATTACAGGGATGTAAAAGAACAATGGATCTAAGGACACTGCAATAACACAAGCAAGTACAAAGAATTTCTTCCACCGCTGGAGAAAGGACCCCTATGGGTCAAGAACCTTCTTCCCAGAACCTAATTTTTTCGTTGGCTGATCACTCGCTCACTGCAAGTTTAGTAAACTTTTCAAGCTTAGTATTTTTTTAGAATCTTTCTCGAACCCTCTTTTAATACTTCCCATTACTGAAGTGATACATGAGTTGGAACTTTGCCTCTCCGAAGCTAGATTGCTCCGAATTGGACTCCACAAACCCATATAATCACAACAAGCAGCATAATGTTTATTTTCGTGTGAAAGGCTGCTCGTTACTTATCAGTTGTAAGAGTACTAAGAATTGGTAGAAACCATGAAGACGGAGACCGTAATTGATCAAAATATTCTTTCTTCATAATTTTTATTTAATTAGATACTACATATCTGCCACGGCATTATGTTGATGATCAATACAAAGGCTGATAAATTTGCATTGGGCATACCATAGACCAGTTACCCATTCAGGTCAATGGTATAGTCAATATACTTTGCATTGGAATCGTGCTAGAAACGAGCACATCATTGAATACAAATGCTAAAACTCCATAAATTACCATCCATGGTACTCAATTTGACGACATTTTACTTGTAAACAACATAGAGGACAAACAAAGGCCAGGCTTGAAAAAGGGGCTACCTAAGGGCCTATCTAGTTATAGAGCCAAAAAAGTAGGTGTCTACGTAGCCTAACCTTGGTGCTTACCAGGTCATGATGCACTTAAGCTGCAGCAAAGATACTCATCTAGAGTAAGCTTGGAAGCAAAATCACAGGGCTCCCTCATGCTCAAGACTCTTCTCTTTTGCTACATTTATTGTCTCGATGAACAACTTTTAAGTTCTCACTTGCTCTATAGCTTATGCTATTAGAGCATGAACCCAAGAATGCATATCCTGCTTAATACTTTACACTTCTCCACCGGTTCAAAATACTAATGCCAGAGAAACTAATAATCAACAGGTCACATGGATGGAAAACCGATCAATAGCAAACTTCCTGTAGTTTCTAGTTCCTTGGTGGTGTTTGATCATATAAAATTCTTTATTCTACATAAGTATGATGCAGTCTATCATATCAAATCTATCTATGACAGTCTATCATATTTGACGCTAAAAATGAATAAGAATTTTTGAAATTTTTTTTGGCCCAGGCCTGGCCCAAGCCCGTCCCTCAGTATTGGGGCCTACGGCCTAGATATTTTTGTAAGTTTGCCCGGCCAGGCCCGATTCCCATTCCCCACCCTCTGAGTCCGGCCCGGCACGTTTTGTCAGTTGGCCCGCTGGGGGAAAAGATGTATGATAAATTTCACCAACTTGCTAGTTTTAAAGTCCTTTTTATCTTTTTTTTTTCATCTTTTTTTCTACCAAAATCGGCTAAAGAATGTTTGCATATTTTATATTGCAATAAGCTTAATGCATCGTGTCTTTTAGTGGCAAACAGGTGTAGATTTGGCAAAAATAGTGTAGATTTAATTTCAACATCCTATTCATTGAGTGTGTAACCTACTAAATCTTTACGCTTAGACTAATAAAACGAGGCTATAGTTTGCTATACACACCACTTTAGGTATTTATTGCTAAAATTGTTTATATTAAGAATTTTTTATTTGGCAACAATTTGTTTTTGATGGTTTGTAAATAGTAAAAGAATGTCTTGCCCAAAGGACATACTCAAGTTTAAACTACATTTAAACCATAAGAGTACATGAATGAGTCCAACCTCTAATCAAGTACATACCCAAAAACTTGAGATGCCATGAAACAACAAATAAGGGGTACAAAAAATAAAATAAAAAGGATTATCTTTAATATTGCAATAGAATTTATAGTTTTTATTGTGTCCCGAGCGAGTTTGTATAAGCTTGTTGATAGGTATTTGTTGATAAGAAACAACAACTTTCAAATTATATATGACAACTATCTTTTGAAAAGAAAATTCTCAAAACTATATCAATCCCCGGCTTGTTTTTTACCTTCATGAGCATCAACAGGGTTGCACTTTATCAATGTTAACCTTTAATGAGTTAGTAGTATAGTAAGAAAGAGGTGCTTCAATATGTTATTTCGCACCTTTCGTCAGAAGGATAACAATTATCACTAAATTATATTTGTATAAACATAAAAAAGAGTGAGAAAGCACATAAGAGGGTGGTAGTAGAACCCACTGATAGTAACCTTTTATCAACAACCTAAAATAACAAAAGGCACAAATACCCTCGGCCAAACTTGTTTCATTAATTATACGAATCAAAGCCCATCATGTAACTCTCCCAAACTCAAAGTATAACTTTACATAGATGAAACACTTTTCAAAGTATGTATGGTAATTAGTCTTTAGATAGTTTTAGGAATCAGTACAATTCGAAGTGGACACATACATTTTAATGACTCAGCTCTAACCTTAATTTTTAGCTAATCCATTTTCCATGTCAAACGTTAAGTCGACCCAAGTCTATAGTATTAAAACATATTTTCAGAGACCAATGTTTATCTACGTACGACGCAATTGGGTGTTACAACAAGTGTATGATATAATCTAAAAAGGCTATCTTGAATCAATCTCATTCTCATCGCATTTTTCCCTCCCAAATGCTTCCACTCGATACATAATTTGGCTAGTTAAATATTACTAACACTATGTGCAATAAACTAAAATGTTACAATGCCCATGAGCACGTTGGGCCAATCTAAGTATAGAAGATGGGGATAGAAATAAAAGAAAAAGAAAGAGAAAAAGATTGAGTTTACTTGGCATGGTTTGCTATCAAGTGTGACTTTTGGTTGCAAAGATAGAGAGAAAGCAAACCTGGGCCATGGTTTTTTAGTTCATGGGGAATTAATTCAAGAGTTTTTTGTGATTGATTAGTACACTAAATTAAGTCACACATTAATGTTTTCTAGTTCTGCTACTCATTTAATTTCTTAGATGTCAAATAATGAGTCAACCAAACTGGAGGACTTTCTTAATGAAAGTTTCAGTTGATATGGCACGAAGAAAAGACTCCAAAGATCTGATGTGTCGTAAATATGAGAGCTCTAAAAATCTTGTATATCAAAAAACACGTTTACAGACTAACATACCAAGTTAAGAACCAGCCATATGGAAGATATTCAGGAAATCAATTCCTTACATTACCTTACAGAAAAACATTAATATGAAAATGGAAATTGAGAATTTTTTGTAATGTAATAACTTGGCTCAATCATAAGATCCACAAGTTAATTAGAAATGTAGATATTAATACATAATAGTATAGGAAACAATATACAACTATTCTATCCAAAGCAACCTCCAAAATTGCACTCAAGTTAGAGAGAATTAACGTGAGAACCATATGATGACGCTACAAATATATATACTCTCTTTCTTGAGGAAAGAAATGTCTTCAAATCATGTAGCATAATCAATTGATGTGTGCTTTTGGTTTGAAACAATGGAGACATCTTCAGTTTGATGAGATATTACATATATTACCGAAAAAGAATGAGAGCTAACAAATTATTAGCACAAATTCAATTTTATCGCTTGAATGGATGTAGATATCTCATAAAAGCTTGTACATAGAATGGCAAAATTCTCAAGCTCAAGCATGGCAAAAGATGGTTGTAGCATTAGAGAAAATTAAAATTAAAACTTAGTTCTAAAGATCACAAACTTAAAAAGGTTGCTTCTTTTCCTTTCGCAGTTTCGCACTACAAGAAAAAAGGTCTTTTGCGACGGATTTTCAGCGACGGAAGTTATTCCGTCGCTAAATAATCTTTCACCGACGGAATGTCCCGTCGGTAAAACTTTCGTCGTTAAATACAATTAGCATCAGAATCAAACGTCGTAAAAAGTTTTTGGCAACGGACTTTTGCCGGCGGTCTTTTAGCGATGGCACTTCCGTCGCTAAAACTTTTTTAGACTTTTTTTTTTTATTTCCAAGGGTTTAATAAAAATATTTTAACGACAGAATAACGCCGTCGCTAAAAATTCCGTCGGTAAAAGTTCGACCTTCACCGACAAACTTTTAGCGACGGCTTCATTCTGTCACTAAAAGTGTTTAATAAATCCCCCATTTCTCTCCTTCCAATTACCGTTGCGACTCTCTCTCTTTCCAATTTCCAACGAGCAAAGACAAGACCTCGGACATGTGTCCTCCTTACTGTCTCAGTCACGGCCACGGCGCCTCACTCTGACGAAGCACAAACAGGCGACGACGGCCACGTGCCCACGACAGTCGACACGAAGCCACGACGGACGGTGACGTCTACTGGATCTAGATCTACGCCGCTACACGCCGACGGATGGCCTCGCGGAAACCTCTGCACCGGCAGCACCGATCTAAGTTCTGAAGACCTCCATCCTCCGATCACTACGCCAGTCCACCGGCGCTAACAGGCTACATTTCTGAGCTCCCAAATCCCAATCTTCTTTGATCTTCACCACCGGCGGAGCAATCGGCGACAAAGGTATGTTCCGATTCACCTTAATCTTGCCACCCACTTCCATGAAGTTGCTACGAACGATGCCTAGGAGAACCAAACTGGTAATAGTGTACTTATTTACTATAAGGGCCAAGTTGGACCCAGATTCTCAGTAAAGCCATTAAAAGATTAAACACCTCCAAGAACTGCACCAGACTATATATTATAGTCTCAGTTTGTACTACCTGTTTCAGGGAATAAATATATTTTAACTCTAAAGGGATTGAAGTTTGGTGAAATAGGTAGGGGCTTTAGGCCAACTTCAATATTTATTGGTTGTTGAGATGTCATGGGGTTCGAAGTACTTACATTGGTAAAGTGACAGACTAGTTAAGGGACAGAAAGAGGTTACTAACTAAGTAGTTGTTGTAGTTGTTTTATGCCTAAACAACTTTAAGGAACTGAGGTTCATTTGCGTGACAAGCAGGCCTAAATTGAATCTCGCGCACTGAAATTTTAATATACACATTAATTTATTTGTCATTGAACTTACCACATATCGGCCAAAAATGATCAATGTAATCGAAAAAGAGTATGATTCTCTTGGAAAAAAATGTTCACAAATATACTTGCGATGACAATGTAAAATTGTAGTGATTCAATGCAAGCTCTAAATGAGCTAGCTTGAGTAGAATTACCAACTATATAAGCCTTATTTTTATATATTAACCCAACTATATAAGCTTTACAAGCCACTGCTTGAGCCGTGACTTGGATTTACGAACTAAACATGCTTAATAGTATATCAAATCAGTTTATAATTCTAGACTCAATTATAAATCTTAAGATTATCCAAACCTAACTCGAGCTCTGTTTGCCTAAAGGAAGTGACAATCGTAATTTTTTGGCCGAACAAAAACTCATAGCTAGATCCGTTCGATTACACGCAACAATTGTCACTACTCTCGCTTTCGCTCTTATTCTCTCCTGTTACGGTCAGTTAGCACAACGTTCCTTCTTGACAAATTGGTGCCTTAGCATTGAACTAATTCGAGTGCTAAATAACCCAATACAAAGCGCAGCGCATGGCCTTAAGCTGGAAATGAAATAATTAAATCATATATTGAATGCCCCAATTCAACCGATCACTAAATTGAAGTACTTGAATCCTAAATTGAAGTAATTGAACCCTAAATTGAATGCCCTAATCGAATCGAACCCTAAATTAAACTAATTGAACCCTAAATTGAATGCCCTAATCCAATCGAACCCTAAATTGAACTAATTGAATCCTAAATTGAATGCTCTAAATCAACCGAACCCTAAATTGAATGCCTTAATCGAATCAAATCATAAATTAAACTAATTGAACCCTATATTGAACTCCCTAATCCAACCGAACTGTAAATTGAACTTATTCACCCCCTAATTGAATGCCCCAATTCAACCGATCACTAAATTGAAATAATTGAACCCTAATTCAACCCTAAATTGAATGCCCTAATCGAATCGAGCCCTAAATTAAACTAATTGAAGCCCTGATTAAACCCTAAATTGAATGCTCTAATCCAATCGAACCTAAATTGAACTAATTGAACCCCCTAATTGAATCCTAAATTGAATGCCCCAATTTAACCGAACCCTAAATTGAACTAATAGAACCCCCTAATTGAAACCTAAATTGAAGTAACTGAACCGCCTAATTGAATCCTAAATTAATTGCCCTAATCAAATCGAACCCCAAATTGAAATAATTTTAGCGCATCAGATATGTGCATTTTGAATAATTTTTTTCCATTTGAATATTGATCATTTGTTTGATAATTTTAGGTTGTTCATTGTGCATTTTAGAATTGTGATTATTAATCGATGATTTGGGGTTGTTCATTGATGATTTTAGGTTATTAGCTGTGCATTTGAAGTAATTGAGATAATAATTGATGATTTTAGGTTATTAATTGATGATTATAGATTGTTAATCGTGCATTGAGCATTTGAGATTAGCATTTGAAAAGTATATTTTTGCAGTTGGTGAATGCAGTGCACTGAAGATTAGCAAACAAGCAAATAATTTAGGCCTGCAAAGCAAGGAGCAGGGAATTGAAAAGTCACTTTCTACAATAAATCTATACAAGAGTAGTCGACAACTTCCAGGCAGAAACAAAGCCACACAGCGTTGTTGTATTATACTATTATTATATAATAAATAATAATAATATCTTTGACTAAGCAGATTCATTAATGGTGTTGTAAGGCACTAGACTTATTTTAATTATCTTTACAAGGGATTAGCTTGGAAGACTAGGATTTCACATGCTCCTACAGTAGATGAGATGTCGTATCATTTTTATTTCCTTTTATTTAACAAAGTAGAAGGATGGCTGATATAAGACTTGTTACCAAATAAAGCAGTTAATTGCGGAAAAATTTTCTGATAAACATTATGTTAAGGGCCCCCTCCCTTTTCTCTTTTGAAAAAATTGAGATGAAGAGAGATACACTGAACTTATATTTCTTTTTTCACATTAATTTATATTTTCCTGTCTCATTATCTTGCATAAATCAATATGATCGATACCGGCTGCCGTAATAATTTGATCTAAAAGCTTAATTAAGCCATCACATACAGGAACAATGAAACCATACGTCACTACGAATATTGTGTGTAAACGTAACACATGAAGGTAACTAGTGTGGAAGTGTCAACAATTGGAACCCAGACCCTCGAGCATGATCTCGACACTTAACCGTATATCTTTTTGCTATGTTGTTGTTCCAACTTGTAACATGCATGACATGACATTGCTTTCTTCACAAGAGAATGTGAGGTCAATATGACCCTTAAGCCGTGTCAACGGTCTTCATCCCGAATTCCTACCATTCCTTGTTTGGTTTTTAATGCAAGTTGCCCATTTTTAAAGCTCATGCTGAGATCTCGAAAGAATTCCCTTCGCAGAAGCTAGATGAATATCCCTTTTGTGAACGATGAAGATAAATTGGGGTTTCTTGGGGTTGGTAAAGAATGCAATGGACCACGGGCATGGTGTAAGGCCAAAAGGGCCGACCCCATTGTTCTTTTGATTGTTGCCCTCACGTTTCTGAATGCTTAGGTACTCGGCGGCTCACTTATGTTCATTACTCTAAACTGATGCCCTCATTGTTAACGAAGGATGGGACCCAATTGGATTGAATGTGTGATTTTTATTAATTTTTATTGCATTGAGCATTTGAGAATTGAGATTGTTGACGGATGATGGGATCTAATTGGATTGAGATACCTATTAGTTAGCGTAGACACTGACACCACGTCTGATCGACGGTGTCCGACATTTAAAAAATAAATCAACGTATGCCGATGTGTCCGGAAGTGCATGTCGGTGGGTATCGAACATGTGTCCGGAGGCCTAGGACACGTGTCCATAGGTGTCGTACGTGTCGGACACGTGACTGGAGGTGTCAGACACGTATCGGGCACCATATCGACACCCTATATGAGGTGTCGGAATTGAGATTGTTGACTGTGCATTCAATTTAGGTTAATTAGGTTAACGCGATATTTTTAGCATGAACCCCTTGGAATCTCATCGTGGTTCCAGCACTGGCTATAATTAGCCATAATTAGTCCTAATTAATAATATTTTAATAAATCAATTAACCTTAATTAGCTCTAACGAGCCTACTTAGTTTTAATTAACCCTAAGAAACCAATGAAAATCAAATTAGTTGTAATAAACCCAAATTGGCCCAAATGAACCCAATTACAAGTATATTGATTATAGTTAGTCTAGTTAGTCGTAATTAGCACTAACATACCCCTATTAAGCCTAATTAGGACTAATCAACACTACTCGGCACAACTAAACCCTAATTATGACTAAATAATCCTAATTAGTCCTAATCAACCCTTATTAGCTGTAATTATCCGAAACAACTCCTCATTAATAATAATTAGCCCTAACATAACCCAATTAAGCCTAATTAGCCCTAATTAGGACTAATCAACACTGCTCTACATAATTAAACCCTAATTAGGACTAAATAACCCTAATTAGTTCTAATCAACCCTAATTAGCTATAATTATTCGAAGCAACTCCTCATTAACAATAATTAGCCCTAACATAACCTAATTAAGCCTAATTAGCCCTAATTAGGACTAATTAGCACTACTCGGCACAATTCAACCCTAATTAGGACTAAATAACCCTAATTAGTCCTAATCAACCCTAATTAGCTATATTTATTCGAAACTACTCATTAACAATAATTAGTCCTAACATAACCCAATTAAGCCTAATTAGCGCTAATTGCGACTAATCAGCACTACTCGGAATAATTAAACCCTAATTAGGACTAAATAATCCTAATTAGTCTTAATCAACCCTAATTAGCTATAATTAACCCAAGGTACTCCTCATTAACACTAATTAGCCCTAAAATATCTTAATAAATCCTAATTAGATTAACTTTTTCCCATAACGCTAAACCCTAAACCTTGATGCTCTTAATTAACCCTAATAACCCAGTTAGCCTTAATTAGCCCTTGTACATCCCATAATCACTCCATACTTTTCAGAGATGGTTCAATTACTCATTATTTACAAACCCTGCCTTCTTTATATTAGTTGTTGTTTTGAGAAGTCCATTGGGAACGAGATGGTTCAACTCGTTGCCAACGAATTCTATTTAAAGTGGAATTGGTAACATATGCAACGATCTTTTTTCAATTTTGATATTTCAGAATGATTCTTCATATGTTTTCAATTTTTGAACGCATGCATGCATAAAAACCCTTAGTTCCCGTTCAAAGGTACTCATTACAAAGTAATGCTTTGTAATGAGCCTTTAGATGTCCAGTTTGGACAATTTAGAAAAGCTATGTGCTTATAAAATAGTGTTTTCGACTCATGCTTTGTGTTCTATGTCGTGGATATTTGGTACACGTTCTCATGTGTTTCTTCGGATGCATACAGATCTGATATTCTAACATCCGTCAAACCTTGCAAGGCAAGGTTAGATGACTGTTAGAACACCTAATCGATGTCGTGTACTTGGAGAAATACGGGGAAGTACTCTCGAATTTTTCGCAGATATAGGACTAAGCATGAGTTCTTCACTGTTTTATAAACATGTGCTTTTCTAAATGGGATAGGACCACTAACTATTAGAGAATGGAGGAGAAATATATAGACATGTTGTCACATTCATGCATTCATATTTACATCCACCCTGCCTAATGGCTGGTACTAATTGAAGGTGGTATAAAGTACGATAATTCAGTCGTTATGTCGGTCGATCGAAGTTGGATGAAAAGGAAGAACGCTGATGATTTTGAGTGTCGCGTTGACGAATTTCTCGACTTCGCTTACGCGCATCCCGCACATGTTGACCTTGATAAGATAAGGTGTCCGTGCGGTAGATGTGAGTTATTACATTAGAGAAAAAGCATTGAAGTAAAATGGCATCTTCGTCGGTACGGTTTTATGGGTGGATACACAAGGTGGACGCAGCACGGGGAAACAATAGTATTGTCCTCCAACCCGGCTAGTCAAACTGAAGTTAGGGAGGAGGCACGGTATGAGTACCGAGATATGATTATGGATGCTAGGTATGCTAATGTTGACTGGGGTAATGACGGTGGTGATGACAGTCCCTAACCGCTGACGAGGGGCTCATTAGTTTTATGAGTTGTTAAGAGCTGCGGAAGAGCCGTTGTGGGATGGAGCTTCGAAACACACACTGCTGTCTGCAGTTAGTAGGTTATTACAGTTGAAATCAGACCACAGGCTGAGTGAGAAAGGTTTTAACGAGTTTGTTACCTTAATCAAAGAAATTCTGCCCGAAAGTGAAAAGCTACCGCCGTCATACTATGACTCGAAGAAGATGATGAGGAAACTTAGGTTGAGCTATGAACGGATAGATGCGTGCAATAACGATTGTGTATTGTTCTGGAAAGAGAATAAGAATTTGTCACGATGTCTAGTATGTGATCATTCGAGGTACAAACCGGACAAAGGGAAGAAGAAAAATATTGCATGGAAGATATTGCGATATTTTCTGGTCACACCACGGCTTCAGAGAATGTACTACTCCTTCAATAAGGCTGAACATATGAGGGCTCACAGTGAAACTCGTAGCAACAATACCGATGTGCTGACACACCCAGCTGATAGAGAGGCGTGGAAGAAGTTTGACCGCAGGCATCCATCTTTGCTTAGGAAGTTCGGAATGTTAGACTTGGTCTGGAAACCGATGGGTTCAACCCTTTGGATCAGTCTACCATGCTTTACTCCTGTTGGCCAGTTATTATTGTCCCGTACAACCTTCCACCAGGCATGTGCCTGAAAAAGCCGTACGTGTTCTTGTCGTTGCTTATTTCAGGGCCAAAGAGTCTCGACAAAGACATAGATGTGTATTTAAGGTCGTTGATTGATGAGTTAAAACAGTTATGGAATCATGGAGTCGAAACATATGATGCATCCCTTAAAAATAATTTTCAGATGAGGGCTGCTTTGATGTGGACTATACATGATTCCCCCGCATTGGGAATGACGTGTGGCTGGAGCACACATAGGAAGCTAGCATGCCCTGCTTGTATGGGCGTGAACCCTGGTCACACGTTAAAGCACGGCGGAAAGCCCTCGTGGTTCGGATGTCACCGTAAGCTTTTGCCACCGGGCCATCAGTTTCGTAGGCAAAAGGATAAATTTGACGGGACAATCGAGTATGAGGTTGTCACACTGGACTACCCATCTGGTGAAGAAGTGCTCTCACACCTGGAGGCACTTGATACTGACATACCACATGGCAAGGGTGTGCCAGATCAAAAGATTCCAAGGTACGGGAAAGAGCACAACTGGAAAAAATTTTGTATCTTCTGGGAGTTAGCCTACTGGAGAACACTTATTATCTGAAACAACATGGATGTGATGCATATTGAGAAAAACGTTTTTGATAATGTGTTCAACACAGTGATGAATGTCAAAGGAAAATCGAAAGATCACCTTAAAGTAAGAAGGGATCTACAACAGTTAGGTGTACGCCGTGAATTGCATCCTCGGACAGTCAGCGGGAGGACGATACTTCCGAAAGCACCTTACTGTCTAGACAAGAAACAAGTGGAAAAGGTCTGTCGGTGGGTTAAGAATTTGAAGCTTCCGGATGGGTTTGCGGCCAACATATCTCGTTGTTGCAATGTATCAGAATGCAAGTTCCAAGGGATGAAGAGTCACGACTGTCACGTATTCATGGAGAGATTCATTCCTATTGCCTTCCGGGGACTGTTGCCACTAGTTGTTTCTGAGACTTTGACTGAATTATCTCATTTCTTTCGAGATATATGTTCTTCTACGATCCGGGTGAGTAACATGGAAGTGCTTGAGAAGAACATTGTGGTGACGATTTGCAAGCTGGAGAAAATCTTCCCACCTTCGTTCTTTGATTCAATGGAGCATCTGCCTGTTCACTTGGCATATGAAGCTAAGATGGGTGGACCCATGCAATATCGGTGGATGTATCCCTTCGAGAGGTAATCTTTAAATTGTTATTGTTGTTCGTTTGCATTAATGCGACACCTGTTATCATTGATATTTCACCTAACTCGATTCGCTAAACTTTTAGGTTCATGTTCCATTTAAAGAAAAAAGTCCGCAATAAGGCTCGGGTTGAGGGCTCAATTGCGGAGGCTTACGTAATGGAAGAACTTGTAAACTTTTGTAGTCAATATTTCGGGCCTGATGTTGATACAAGGTTAAATCAACTAGGCCGAAATGAGCCCGGATTGAGCACAAATTTGGAAGGGCAATTGTCAATATTCAAGCAGTCCGATAGTCCGTTCGGCCGAACGTATACTCGATGGCTAACGAATGAAGAGTACAGTGCTGCAACAATATATGCCCTTCTAAATTGTGATGAAGTTTCGCTATTCGTTGAGTAAGTTAATGTCTTAATTCACTTACATTGCTGTACATAATTGAAAGTGTGTTATAAGCGAGTCAACTATATTGGTTTGCAGTGAGTTCGATGCGAAATCTTTAATCACTGATCCCATTGTAACTTGAATCTCATCGGAAATCACAATTTGTACAGTGGTTCAAAAGGCGTGTAAGCCATTAACGAAATTATATTATGTGTTATATACAGTTCTGTGGCCAATTAGTATACTGATTTATCCTTAATTTTTACCGTCATCTACAATAGGTTCAGTCAATGGATAGACCAGTGGCCTCCTGCTTGAAATTACTAGCTGAAGGCCCTAACAAACAAGCATCCTGTCATGGAGGCTATATCATCAACGGGTTTAGGTTTAACGTAAAAGATGATGACCGAACAAAACAAACCCAAAACAGTGGAGTCTTGGTCAACGGCGACTGTTATGTTGAGAATTGCATGGAGTTTTACGGAGAGCTAGATGAGATTGTTGAGCTAACATATCTGGGTTCCCAAAACTGCCTGGTAATGTTCAAGTGTACGTGGTTCGATGTCACATGCAGTAGAGGAATCCGTGTTAGCTCTCAAGGGATTGTAGATGTCAATGTCAAGTCAAGACTTGCATCAGACGAGCCCTTTGTGTTTGCTAGTCAAGCTGCACAAGTCTTTTACGCAGAGGACGTCGCCAATCCCAAATCTCATTGGTATACAGTTATCAAGTCCAAGAAATTGCCCGTGACATATGACAGTGAGGTAGACTCCTTTCAAGCCGACCAACCACCTGTCTTGTTACCTGTTGAGGTCAACAACGAGGAGGACGATCTTCCTCTTCCAACAACACTTCATGTAGGAGAAGAAGTCGTAGATGATGATGCGGAAGACGTAGAAAGTGTTGGAGATGATGTGACTGAGTCTACTGATGAAGAGGATGAATTAGAAGATGAAGAGGACGACGAGTCCCACGAAGAAGAGGACGACGAGTCTAGTGAGGAAGATGATGATGATTCTCAAACTGAAAATGATTGACTTGTAATGTTGTAACATCAGGAAAAAATGTAGTAACATTTTAGAACTTGGTTCATATTGATGTGTTTTTGCACATCCGTTCATATATAGTGTCGATGATGATTTTTGCCAAATTATTGTTTTTAATGTGTTAATGTCTTTGCAATTTATCTATACGAAGTCAGATATGGATAGGATACGAGCTATTCGTGGCCGGGCTGGACGCCGAGCTGCTTCCTCCCCGGTGGGTCCCACCTCGTCATTGCTCACTGATGACGAGGCACAGAGTGATCGCGTACAGCCCAGCCCTAGCCCCAGCCCCAGCCATCGCCTCAGCCCTATCCGTCGACTTCACCATCGCCCTAGCCCCAGCCATCGCCCCAGCCCGACGCAGATTCATCCCACACGCGCGTTGATTCTCCTTCTTCCGTGGGTTCTACCTCAGGTATAGTTGATAACGGTATTTAGTACATTTTTGCTAATTTATATTTGAAGTATATTTGAACTGTATTAATGTCTGTGTTTTGTAGGATCTCGACGAGGCCGTGGCCCGACACGCGGGGTACGCATCGACCCCCAGCGTAAACAGAGAGTTACGCTCACCCAGAAGGGCCTGTAAGTAAAATAAAATCACATCATGCCTTATTTTGTACATTTGGGATGTTAATTTATATTTGAACTGTATTAATTTATTTATTTACTTCTTTGGCAGGATCCTGGAGAATCAGGCGAGGACGAAGATCGACGTTCTTGTGAAGGGCCGATTCTTCGAGCCACGCCTGTACTGGAAGGACTGGATGCCGTTACGAGGGAGTCCCTATGGGAGGAGTGGCTGGTACGTTGAAGTTTTTTTCCTACGATAGTATATGTTTAATTAGAGTTTGTTTTCTGAATTAATTTGTGTTATTGAATGCCTTGCAGGAGGGGTTCACGTTTGACTCGGCTGATCAGCAGGCACTGGGGCGGCAGGCCTTCTTTTCTTACATCGCCAAGAATTACCGCCGATGGCTCCATGATGCACGGGACCGGGAGAAGAAGATGCTGCCCGATGGTGCCCTGATGTCGGAGATGAAGACATATCCCCTACATTGGATATCTCCAACTGTATGGGGGGATATGATAGATCGGTGGGCTGCGGATCCAGGCTGGGACGTCAAGAGTAAGATGGCACACGGGGGGGGGGGGGGTTGGTGCCACACGACATCGTCCGACACATGAATGCAGTCCAGAACCCAGATCTGGAGGAGGATGAGGTCGTAGCTCTGACGTATAATCAGACACACGTGCGGAAGAAGGACAAGGACGAGGCGTGCCAGGCCGACGACTATGTTTCGGATATTGCCCGGCGGATCGATGTAAGTCAATGTGTTTAATTAAGTTGTTAATTTTTCTTACTATCCTCAATGTCTGTTGTGTTAATTAATGCCCTAACATATCTTTAAATCACTATTTTTGCAAGCCTCGTATGAATAGCTTAGGGAGTTAGGATAGCCATTAGCGTCCACTAGTACGGGTGCAAGTATTGGGGCATTGAAGTTATGGCTGGATACGTCGGAGGTCGTCAATAGGCCGAAAGGCTGCATACGAGGCCTGCCTAGTATAACTGCTCATGCCATGATAGGAGCGTCCTCAGCCCGCGCTGTCCCTGTACAGACACCGGCTCCTTGGAATCCGTTGGACGAGGAAGAGATCCAGCACATTGCTACGGTGGTGTTGAGGCTGATCAAGGAGAAGGATCAGCAGGGTACCGCTGCTGGACATGCCGAGCCGGCCCCGGATCAGCAGGATCCGGGACTCGACAACCTCTGATGTGCCCCTTCTCGTGCCCGGTCCCAGCCTGTCCCCCCTCCCCCTACCCGGTCCCAGCTTGTCCCCCCCTCCCTCCGCCCGGCTTGTACATCATGACTATTTTTTGTGTTATATACATTTTTTATAATTCATTGTATATATTTCTTTGTGTATTGATTATTGTGCGTTGTTGAGAATTAAAATTTTTATTACAGGTCTGAGTAATAGAAAAATAAAAAAATATTTTAAAAACAATTTGACTTTTGGCGACAGATTAATTCCGTCGCCAAAACTCTTATTTAGACGATGGATTTGAAAATTCCGTCGCCAAACTTTTAGCAACGGGCTTTTATACAAGGGACTTTTAGCGACGGAATATCTGTCGCTAAACCTTTTAGCGACGGATTTTGGTCTTTTAGCGACGGATTTTCCCGTCGTTAAAAGCCTTTTTTCTTGTAGTGTTCTGACTCTGTATATATTTTACTTTATTGCTATCTGGTACTATTTACTTGGTGTCTTTGTCATTCTTCCAAAACTTTAAGCATTTTAGTGATAATTCAGAATAAGAGTCAAGCAAACCAAGAGAAAAAATTCAAACCGTAACAATCTATATGTAGAAAAAGAGCATGTAATTGATAATAGATAAAACAAAAACATACCGTTGACAGCTGATAGCTAGTTAGACAAACCTGATGCAATTATTTTAGCCTAGAGCTTGACAGCCTTGCTTCTTTTCCTTTCTTAGTTTCTGATTTGGTATATATTTTACGTTATTGTTATCTGGTACTATTTACTTAGTGTCTTTATCATTCTTCCAAAGCTTTAAGCATTTTACTAATAATTTAGAATAAGGAGTCCAACAAACCAAGAGAAAAATTTCAAACCATAACAATCTATATATAGGGAAGAGCATGGAACTGATGATAGAAAAAACAAAAGCATACCATTGGCAACTAATAGCTAGTTAGACAAACCTGATGCAATCGCTTTAGCCTAGAGCTTGATAGACGAAGTTGTAGACAATAACCTAACTTCTTAGACATAGTAGTGAGAGCAATACAGGGTAGACTCAAGACTTGTTCATAAGATCATGAGAGATTGCACTGCATCAAAGCAGGGGTTTTATGTACTGATGTGTGGGTATAATACAAACAACCAAAAAGCTTCTAAGAGCCCACTTGCACTAGAGGATCTAAAGGCAAATACGTATATATCATAATCTAAGCAATTTAGTTGAAAGAGTTTTGTTTTAGAAGGAGACTCTAGAAATGAAAGTTTAATCCTACTTGGCAAGCAGCAATGAATTCCAAAAATCTGATTTGGCGTAACTCTAGAGCTTTTAAAATCCTATGTGCCACAATTTTAAGCAAATGTTTCAGCTTTTTATATATACTAGCCTAATAACCCGAGCCAAGCTCGAGCTGGTTTATAAAGTACAATAGATTAGAAGGCTTTAAAAAGTGTATTAATTTATACCAGATATCCTAAGATAAAAAAGACATAAACAGTATAAAAAATATTTTATTTGGCCACAAAGGATAAGCTTAGTACCTAAATTAATGATGACTAATTTAAGTAAAATATGATAGATGAATTCACTTGCATTGTTCCTAACTTTTAATTATTAAATAGTATTGTTTATCTGATTAGACTACATGTAATAATTATGACATATGTGCATATACACGTGTGGTTACCTGTAATTTTGTTATATTATAAGTTGAAAGACAAAGGATAAATAGCGACAAAGTGGTGCCACTAGATATTTGTCTTCTTTAAGCTTTTGTTTAAGTAATCAAGTCGTATTTCAAATGAATATTAGCTTAGCACTTAGAGTAGTAGAATAGTCATGCTGGTGCCATATAGAGCTAAATAGCGAACATGATTTTTGTTGTAATAAAATATGGTAATGCTATCACGTATCCCTTTTGAATTGTAAATGTTACATATGGATTTAATTCTTTAATTTCAAAAGGTCTTTAAGGTATTGCATATATATATATATATATATATATATATATATATATATATATATATATATATATATATATATTCCTGAAGTTATTAAAACGATTAAGTAGAAATTTAACAGGATTTATGTATGCACATTAGCACTTTCAAATAGATTTTTGAAAAAATAAATTTAACAGAGTGACAACATAATATCCAATAATTTTATGTATATATTTTTCTTTAATTCATATAAGATGATAGTAATGAGAATATTCATCATTTTTTGAGTGTTGAAATACTTTTCCACATCTTTTATGATTATTATTGATCACTAAGTTATAGTTTTTATATCTACTAAATGCATTCAATAATATTTTTTCATAAACTACAGCTGATTTATCACAAGATAGTATAACATTTATATACTAAAACATGTCAGTTTATAGTTATAACTATAATGATCTTACAAAGGATAAGAAATATCATTATACATTAGGTTAATGTTATAAAGAGGGGATTAACCAACCATTTGCTACTAAACTTGCAGAATAATCTCCGCTCAAAGTTGTAATCAATTCAATCATAATCAAAATTAAGTTCTAATGCTTATAACTTGTCTAAAATTTACCAATTAGTCTTATTTTTCATGAAAAAATAATTAAGTATAACTGAAAAGGTCTTTTCATTTATTTGATTGAATTCTACCTTATTTTTTATGCATATGTGATTTGTTTTCAAAATCTCACATATATGATATAGCCGCTTGTTGATCGTGTAGTCGTATCAAAGCCAAAAATTATCCTATAAATTAATTATTTATTTCTTAAATTATCTAGATAATTTTTGCAGTGATTATGGTGTAACACCCCGAACCCCAATATATATTTAACGGGTTAAATTAAAATTGTTAGTGACAAATGTTTTTATAACGTCAATGCATCTATTAGAAACTTGTAGCGACGATTAGCGTAGTGGAATTATGTAATCCCCGTTAAAGTTATCAATTTCACTATTATATCGTAAATAGTTCCTTTGGGCATTTTGGTAATAAAAAAAATGGGTGAATTTTGTAAATAGCCTAAAGTCTGGGGGGTTTTGGTAAATTACCAACCGAGAGTTCTAATATATAATATGACTTTTGAAGAGCAGCTGACCCTAATTTTTTTTCCATATTCTTCAGAAAATCGGCAAATAGAAGAGGGAGTGTAGAGAGAGTAGAGAGAGAAAGTGGAAGAACTGGAAAGAAGAGAGAAATTGGATCAAAGTAAGAGTTGGGGGATCGAAGATCGTGGTTAAGAGGAGGATTTCATAAGGTAATCACCCCTATAATGGTTTCATTTCGGTGTACACACACACACATGTATATACACACACATTTACACGTGTATATATACACATTTTTTCTACATAAAACTCTGCGAATTCGACTGTAGATCATGTATTATTGTTATAGAATGTATTAGGATGTTAGATGAAAGAATTGGAGCAAGAAAAACGAGAAAAACACGAAACAAAAATGAGAGAACGAAATTAGGATTTGCTGTTTGAAGGCTGCTGTTGAAGTTGATGAACAGTACCCGTGCGCCGCACGTGAGTGGCGCATGTGGTAGTATCTGGTCAATTTTTTTTACAGTCTAAAAGTTATTTCAGAATTTTCTGATATAGTTTGATATTTTTTATATTTTGTGAAAGTAAGAAACTTCTGAAATATGTTTGAACTATTTAAATGATTATTTAATTGTGAAATTTTTTGTGTATTATTTATATGATTCTAAGATACTCCGGTTCAAATTTTAGAATTTTCAGAGGTGACTTGATATGATTTCAGTATCGCATTTTTTTGGGTAGAATGCATTGTTTAATAATAGTTTCAATGATTTTCTTGACCTGATTTCAGTTTCCATATTTTTATTACATATTGTTAAGTTATTGTAAAAATTATGGGATTTTAGTTTGACCTAGAAATATTAATGGCTATTTTTAGGCTTTTCTAGTATTTAAGAAAATTATTTTTTGAGAAGATATTAAAAATTTTAGATATTTAGCATTTTGGTCTTATATAATGTTTTAAGCTATAAAATTATTTTATTATAATTTATTATAACTTGGGGTATCATTTATCCATTAATGAGTGTGCGACTTTTTCGATTAGTTTGGCTGTACGAGGGGCCCGCTTTGGGTTACACCATTCCAAGTTAGGAGCAAGTACGTTTTGGATAGTTGATTTTAGGGTTATAGTAAAACAGTTTAAATTATTTTCTGATACATGAGTTGCCAATTTTTTCATGCTAACAATAATTATGAGCTAGCCGGTGCACGCGCCGAACTTAAGTACAATCTTTTTCCTAATATCAACTTACTCACATAACTCTCTCGATTCACTCTTCACTCACTCCTTATACCCATTACACACACGCACACAGAAGCACACACCTACTACACAAACACCATACCCATTTCCTTTTTCTTGTCTCTTAGGCAGACACCCTTACACCCATACTTCAGTCATGCCATGCACACAAAGCACAACCCACCTAACTTCTCCCACACCAATATATGCACACACCCACACGAAATTACACAGACCCATATACACATGTTTACAGCCACTGCCTCTTCTCTTCGTTGCCCGGTATACACACAAACACACATCATCCACTGTTCACTCCTTCCTTCTTGTATACCACTTAACCAACATAAATACACCATTATATAACAAACACCATACTCTAATACACAGCAGCATAAGGAGGCTGCTTTCCAACTCAGTTTCCATTCTTTAACACACATTGCGTTGTCACAAACCCATACTGCATTGCCTTGATCATGCACACACATATCTCTCACAGCCATTCACTCCCTCTCTACACACACCCTCTTACACACACAAACACACACACAAAGAATACCTTGTTCACACATAAATCTGTGCAGCCTCTTCCTTCAAGCACACCCCTACACATCACCACCCTCACACTTGCACCAATTTCACTCGCATAGCTCACACCCACTCTAAAACATACACACCTGTGCATGCAAACACCATTTCACTCACTACTTCACACCTATTTCCTTATTTTACAAACCATTTCACCCACATATACACTCACTATACATCAAAACACACCGCCACATCCCAGCACCCTCTACACATAAAAATCACACATGCTGTCTTATTTCGGCAGCCTCCCTCTCTCTCTCATACCCAGTTCCCTCCCTTTTCCCTTTCCATCTTTAAGGCCCCATAATAAACCCATTACACTGGCCCCCTAACATAACCACACACTCACCCACTTACGCACCATCAAGCACATGCACACACCCTTCACTTGCACAGCCCACACTTGGCCGTAACCCCCATGTACCCTAGGCTTCTCCTTCAGCCCCTTTTTCCACTTCACCACACACACCACCACGCACACCATGGTTGCCACCACGGCAGCCCTTCCCCTCCCCCTACACACGCACATATTCCACACTACGGCTGCTTATTATCTCCCAACGCACAAACATCTCAAAAGTATAAACTACAACCTCCAAAAACCTTATCTTTACCAAGTCCAACAGCAACAACCAGCCACTGCCTCATGGCTGTGGTTTCTTCTCGCAACCGTAGACCTTTTTCTCCCTCAAACCCAGACACATACGCCACAACACACACAACCGCATATACACACCTCCGCACAGCACTCACGCACATACAAAACACACATATTCACCCATGCACAGGTCATACAGATTCAAACACCTACGGCAATTTATTCTCTCGGTTACAACCCACACCCATTACGCCCAACACACGCTGCTGTAACCCAAATACCGGTTTCCACTTTTTCTTCCCTAGATCCGTAAACCATGTATAAAAAGCAATAGAGTAAAGGTAAAGAAACATACCGGAAAATTCCCCGGAAAACCTTCTTGATCTCTTTCTTTGTCCCGTTCGCCTTCTCTCTATTCCTCTCTCTGTATTCTCTCTCTCTCTCTCCCGATGAAAATGGGTCTGACGGCCAGAAGGGGTGGCTGCCGGCCCCAGAAAATGTCTTATATATAGAGAGAGAGAGAATGAAAACCCTATTTAGAAAATGAAAATAAAACCCTACACGCCCATTTCTTATTAAAACTTCTAACCCAAACTTATTACTAAAAAAATAGTCCAAAAATAAAATATTTACGACAAACTATATGTTAAAAAATTATTAATGGCCGTTATGCTAACCCGCTTTACTATTTGTCGCTAAAATTCGATCACGCTAATCGTCACTAAAGACCTAAAATAATATCACTTGTAACTGGTTTTGTTAAATTATAACCCATCGTTCCTATAAATTCATGGCTAAAGGTTTTCAATAAAATGCGTTGCGCTAATCGATGCTAAAAAAGAAAAAAAAATACTGGCTAGACAATATAGAGATTTGGGGTGTTAAATATTGTCGCTAAAAACTGTTTGCTGCTAAAAAAATTTATATTATTCGTTTTATATCTAAATTTGTTAAAAATATCGGGGTATTACATTGTCCCTATGTTTATATCGAATTACTGTGACTTCATCAAAAACAAAAAAAAAGATGTTATTTGACTTAAATGTAAAATCGTTCGTATTGTTCGTCGATATTGAAATGCTATGTTTTATTTGAAAATCCTTTTAAAAACTATCATTTGATTCTATATGAAAACTTGTCTGAATCATTGTTGTTTTTAAATCCTTGATCGAACTTATTGGACTCTTAAAATCTCACTCTCCTTTGGTTTCATTTCTGCAGGTAGTAATTACTTGAAACTGGACTAGAGGCCAGCGACCTAGTGAATTTAAGTTACTGTATTGTCCATTAGAACTCCTGCATGGGTGAATGATATTATTTAAATTTCTTAGATTTAGATTTGGTATTTTATTTGTTGTTGGCAGTCGAGAGTATGATGTGATTAGCTGTTTAGTTGCTCTGATGATGATTGCCCTTTTGGCTGTGAGGTTAATATTGTCTTAGAGTGAATGATCGAGCAAGTGTCTAACGCTCCGGATTTTCGGGGTGTTACAGTTAGTATCAGAGCATAAGTTATGTGTAATGCACCGAACCTTGAAACTTTATAGTGCATCATTTTATTTCTTTAGCGATGGTTTTTATGAGTAACATTTAACATTGATTACATGAGCGAAATAATGGACAACCTTTAGCAACAATTTGTATATGAAATTTGTAACGTCGATTTATATAAACGATATTTTTATCGGCAATCTTTAGAGATAATTTTAAGAACCATAAGTTATAACTTAATAATAACAATTATAGGTGATATTGATTGAGGCTTTTAGTGGCGACGATTAGCGTAAACAATATATTTTTAAATCTTTAGAGATGATCGGTAGTAATTAAAAAAACCATTAATTTAATTGGGGTATTGGATAAGTAAAAACGTTCATATTTGATTTCTTTTGTCAACTCTTTAAATTTAGAAAGTCATTATAGTGAGGGAACAGGGGTGGGAAAAGTGAAGGAAAATAGACACGTGTTATATGAAATTACGGTTGTAAAGAGTTAGACAAAGAATTAAAAAAAAGGAAAAAAGAAAAGAAAGAAAACATAAGAGACTGAAATCAGGGAGAAACGGGTGCAATAACCCATTTACGGTTACAAGCCAAAGAAAGCGAAGAGAGAGCAAGAGAGAGAGAGGGGAGAGAGAAGGGACAGAGAAACTATACAGAGAAGGTGTGTGGGTTCGTGAGAGGGAAGAGAGAGCCACACGAAGGAAGATATTGTACACAGAAAAAGGAAGAGAGAAAGGGCGGCAGATTCGAATTTTCGGTGAGGTGGTTCAATTTTTCGGTAAGCCGTCAACCTTTCTTCTCTATTTAAATCAGAGAATTTAGTATTTTTACGTCTATGCGGGGCTGAGATTTGCGTGAGTTTGGATGTATGCACTGTGAGAGTGGTTGAGAAATCTGTAAGTGAGGTGTGTCAATGAGTTACTGTGTACCGTGAGTGGATTTAGTATGTGTAAATTGGTGTGTGTTCATGAGTGACTGCCTTATTTAGAGTGTGAACCTGTGTGCATAGATATGGAGTGTACAGTGAGATGTGTTGTGTATTGTGTGTATATATGTGTGTGGTGGACTGAAATAGTGTGCGTGAGTGTAGTTAGAAGAAAAGAAAAGAAAAAAAAAGGAGAGAAGAAGAGAAGACCCAGGCAGTGGGTGTGGGAGGTTTATGTGCTTGTGTGTGTGTGTGTTCGTGTATGGGTGTATATTGATTGTATTGTATGTACGTGTGTTTCAGTGAGTTTGTAATTGTGAAGACAGAATGTTTGTGTGGTGTGTGCCTGGTTAAAGCGTGCAGCCATGTGGGGGAATGAAGTGGATTTATGGGAAGAAAAAAAGGTGAAAGATGGAGTGTGTGTGTGTGTGTGTGAAGTGAGTGTATGTAAGAAGAAGAAGGAGAAAAAAAAAGAGGGACTGCCGTGAGTGGACCTGTGTGTGGGTGTGAATTTTTGGACAGTGGCTGAGAGACAGGAAGAAAGTGGGTACACAGTAATGGGTTTGTGCATTAAGGTGGTACACTCTTCTTGTACAGTTGTACCACGTGGCTGTTGGTCAATGTACCATTGTCAAAAAATACTAAAGCTTTAGAGGAAGGTTCTTAGAGCAATATTAGAATTACGGTAAAATTGTTATATTTTTCTGATATCGTTTGGTATTTTTAATATATTTGCAAATGTAGTTATTCTAAAATTTGTTTTGAGCATTTAAAAACAATATTAAATTTTAGAAAAATTACAGCAATGTTTTTATAGCAAAAAGAGAACTCAGTTTACGTTTCATAAGTTTCTGAGTTGATTTAGTGCCTTAACATGTATCGCATTTGATTTAAAAAAATGATTTTAAAATAGTTTCGGCGCTTTTTAAATCCTAATTTTTATCTTAGTATTTTTCTTATATTGTTTGAAGCTTTCATAAAAACTATGGGACTTTGATTTGAGCTAGAAGCATTAATTGCCATTTTTGGGCTTTTTCTGCTATTTAAGAAAATTATTTTTAATTCAAAAATATTCAAAAATTTAGAAAATTTATATTGTAACTTTTTATGCTGTTTTAAGGTATAAAAGTATTTTACAAGAATTTATTAGCATTTTGGAGTGTCTTAGTGCGTTACAAAGTGTGCACGGTTATCGGTTAGGTCGTTTAGTCGTTCGAGGAATCTGATTCATTTTCATTTATGTTAAGAGTGTTGGACTGAGCAATGGTTAAGATTTAGCATTATATTAATAGTTTGTGAGGCTTGGTTGAATTTTAATAATTAACTTGTCCATTTAGGTTAATTCGAGGTTTGAACAGGTTGAATAACAGTGAGCGCATAGCTTGGATCGAGGTAAAGGGATTTATATCTGAAACCCAATTTCATTTGTTTGTCACTGTGAATATTTTTTTGAATTGTTACCAAATTTTCTTTGGATTCAGTTATAATTATTATGAATTGCATCAATTGCCATGATTACCCTATTTTGAGCCTTAAGCATTTATTGGAAATTCTATTCGATGCTTAGTATTTATTTCTCGTTATGCATCGATTTATTCATTGTATTATCCATTATTGCACTCTGCATATTGACATGAGTTAGTGTATTGAAGAGTTATAGGGATGGTCTGTATAGGGGTGATTTAAGGATGGTATGTTATTGTGGGAAGATGCTAGTAACTTAAGGGTCTAGCTAGTTTTCATATGCATATGTAACTACAGTGTTATTGAGCATTGTGGCTTTGCTAAGTGATTACCCTGTACTACCTGTGTGGCTTTGCTAAGTGTTTCTTTACACTGCTTGGGTGGCTTTGGAAATTTACTCATGTTCAATACCATTTGAATCATTTCATTGTGATTGAAATTGTTTATGTCTCTATATCTGGTTTTAGGGATTGAGTTGAATCTCTTCCCTTATCATTTTTGAAGTGAATCTGATAATCGTTTGTATTCCTTTTTTTTTGGATTTTTTAGCGACCTTGCTGAGTTCCCAAAAGCTCACCTTTTTCATGTTCCCTCTTGTAGATAATAACCAATAATAGATTGCATTTGGTATGGATTACAGCCGAGCGAAGGAAAGAAAATTTAAGTTTTAGTCTTAGTTGTTAGAACCCCTGCGTGGGTCAGTGTTGCTATTTAAAATTTTTTACTTAGACTTGATATTTCAAGTATGACAGTATATTTAGAGTATTATCTTACTCGATGGTTTAGTTACTCTGACTGGCTAACGGTATAAAATTGGTTAAGTTTGAGGGTATTATTGTCTTAGAGTAAATGATCGAGCGCGTGTTGGTGTTCCAAAATTTTCGAGATGTTATGATTCTGTATACTTTAGAAGCCTGTGAGGGAAAGCCTAGGTTTCAACAAGAGAGTTAGGAAAAAAGTTTAATAACTTAGTGAACCGTAGCGATGACTAGGTATGTTAGTTCGTTTTGATGAAAGTCCATTTGATGCTATATGATTTGAAATTTTAAATTTACATAGTCGTTTTATAAAGGTGTTTGCATGACTCTGTTAGTAGTTTACTTTGATTTAGTATGGCACATAATCGTTGAGATAACATCAGGGGTCATGGAGGCCCAACTAGCTAGGGGCCGAGGAGGCCGTACCGAAGATCGTAGTGGAGGCAGTATCGGAGGTCACACTGGAGGTCGTACCAAAGGTCGTATGGAAAGCCGTACTAGTGGCCAGGAGATCCCACGTAGAGCAACAACAACAAATCCCAGAACTTTTTGGCTGCAACTCTCAACGCTATGAATCAAATTCTAGCACTTATGGCCCAGAATTTGGTTAATCAGCAACAGGACATCCAAAACCCTATTCAGCAGCAGCCACAAGCTCAGGAGGGGAGTATCCTAAGCGAGTTTAATATGCAGAATATGGCAAATTTTAGTGGGTCAGTGGACCCTAAAGAGGCAAATGCTTGGATTGCAGAGATGGAGAAGATCTTTCGAGTCAAAAAATGTACCGAGAAACAGAAGGTGGAATTTGTGGTGTATAAGCTGAGGGGTGAGGCCGATCAGTGGTGGAAGATGGTAGAGACTGGTATGACTCATCAGCAAAAGACTGAGATGATGTAGGAACGGTTCAAGGAACTATTCAATAATAGATATTTTTTTTGTGAGCTACCGCGAGCACATGTTGAGAGAATTTGCAAATGTGACCCAAGTGGATAGGGAGACCGTGGATGAGTTTGAAGTGCGATTCTCCCATCTGGTGAGGTTTGCAGCTAGGAGGTTACCTATTGAGGCACCTAGATGTTGGAAGTTCGAGTGGGGACTTAAGGCATGATTGAGAGATGAGATGATTTCTACCCGTTTATCGAGCTATGTGGAGTGCGTTGATCTCGCACGTGCATTGGAACAGGTCGTTTGGCAGTTCTGTGTCCTACATGTGGAAGGAACCATGGGGATAAACCATGCTACAGACTTATTGTAGGATGTTTCAAATGTGGCAGATTGGAACATCAAGTTCGAAATTGTCCTTTAGTATGGGAGAATTAAACAGCCCTCAGCCCCGCACCTACAATTATTTTAGCTATGAGTAGTGCACCTCGTCTGGGAGCAGGTCAAAGTCAGCAGGCCCAATCTCAACAAGGGCAGAGGCCTAGGACATTGGCTAAACTTTTTGCTGCGTCAACTCAGGATGCTGCGATGTCCAATGATGTGGCGCCAGGTACACTCTCGGATAATTTATTTAGGTGTTCATATACAGTTTGATTCTGTGGTATCATATTCTAAGTTATAATTGAATCATATTTTATGGTGGAATATTTGAAGTTATAAAATTGCTGAGCTGCTTTTAATGTTCTCGACTCATATGTTGGAGGTTATGTGTAAGATTCAGTGAAACGTTTGTTTGGGAGTTACCTAGTGAGAGCGTAGTGATTTGATATTATAAGTATGTGAAATTTCGAGGATGAAATTTTTATAGGTTGGAAAGAATATAACACCAGGAACCCTAATATATTTTTAACGGGTTAAATTAAAATTTTTAGTGACGAATTTTTTTATAGAATCAATGCATCTATTAGAAACTTTTAGCGACAATTACGTAGCGGGATTATGTAATAACCATTAAAGTTTTCAATTTATTATTCTATCATAAATAGTTATTTCTGGCATTTTCGTAATAAAATAAAATTTTCAATGAATTTTGAAAATATATAATATGGCTTTTGAAGAGCAGCTGACCCTAATTTCCCCATATTCTTCTGAAAATCGGCAAGAGAAGGGAGAGTAGAGATAGATAGTGGAAGTAAGGGAGGGAAGAGAGAGATTGGATCAAAGTAAGAGTTGGGGGATCAAAGATCATGGTTCAAAGGAGGATTTCATAAGGTAATAACCCTTAAAATTGTTTCATTTCAGTGTATATGTATGTATATATATGTGTATGTATACATACATATATGTATATATATACACGTTTTTCTTCTACATAAAACTCCGCGAATTCAATTTTGGATCAGGTATTATGATTATAGAATGTATTAGGGTGTTAGAGGAACAAATTAGAGCAAGAAAAATGAGAAAAAAAACAAAGAAAAAATGGGGAAAAATGAAACTAGGGTTTGCAGTGGAAGACGATGAACAATACATGTGCGTCACGTGTGGCGCCGCGTGGGTGGAACGTGGGGTAGTCTCTAGCCACTTTTTTCCTCAAATGTTTTTACAGTCACAAATTTATTTCAATTTTAGAATTTCTGAAAAATTTTCAGATATAGTTTGATATTTTTTATATTTTTGTGAAAATTTGAAAGTTCTAAAATCTGTTTGAACCATTGAAATTGATTATTTAATTCTAAAATTTTTTGAATATTTTTTATAGGGTTCTAAGATGTTCCAGTTCAAAATTTGAAATTTTCAAAGGTGATTTGTTATGATTTCAGTATCGCATTTGTTTGGGCAAAAATGCATTGTTTAATAATAGTTTCAATGATTTTCCTGACCTGATTTTAGTTTCCATATTGCTAAGTTATTCTAAAAATATGGGATTTTAGTTTGACCTAGAAATATTAATGACTATTTTTGGGCTTTTCTAGTACTCGAGGAAATTATTTTTTGAAAAAATATTCAAAAATTCAGATATTTAGTATTTTGGTCTTAGTCTTATATAATGTTTTAAGCTATAAAAGCATTTTGTTATAATTTGGGGTATCATTACACAATAAAGAATATGCGAGATTTTTTATTAGGTTGGCTGTGCGAGGGACCCGCTTTGGGTTGCTTAGTTCCCGGTTAGGAGCGAGTACGTTTTGAGTAGTTGATATTAGGGTTATAGTGTAACAGTGTAAATTGTTTGCTGATACATGAATTGCCAATTTAAGATAATTCAAGGATTTTAGATCGAGGTTGATTAGCTTTTCGTAACTTGGATCGATGTAAAGATTTTCTCTCCGAACCCTACTCATCATTCTAAATTTCTGTGTTTTAATCTTAACTATTTTGCAAATTTCATGGAACTATGGTTTATAAAATTTTCATGAAAATATTTGGATATTTCCCATGAAACCCTAATTTGAGCCTTATAGCGATCGTTTGGAATTCCTGTTTCATTCTCATATGTTTATTGATTTGATCATCGTAAAATATTTTGAGTTGTACTTATCTCTTCTCATTTTGATCTTTTAATTGATTTAATTATTTTTTTCTAAATGTTGAAATGAGTTAGTAACTCTCTGAGTTATAAGGATGATGCGTATTATTGGTGTTATAAGAATGGTCCGTTGGTTGTGTTAAACTAGTACCTAAATGGACTAGTCAGTGTACATATGCATATGTAAAGTATATCGAACACTGCCAGGGTGGCTTTGCTATAGCGTACAACTCAGTTTCAATATTAATTATTCTGTTTTATTATACCTAAAGCGTTTTGAATGACAACTGATTTGAGGGATTGAGATGATACTCGTCCCTATGTTTATATCGAATTATTGTGACTACATTAAAAAAAAAGTCTTTTGAAAAGATATTACTTGACTTGAATGTAAAATCGTTCGTATTGCTTGTCTATATTGAAATGTTGTGTTTTATTTGAAAATCCTTTTAAAAACTATCATTTGATTCTATGAAAACTTGTCTAAATCGTTGTTATTTTTAAATCTTTGATCGAACTTATTGGGCTCTCAAAAGCTCATTCTCCTTTGACTTCCTTTCTACAAGTAGTAACCAGCGTTAGATTACATGAAACTGGATAAAGGCAAGCGAGCTAGTGAATTTAAGTTACTGTATTGTTCATTAGAATCTCTGCATGGACGAATAATATTATTTAAATTTCTTAGACTTAGATTTGGTATTTCATTTATACCAGGCAATTGAGATTATGATGTGATTAACGATTTAGTTGTTCTGATGATGATTGCCTTCTTCGTCGTGAGGTTAATATTGTCTTAGAGTGAATTATCAAGCGAGTAACTAATGCTTCGGATTTTCGGGGTGTCACATATGGTTTGTGCAAATACATTTATATTTATTAAATTCTAAGAAACTTAAATTAAGTGTACAATAATTTTTTTTACTAAATCTCATATGTTATTTTTGTTTTCTAGGTACATGGTTTTTTATTTTTGTATGAGAGAGTTTGTTTTAAGGACAGGATTGGCAAAATTAAACCCTAATAAATTAGTACATTTAGAGATTTAGAATTAATTTTCACATTATATAAAGCTTCTTAATATAGCCCTCATATGGTTTTTTCAAAATTAAAGAAACTTAAGAAAAATAATATTTGTGTAGCTTTTGAGATACTAGTATGTTGATTGTATAGCTTTAAATCCTTTTCAATTACCAAATTTATGAATAAGTTTTATCATTACTGCAATTTCAATTAACAATAATTGTACAGTTATTTGTTGGTTATGTGATCCCACCCAAAAAATACAGTCAGTTTTTTAATTTATCAAAAGATTTGAAAAGCTATATATTATATTGACAAACCTTTAGATCCATTAGGATAAGCATGTACTAAAATAAAAATTTTTGAATCAAGTATTACATTGTTTTTATTATTTAAATCTTAATTGTAATATCATTTTTTTCTTTCATAATGTTATTTCATTTTCTAGATATATATATATATATATATATATATATATATATATATATATATATATATATATATGAATTTTTATTTTCATATTAGAGAGTGGTTCTAAGGATATAATAGTTAAAGTTAAGTCATAATATCTTAGAGTTTCAGAATACTTAGAATTGATTTTTCAATTATATAAAGCTTATTGATACAAAAATTAACTTATCAAGAAGCAAGAAACCCATTCAATAAAATATTTGAGATCTTTAGAGACACTTATAATGTGTGTCATTTTATTTTAATTGAAAACATAATCTGATAACATATCATATTTTTGCATCTTAAAGGTTTTAAATATTCTCAAATATAGTAATTAAGAATAATTTGATTTAATTGGACATTTTGTTTCTAATACATATGTGATTTCTTTTTCAAAGTCTCACTTATGCTTATATAGCTAGTTTGTTGATCGTGCGGTCTTATCAAACCAAAAAATTATCCTGTAGTTTGATTAATGATCTTATATATTATATAGATAATTTTTTGTAATGATTATTATGTGTGAATACATATAGATTTAGTAAAATATACTCCATCTGTCCCTGAAAAATCGATAAACTTTGCTTTTTTAGTTGTCCCACAAAAATTGATCGTTTCTATTTTTGGTATAGAATATTTTATAATTTTCCACTTTTACCTTTCTTGTGGCTATTAAAGTCCTCCAACATTTATGGTCTTCTTATGCTATGACCCATACAAACAGATTTAAACTCCCTCTCTCTTCCCCCTTCTCTCTCTCTCTCTCTCTCTCTATATATATATATATATATATATATATATATATATATTCTAGGTATACTGAAAACAAAAGTAAGAATCTCTCTTCCTATCTCTTCTGGGTATATTGAAGACAAAAAGAAGAAAAAGCTACAATCTGAAATAAGGGATTTCAAACCTCTAGTTTCTCTGATGAAGTGATTTACATGTTTAAGTAGGGGTTAAGCTGTTTAGGTGGTGGTTGAGGCGGCGCGGTGGTGAAGATGGTGATGGCCGGAAAAAATAAGATCATGGTTGTGGTGCCGTCAATAATGCTAGGGTTCGTCGATTTTGTGTAATCATTGATTGTGGAATGTAGTTGATCTATGGTTAGGTTACATCAGCTAAGATTGCCAACACGGTATCAACTTTCAGTAATGGCAATGGGCAGCGGCCTGTGCAACCCAGGCGGACTACTAGGCGACCAAGGCACACCGCTTAGGCGTAGAGGCGGACAACACTGACGCAGGCAAAATGACGCCTTTCTTTCTCATAAAAAAAAAGAGAAACTTTCAATTTCATAGCTGAATCAAAGAATGTAGTTCTGCCATTGAGGCCATGAACATGGTTTTTTTTTTTTCTCTTTCTTGGACTTGTTTATGGCAGATCATTGAGATGGTGGGACCATGGGTCCATGACAACTCCTTATCTAAAAATAGCAAGCATATTTAAATAGGGGTAGAATGGGAAAGGCAATACAAGATTAATACCAACTATATTAAAGTTTGTGCAAAAAAAGGTGATCGATTTTGCAGGGACAGATGAAGTAGTAAATTTAGATTAACTGTAACACAAAAATTTTGTTCTAAATATCATATGTTATTTTTATTTTCTAAATACATGATTTCTTATCTTCTTATAAAAGAGTTAGTTTTGAGAACATGATAGTCCAAATCAAATCCTTAAAAATTAGCATATTTAGAGTTTTAGAAGCAAAATTAAATGGGGATCACATACAAAATAATATTTGCATAACTTTAGATATACTGACATGTTTAGTACATAGTTTTAAATCCTTTTCAACTATTAGATGTACGAATAAACTTTGCAGTTATTATGATTTTAGTTAATAATAATTATACGGTCATTTGGTGGTCGTATGGTCTCATCCAAAAAAATGACGTCAATTTTCTTATTATATCAATAGGATTCTAAAAGTTATATATTATATTGATAAATCTTTACATCGATCACGGTAAGCACATATTACAGTCAGCATATATTAAAATACAATAAGTATGAATCAATTCTTACATTACTTCTATTGTTTCAATCTCAATTGTAACTCATTTTCTTCTCTCTTCTAAGTCTAATATGTTATTTCAATTTTGTAGATATATGATTTTTTATCTTCATCTTAGAGAGAGATTTTAAGGATATAATAGTTAAGGTTAAGTTAAAATAAATTAGTTATTAATTAGTTAAAGTTTCAGAATGCTTAGAATTCACTACAAGAAAAGATGGATTTAGTGACGGAATTTTAGCGACGTAAGGTATTTCGTCGCTAAAAGCTCTTTCAGCGACGGGATATAACGTCGGTAAAAATCTGTTGGTAAAAAGTTTTATCGACGGAATATTGCGTCGGTAAAAATCTTTGCCGACAGAATATTCCGTCGGTAAAAACCTTTGTCGACGAAATTTTACCCACGGACTTTTAACGACGGGAACCCCGTCGTTATATATTTTTAGGAAATTTGTAGTTTTTGAGGGTTTTTTAAATATTTTTTAAGTAACGGAATAATACCGTCGCTAAAAAAATCCATCGGATAAAATGTCTTTTACCGACAGACTTTTAGAGACAGGTTATTCCGTCGCTAAAAGTCCTTTAATTAACACAGATCTGCATTTTCTCTCTACCCGTTTCTCTCTCTTTTTGCCATTTATCTCTCTGTCCCTGTTTCCACCCACCGGTGATCTAACCTCCAGTGAGCCCCCCTCACGGCGACCCACCTCCGACGACACCCTGCACATTCCACTGATGCCGTGCCACCTCCGGCGACCCACCTCCAACGACACCCTGCATATCCCACTGACGCCGCGCCACCTCTGGCGACATTCACGGCCTCACCAACTTCGGCCAGATCTTCAACTCTAGTATGGTTTTAAAATTGTCTAATTGATGCTTGGTTTTTAGCTTTACTGAATTTGCTTGATCTATTGCTTTACTTGTCTCAATCGTGCTTGATTTTGAGCTTGATTTTTTGCTTTAATGGATGCAATTCTATTCTGCCGACTACGCATTTTGCGCTTGGGGTCGGAGGGTGTTTGAATGAGCTGGTGGTTCATCTAGGTGGTGGTTTGTTGGTTGATAGTGGTTGTCTCTTGGTATGTGAATGGTTGTTCGAGGCGGTTCCTTAGTGCGGTTGTAGCTTATATGGTGGTTGTCTTTTTGTTAAGGTGAAAGAAAAAGAATGAAAATACAAAACAAAGAAGAAGGAAAAAAGCAAGTGAAGGACAAATGCGTAATCGACAACATAGTCCCTTTTTTTGGGCAGTTAGGAAAGCTATGGAATTTCTTAGACCTACATAAAATAGGAAAATGTACTACTAACTAACACACACGCGCCCGCGCGCGCAGAGGGAGGGGTGGGGGGATGGGGGAAGGCATATTATGCTTCTAAGGCTATTAAATCACCACACCTCGCAGTCACTTGGTCATTTAGTCAACTCATGTACTTCACCCTCACTGGTCGAAAGTTGATGGTTTAATATCAGCAAGTTATAATTCCTAACTAAAATTGTCAAAAGAGTTTAAAATCTCTAATTTTCTTACACGACAACCCCAAGTTAGGGTTGCGTGGCACTCCTCAAGAACCTTGGATGAGCTATGAACTTTGGAACATATCTCATTCTCATTAGTACATATACGAATATATCTTGCCACTCGTTTCTTGATTAATTGATAGTTTCGTGTGATTGAGAAATACCTAAGTTATAAATTCATCGTCTTTTTTAGCAAACAGTCAACCTAACTACCATATATGGCTCCAAATTTGGATTAGACACTCACATTTCTGGGTGCCAAGTGACTAGAACGGTCTCGAATTTAGACTGGTCACTCTTGCTTTCTTGGGTGCTCTTACTAGCTCAAGATGAATCCAACTTTACACATAGAAGGCTAAGTTTTCCGAGTTCTAAAAGACAAGTACGACCTATTTGTACCTATAAATTTCTGCACATGATGATACAATGCACAAGGCGGTTGGGGTTTGCTATCCTTCAACCACAAAGTACAGTCATATCAAAAGGCAAATGTCACAATAGTGACATCTGAATACAGATTTCAAGCCATACCGCTGTTTAGTTTGTTTGGTACAAGCAGCCACGTACAAAATAGACAGCCCTTTGGCCATAAAGAGGCAAGCCAAAATAAGAAGGTGGTGAGAAGTTTCTCACAAGGGAGTCGGATTAATCCAAAAAGACTCCATGTGTGGCCTATATATTGCATATCCAAAAAGACTCCAAGATCTGGTATGAACCAACACTTTATAAGGATGAGATCGCAGTTCTGACAGATAATCAGACACATGTGAGGAAGAAGGACAAGGACGGAGTGGACCGGGCAGGGGACTATGTTTCAGATCTTGCCAGGCGAATCGATGTAAGTTTGAGTCAATTTATTTAATTTGTTAAATTTTTGTCTTTCTATTCAATGTTTGTTGCGTTAATGCCCTAACATATCTTTAAATCACTGTTTTTTCAGGCCTCATATGAACAGCTTAGGGGGTCTGAGCAGCAGTCCAGACAGCTATCAGCGTTTACTAGTACGGGTACGGAGTACTGGGGCATTGAAGCGATGGCTGGATACACCGGAGGTCGTCAATCGGTCAAAAGGTCGCATACGCAGCCTACCTAGCACGACTGCACGTGCCGTGATAGGTGCGTCCCCACCCCTCGTTGCCCCTCCACAGTCACCGGCTACGCACTGTTTGTTAGACAGGGAGGAGATCCAGTGCATTGCTATGGTGGTGTTCAGGATGATCAGGGAGCAGCCCTGTTGCTCGACATGCCGAGCCGGCTCCGGATCAGCAGGATCCAGATCTGGGACTCGACAATCCCTGATGAGCCCCATCTTGTGCCCTCCCAGCTTGTACCCCTTCCCGTTCTCGTGCCCTCCTGGCTTGTACTCTTCTCACCTACCTTAACCGATTTTATTCGATTCCTGGCTTATACATTTTATTTTGGATAAATTACAAACGGCACCCCTGAGGTTTGCCCTAACCTACACACGGACCCCCTATCTTTTTTAATTACACTAAACTACACATTTATATTTTTTTGTTAACAGAGTTAACAAAATTAATGAAAAGACGGTCATACCCCTGATAAAGAAATGAATGTACCACTGAACTTCAGTTTAACACAACCCCACATTGCCCAGCATCAAATGAGGGCGTTTTCAAATTTGAGATGATAGCCGATTACTAACGATGGCATGGAGCTTCGGCGATGGCATGGAGCTTCGGCGATGACTCTACCGCCTTTAGCGACTGCAGCTCTTGGTGGTGGCCAAGAAGGTGGTGGGGATCGATCTGGGGACCACCAACTCGGCCTTGGGTGCCATGGATGATGGCAAGCCGGTGATTATTAACAACACCGATGGGCAACAGACGATGCCATCTGTGTGGCGTGGACCAAGAACGGGGACCGGCTGGTTGGGCAGATTGCCAAGCAGCAGGCAGTGGTCAACCCCAAGAATACCTTCTTCTCTATGAAGAGGTTCATAGGGAGGAAGATGTTCGAGGTGGAAGAGGAGCCCAAGCAGGTGTCTTACACCGTGGTTCGCGACGGTCCGGTGACTGCCCCATCTTCTCTTCCCAAAGTCGCCGGCAAAAAGAATAGCCTCTTGATTGTTAACCTTGGGTTTTGAAATTGGGAGAGGCCAATAAAAGAAAGATTAGGTCTTCTTCTTGATTTAGACTCCTCCTCTGCACCGTAATGTTTTTTGTCAGCCATTGACGCCATCAGTCCACTCGCCTTATCTGTATCTCTAGTTCAGGGTGGGCATAGTTAGGAGAGTCTCAGAGAAGAGGCGAAGTGTCCACCGCCGATGTGCGTATGTGTGTGCTTGATGGGCAGTGCGGGTTTGATGTAAGATGGTGTTTGGATAGGCGGTAGTTGCCGATAGTGGTCGTCGGTGTGTATGAGAAACTAGGAGAATCAGCCTTTGGCGGTGGTGGTGAGGTGTCGGCGGCAGTGGCGAAGCATCGGCGGTAGTGGCTAGCATTGGGTTGTAAGGAAGAAGAAGAAGAGGGCATTTTGGAAGTATCATAATAATTGAAAGGTGCCCTAACTTTTCTTAACGGTTCTCTAACAGAACTGGGCTTTATCTAAGACAGTGTCAAACCACAAGGAGCGGAGAGTAATTAAAAATAATATGGGGGTCCGTGTGTAGTTTAGGGCAAACCTCAGGAGTGCCGTGTGTAATTTATCCTTTTATTTTTCATTATAGTAAATATTTTTTAAAGTTATATATAGTTGTTTTGTATCTGTTGTAGAGTTAAAAAATTGATGATCGATCAGCAATTATTTAACTCTAATGTGCATTTGGAGATGGTGCCTTGATGTTAAGACTTAAATTTGATTACAGGTTTGGGCATAAAAAAAATATTTAAAAAAATTTGACATTTAGTGACGGATTCATTTCGTTGCTAAAGTCTTTCCTAAATCTCAACTTTAATGATGAAATATTTCGTCGTTAAAAATGGTAATTAGCGACGGATATTCCATCGCTTAAAAGTTTATTCAGTCGCTAAATATTTACCAAAAAATAAATTATTTTTGGAAAAACGAAAATAAATTAAAACATGAACAATACAATTCCATTGCTAATGTATAAAGAATCTCGTCGTTGAAAGTCCAATATTAGACAGCGGATTTTTTAATTTCGTCGCAAAACTTTTAGTGTGGACTTTTATACAAGGGACTTGTAGCGACGGTAGTTCTGTCACTAATACTTTTAGCGATGGATTATTGGCTTTTAGCGAGGGATTTACCCGTCGCCAAAGGCCTTATTTCTTGTAGTGATTAGTTTTTTAAATATATAAAGTTTACTGATACAAAAATTAACTTATCAAGAAATAAAGACCCTATTTAAGATAATATTTAAGACTTTTGGAGACACTTATAATTTTTATACTTTATATTTTACATTGAAAATATAATCTGGGGACATTTCATATTTTTGCATCTTAAAATTTAGAAATGTTCTCAAATATAGTAATTAAGAATAATTTAATTTAATTTTGCCCTTTTTTTCTAGAACGTATGTGATTTCTTTTCGAAACTTCATTTATGCTTATATAACCACTTTGTTGATCATGATGTCTTATCAAAGAAAAAAATTGTCCTAAAATTAGATTATTGATTTTATATATTATATAGATAATTTTTTTCTAATGATCATGTTATGTGTAAATACATATACATTTAATAAATCATAATAAAATTTGAATCTCATCTGTTATTTTTAATTTCTAGATACATGATTGTATATCTTCATATTATAGAGTTAGTTTTATGAACATGACAGTGAAATGCAAATCATAAAAATTAGTAAATTTAGAGATTTTGATGCAATGTTAAATAAACTTAAAAAGTAGGGATCATATTCTAACTAGTATTTGCATACCTTTATATACAATGACATGTTTATTATATAGTTTTAAATCTTTTTCAACTATCACATTTATGAATAAGCTTTACCACCATTGTCATTTTACTTGATAACAGGTATATAGTCATTTGTTAGTCAAATGGTCTCAACTAAAAAAAAAAAAGAGTCAAATTTTTTACTGTAACAATTTTTTTTTAAAGATAATCAATTGTTACACCATTTTTATTGTTTCAATCTCAATTGTAACATCATTTCTTTTTTTTTCTTCTAAATCTAATATTTTATTTTGTTTTTCATATATATGAATTTGTATATTCATATCAGAAAGTGGTTTTAAGAATTGAATTTAAAATTTTAAGTCGTAATAAGTTAGTTCATTAATTAATTAGAGTTTTAGAATATTTAGAATTGGTTTTGCAACTATTTAAGCCTTTCTAATATGAAAATTAAATTATTAATAAATAAATACCCATTCAAGATAATATTATTTTCGTTTCTTAAATATATCAGTTTTTATATTCATACTGAAAAGTGAATTTGAGGATACAATACTTAAAATTAAGTCTTAATAAGTTAACCCATTAATTAATTAGAGTTTCAGAACGTTTAGAAATTATTTTTCAATCATATAAGGCTTACTAATATAGAAATTAATTTATGAATAAATAAGAACACCGTCCAAGATGGTATTTCAGACCTTTACTGACACTTATAAAATTAGTTAGAGTTTCAAAAATTTTAAATTAGATTTTTTTATCTATATAAGGCTTACTAATATGAAAATTAACTTATCAATTAATAAGAACCTCATTCAAGATAATTTTATTTTTGTTTTTTAGGTATATAAATTTTTTATTCATATTAAAGAGTGATTTTGAGGAAACAATACTCAAACTAAGTCCTAATAAGTTATTAAATAGTTAGAATTTCAGTACGTTTGGAATTATTTTTCTAGTTATATAACGCATACGTACTAATATAGAAATTAACTTATCAATAAATAAGAACCTCATCTAAGATAGTATTTCAAACGCTTAATGATACTTATAATGGTTATAGTTCTATTTCACATTAGAAACATAATGTGATGATGCGTCAAGTAAAGAAACTATCTCTGTGATGACCTGTCACACAAAGAAATTTTTTCTTCGCTTATTATATATTGATATATATAGATATAGATAATGTAACGTTGATAATCCATTTAACGTTAGTACCCTCAATATATGATGTTGATTAAGATGTGATGTTGAGGCAACTTGGAATAACAACATAAAATTTGAAAGTATTAACTGGAGATGGTCAAACAAAATATAAATGACAAGCCACATCCCAATTCTGATAAAGTAAATGCAAACATTTGAAACTTCACAGTTGAACATGGAATGATAAAAATAACAGAAAAAATTGGTAAAGCAAAAATGTGAAAGACGGACAAAAGATAGAAGTAAGAAATCCAAGAAGCTCCCAAAATAATACGTAGGAAAATTGATTGTTCTTTAAGCAGGCTGGGAATTGACGGCTCGACATGATTTCCTAATCTCTCCTTGTGTTCCAGTAAGAACTTGGACTGCACCCAACTTGATCATGGCTTGACCGAAATTGGTGGAGAAGTCGTATGCACCGGCTGTGGCGGTGACCGTGGCCTTGGTTACTGGATCCAATGCTAGTTCTTGGTCAATCTGGAGAATCCCTCTTCGAAGTAGTATTTGTCGGTAATAAGAGTTGTCAACAATTAGGGAGCTAAAAGGGTTCTGGTCAAGATCAGCAGTGTTGTCCAATGTTACATTCTGAGGACACTTAGATCTCAATTTGTTTACCAAGAAAGGATCCATCGTTGGGTCCGGGTTCCCAGTTCCCTGGAAATTGTAAAGGCGGTTTTTGAAGAGTGAACAATGTGCAATTCCAACTGTGTGTCCACCTACATAAGATAGAAGAGTAGAGTTGAAAAATCAGCAGCTACTTCTGGCATCAAATGGTTAGATATGTAGAACTTCAAAAGAATAGCATATCAGCACCAAACAAATGTTAACACTATAACTAAGTAACTTTTGATGTTGCTGCCGCCACAGCTTTAGGGAGATGATTTTTAGGAACATATTACCTGCTGCATATGAGTTTGCAGCAAAAACAAGTTTTTCAGACTAAAGTTGGCGCTAAAACAACCAGAAAAGATGGAATGGAGGACATACCCAGAAGATAGACCATGTCGGTGGCATTGAGTCTTTTTCTATTGAAAGCTTTAACAGAATCTGATACTGAAATTGAAGGAGATGGAAGATCCACGTTTTTTGCTAGAGAGACAAGGCCATCCCTGCGTCCGGTTTGCACATTGTATCTCCCTCCTCTACCCTGCATATAGCCGAAAAAGTAATGGCCATGAACTTAATTGTCTAAATCGTTTCATTATTGGTTTCATGATTGTTAGAAACACTATGTAAGAATAGATGTTTATAAGAAAGCGACAAGCGTAAACTCATGGCAATAAGTTGAACAAAAAAGGAGGATTAAGCAGTCACCAAGAAGACAGCATCTCTAGTAGCCATAGCAATGATATCGGCACATGAAACTACTCCAGGGCAAGCTGCCTCCAAAGCGGCTTTTGCGGCATCAATGATTTCGTATCCCCTCACGCTTTGATTTGGTATTGCAGTTTTCTCGCTGTTGATTCCATCTAGTAGAATTGATGCATCACACCCCTGTTCATCACAAATGCGACTTCAGTACAAAATAGTGTTGCTATACTGTCGCGAAACAATGCTTGCGCTAAAAGAAAAGACCTTTGAGAGACATGCACTTGCAGAACCAATACGCAAACACTGATAAAGAAACTTCATTTAGACATAGAATATGAGCTGTGAGCGAAAAGAGAGAGAGAGAGAGAGAGAAGCAAATCCATAACTGTCTTTGATGTACATTACCGGGAGTTAAGGATTGAGACTGAGGAACAAAACCGTGTTTCGGGGGTTGTTTAAGTTGGCTAATTATAAGCAGAAGTGTTCCAAAAAGTCTCCATCATTTCAGTCATGTGTTCGATTAATTTTGATAGTTTAGACAACCAAGAAAACAAAAGAAAAATTTTGTTCTCTTTGGCCGTACAGAAAATTTCATGCCGCGAAGGTTGAGATGAAGTCTCTTACATTGACAAAGCAATCATGAAATTGCATACGAAGGAGAGCAGGCACAATGGTTGGGTCCTTGAAGAATCGCGAGGTGACCACACCGCCCACAATATTCTCAACATCTGCGAACCCACATTTTCCCTCGTAGAATCCTTGCTGCAGTGCACCATGACATTGGCTCACGAAGAGGAGCCCCACAGCTAGTGCTACTACTGTAGTTGCCTTCAACATTTTGTATTTCCCTTTTTCTATTCTGTGAAACAGGAGCTCATTTTTGTCCCAATTTATAAGGGAGGTTTAACAATAAGAAATGAAACTTCGGACCTTCAAAATTTACACTTTGTTGAATGGCTTGCACGATTAGTTTCTCCAAGTGTTGAGGAGGGCTTAATTATACCTGTATTTCGTTTTACATCTTCGTTTGTTTGGACTCAATGCAAGGAAAAGATTGACGTTGGCATGAAACGTGCACTCACGTAAAGTCTGGAGGTTTATAAAAAGGATATCAAGAGTAGAAGAATTAGAAAAAGTAGAAGAATTAGAAAAAGGATATCAAGAGTAGACCAATGAGATTGACTAGCATACAAGCTCGGGCAGTTAGGATATCATAAAACAAAAGTAGAAGAATTAGAAAAATGTATATCGCAATAATACAACATTCCTTCAAGTGAATTCATAAGCGAATGGTGTTTTAACCTTAAGTAACAGTTGCAAAAGAATATACTATATGATGTCCATTTTATTTCGTCGAGGTTATGAGTGTCGGGCGGTGCTAGTCAGAAGCAATACCATCCATGACAGCAATAGAATAATGTCGGCTGCTATTTGGTTTGAATTTTCAACAAAGTTGCGACACATTTTTGCTATCTAATTGCTATTCTTTAGGTTACATATTTTACTAGTTTTAATTTGATCCCGTACTTTGTACACGGGAGCACTCATAGTCAAATAAAATTAAGTAAATAGATTTCGCCAATACCAGAATTTTTTACATAACTAATTGAACTTATATCGAGAGTCAACTTATCACTTTTATTTTCTCTTATAAAAGTACTTAAAAATATGAGCACAACACTAATAGTTAGTTTGCAACATATTAGTTACAAACAACACTACCCAAAGATGAAATGGTTTGGAACTCCAATATAGTGTGGCAAAGTAAAATTTGTGTCCTCGTAAAGAATTCTTACAAGAGGAAAAACAACATTTAAGTGTATAGTAAATATACTTTTTTTCTGTAACGAAGTTCAAACTTTAAGTTCCAGTGATAAGGGATTTGGGGAGGAGAGAGAGAGACCAACCAAAGAGATAATGGTCAAATTTCAATTTCATAAAATGAGATTATCTCAAGGGAGGATATGGTATTACTGAATTTTGAGGAAACATTTTGGGACTTAAATAGGATTAGGAGGTTTAGAATTTTTTAAAATCTATCTTACGAATTCAAAATTTATAAAAGGAAAATGTCACAAATTAAGTGAGCATAAGTCAACTTGTAATTTAATTGTGAGAGATAATTTTGGAACTTTAATTGGATTAGTGAGGTTATGATTTTCGGAATCTGTTTTGAAGTTAGATTTGCCATAACATAATTAAAAAAAGGAAAACGGATGTTTAAGAAAAGATATAAAGGGATACTTAAGAAATTCAACTGAGGATATACTAAGGGTGTGTTTGATAACGCAATTAAGTACTTAAAACTTAATGTTTTCAAGGATTCTCAATTAAGTGCGTTTGATAACGCTAAACCTTGTATCACTAAAAAAAATTAATTCCTACAAAAAATAGACTAAAATTTTAAATCAGTGTGGACTTAGGGGCTGTTTGATAAAACTGAAATTTAAGTGCTGAAAAAGTTAAGTACTGAAATTGTAAAACTGAAAACTTTAAGCGACTGAATTTCTACTGAAAAATAAGTTAATCTGTTTGATAAACTAAAAACAGATGTCTGAAAATTGATTCTTTTACAAATTTATCAATTTTACCAAAGTTATGCATTTGTTTATGTACTTTATGACTTTTTAACTTTTTTGAGAGACCAAAATCGTATTGGTGGCGATGGTGGTGGTGGCGGCAGCGGCGGCGGCAAAATATGTCTATGGTGACGGTAATGGTGTGCGAATACATAGCGTTGGTAATTTGTGATGATAGTGATGGGCGGCTAGATGGCGGTCATGGCAGTAGTTATAGTGTTGTGGATTTGTAGATGTTTTTGGTGGACATGGACGTGGTGACAACAGCGACGATATGGTGGAGGTGACATTGTCCTTGTGATGGTATCGGTGGTGGTGGTGATAGTGGCTAGGTCATAGTAATTGTGGTGGTGGTAGCAAAAGAAAATAATGGTTGTGATGGTGGTTATATTGTAGTGGAGCGGTGTTGCAGTAAATTAAATGAGGCGGCATCGTGATGGTAATTATTTTTTTTTTATGTAAAAGTATGTTAAATAACTTTTAATCATCTCGCTTAGAATTAAGTGATCAACATTAAATAAGTCCACCTTGACTTAAAATTTTAGTCTATTTTTGGTAGGAATTAATTTTTTTAAGTGATATAAGATTTAGCGTTATCAAACTCATTTAATTGAAAATCATTGAAAACTTTAGATTTTAAGTGCTTAATTGAATTATCAAACACACCCTTACTTAATGCTAGTCACTTAATTCTAAGTGAGATGGTTAGAAGTTATTTAATATATTTTTATATAAAAAAATACTACTACCACGATGCCGCCTTAATTAATTTGTTAGTAATACCGCCTCCACCACAGTACAACCACCACCACGACCATTACTTCTTTTTGCTACCACCATTACAATTACCACGACCTAGCCACTATCACCACTACCACCGACACCACCACAAGGACACTACCACCGACACCATACCGTCATTGTTGTTACCACGTTAATTTTCATCAAAATCATCTAAAGATCTACCACACTGTAACCACTGCTATGTATGTTATGCCGTCGTCTATCGTTATCATCACAATTATCAATACCACGTCTTCATGCACTATTACCGCCACATTAACACCTTTTTGTTACCTCCATCACTACTGCACCGTCACTGTCACCACAACCACCAGCACGATTTTAGCCTCCCGAATAAAAGTTACAAAATACATAAACAAATGCATAATTTTGATAAAATGGATAAATTTGTAAATAAACAATTTTCAGACATCTGCGCTTTTGGTTTACCAAACAGGTTAACTTATTTTTCAGTAAAAATTCAGTTGCTTGAAGTTTTTAGTTTTAATTACGAATTCAGTGCTTAATTTTTTCAGCACTTAAATTTCAGTTTTATCAAACAGTCCCTAACTTCGGTTTAAGTTCTTTCCACAATCAGATTACACATAATTGCTAAAATTTAGGTTTCATAAATAGTAAAACTATCTAGAGATAATCATGGTTAGAATTAAAAAGTTAGAAAATAAAAGTCCACGTGGCGAGCTAAGAGACTGTTCAAATAAGCAGTAAAGTGACAACTTTCTCTCAGTTTCAGCTTTCATACATACATATACATATACACATATATATATATATATATATATACACATATATATAATTAGATTTGTCAATCAAGAGTACATATTGTATGGTTCCGAGTCTTAGCCATTTGGAAACGTTGGATGAGAGGGTGGTATGTGATAAAAGGAGTGCACTAAAAGAAAATTGACCTTCAAGTGCAAACATGGTTTGTCAAGCAAAGCGGTATATTCGTCAAGAAAAGAATACACTGACGAGAAAGTTCGTCACTGAGTTTTTCAAGGACTTGTCGTCAAGAATGGTATTTCCTGACATTTGTCTATCTTTAGTGTTAAAAATGTCATTTCTTAACGATTTTCAACTTTGTCAGCAATTGTCTCTCACTTAACAACAAATGATTTCGTCGATATAGTTCTCTTACATTTGTCGTTGCATGTCCAAGTTCATCAAGAATAGTTTAATTTGTTGACGAACTAATCGTCACAATTTTTTCCTTGACATCTTGGCTTCGATAAAAATGGTGGAATTCATTGACGAACCTCAGTGCTTAAGCAAATCTTTGTTTGTCACAAATTTCCTTGACAACGTGGCTTCTTCGAGAATGGAGGGACTTGTTGACGGACTTAAGTTTGTTTAGCAAATTTGTGTGACGTTCATCGAGAATGGTGGCATTTGCTAATGAACTCAGCGAATCCTTGCTCGTAACAATAATTTCCTTGACATCTTGGCTTCATCGTTGAAAACTACATTCAACGATGAAAAGCTTCGTCATTACTTATTGTTCCTTTAACGAGAAGTTCTTTGGTTGATCATCACATTCTAGCGATATTCTGCAGAAAAAGTTTTCATTTCTTATATAAAACTAAGTCTATCCATTACAAGAATTTAGTTGGTTACAAAGTCAGAATTGAACTACGTAGCAAAAAAGCTTGACATCTATCCTAAGTATACATATTAATACTATATAAAATTTACTAAGTTGATGCAAATGCAACCATCCTAGATGTTGGTGACAAAAAAACTATCGACAACGTGCTTCATATCATCAACAGAGCCAATCCGTATATTACATTTGGGAACACCACAACTAAAAGAATGGGAACACCACAACTAAAAGAACAAAATTGCAAGCCTACATTGAAAATAAAAAGTGGATTTGAAGTTGTCGTGTTAAGATAGTGCTCAACCTCTCCGTACTCCATGCCAATCTACCACCAATTACATTTTTTTTTTCCTCCACGAATGGACTACCAAACTACTCAATCATGTTTAGACTCTCAAGAAGTAAAAATATGATATAAGTAAAGAACATGTTCAATGTACCCTATAGGCAAGGCAATCAATAAAATACAATTGTACGTAGAACAAAAAAGTAGGACACACTTCTATTTTCAATTTTGTGGTAGCTTAAAAACAACTTCTGGAATTTCTGTTTTTGGACACATCACTTCTAATTTTATGAAGTGATGTGATTGAAACCTTTACAGTTTCTTATGCTAGAATCTAATCATGGCTTGGACCATGAATAGGGACTGGTGGGTAGGTGAAAAAAGATTGGATATAAAGTGGAAGGCAAAACGAATCCAAAGGCTAATTAGGCATTTTGATGATCCGAGGGGAGGGATGAATTTAGTCCTAGCCTGAGTCTCAGACTCTAATATCCTGAAATTGTAGTAATGCTGGAAGCAACTGTGAGTTTCTCCATGTAGCACCAAGGGACGGGATGAAGGATTTTGATCCTATTGTAAACCGATAAGGAATATCCCCGTAGTTTTATATCATCACTATGGATTTATCAAAACACTTCAATCCTGCTCTCTTTTGATTGATCTCAGTCATAGACATCTTGTTGTTAATAAGCTTTTTTACTGGCATATGGCAAAACAAAAACCAAATACCCTCTTCCAGGCCACTTCCTCTAGCATAAGTAAGGCCTGTAAAAAAGTTCACCACCCTTAAAGTCAAGTCTTTAGCATATATACACCATCAAATTCCTGAGGACTAGTCTACCTCTCCTATGAGTTTGGTAAAGGTTCCAACTCAGACAACGTAGAGATGGGGCGGATCAAAAGCACAAACAAGAAGATAAATCGAAGGGTAAGGTCATGGATATGTACCCAAAGAAATTGAAGGTACAACCATATAAAAAATAAATGACCCAAATTCATCAAAGAGCCGCCATGACACACTACAGAGAGAATGCCACTAATGTACAACTTACAGTCATAAAAAGACATGAACCAAATGGATCAACAATCTACTTTGAAACACCATTGCCCAATTTCTACATCTACTTTAAAACACTACCGCCTATTTTCTACTTCTAACAATGGCGATCCCCATGATCATCCTTATTATGCTTCAGTTGTTGCTCAATTTTATTATAAGTTTTAGTGCATTATTTAAGAAAAAATCATGTCTTGTTTATGACAGAACTAATGTATCTTAGTACCAGGATGTAGTACTTTGCTTGTATGTTGCATGAGAGAAAGCCTAGCCATAGATCTTCCTTAACAGAGGAAGAATTTTGATTGAATAACAATTAGCTATAAAGGCTGTTAGAACCCAATATGCTGATGTTAAGAATTTATATCAAATAGCACCCGATATATTAAATAACTTATTAGAAAGGATGAACAAATAGCTACAGTAGATTATAGAAGTCCACCTTTCCCCCAGTAAAGTAACGGTTATTAATCACTTTAATCAATACAATTCGGAGGCTATTATGATTCATGTCCGTTGTATAGTTGATGATGGTGTAAACCTGCGATATGAATAGAAATCTAGAAAAAGAAAAAAGGGGAAAGGAGCTTAGGGTTGGCAAAAAATTGAGAATCAGGGAGAGAAAAGCCAAATACTTTCATCTGGCTAAGAATTGACCATGCACAGCAATCCAAAGTAAGAAGCTATGCCTAGGAACATGATTTCGGAACCATATTATACGATCAAGATTTTATTGGGAATTACTTAACAGCATCCAAAACGATACACAAGTCAACCTTAGTATCAGAGTACGTACTTAAGCCAGACAATGGCTCCATACCCCTTAACAATCCCTGAAGGTGAACCTGAGCGAGGCATCCCTCGTTTCAACGATTGAGTTAGTGTTTGCTTGAGGGGGTGCTATATCTTTACCTAGTGGTAGTTATCACTTCTATAAAAATTGTAATCAAATTTTAGATATCTATAATTTTTTGAAGGAAGACATATAGATATCACTTCTATAAAAATTGTAATCAAACCTTAGATAACTATAAGTTTTTGAAGGAAGACATATAGATATCTAGAAGATAGTTTACATAGAAGATAATTTATATCGATTGATATTATACCAAAAATGGACATTACCCTCCTAAATCCCCCTCGTGGTGAGATAGCTACATTAACTCAATAACTATAGCTTCAACTTCTAGCCAAAAAGTCCTACCCAGTCTCACTCAAGTAAAAATTCAAAATGATACTCAACCTGGTGCAGTTTATTCCCTTCTGTTATGTTTCCTCGAGACCTTTCTTTAAAGGAAGGCACTACTACAATCCAATGGCAATAAACTCGATGAATTCAGCCGGTTAGGAAGCTCTCGTAGCTTGACATACAATCTAATACTCCCAGAGAGGGTGGGAATAAATAGAAGTCATTTAGAATTTCATAAGATGTGGATTGAGCACCGGGATTTTCACCTGCCATGAATCAAACACCCTTCTCGGTACATAGAGCTTTCTCTTTTTCCCTCTACCACGGGATCCTTATCCCCGTTCAATATTCACTTCTTGTACCATTGTACTTGCATGGCATCATGCTAAAAAATGGAGAATCAAAATTGTCTGAGTCAACGAATGGTCGATTCCACCCTAGAAGAACTAGTCTATCAGGCACTTGAACTAGCTTTATTTAATATACACTCACTATGAAATGATTGATAGGCAAGCCAAGGAAAGAAGAAGGAAGTTAAGATACCATAACTAACTAAAGAGAGAACAAAGGTCTCAGTAGAAGTTTAGACTCTACCTTGGTGATCTTAAGACACCCACCAAGGTCTCGTAATTAGAACAAATCCTTTGACCCAGTTCCCTTTTTTCTTGTGCACTCACTTTACATAGGCTATGTGACCGAACAGAGATAAAATCTTGAATCAAATGAAATAAAAATCAGTTATACAATGTGTGTTCAATGATCTAAAATGGAGTTGGAAAGGCCCATTCACTGTGTACATTCTGCCCTTATAATGTAATGGTCTAGATATGTAAGTAAAGGCCTTACTTTTACTCTTTCATATAAACAAACTTTTTCACAAGATATTGCTATAGGAAGCAAGTAAGAAGGTATGTGTATATAGACAAATGTTATATCATGAAAATTTAAATGAGAGATTAAGGGAATCGTAAGGGACCTCCAATTTTTAATGGATGAGTGAAAAGAAGGTTGAGAATGATGGAGATTTATCATAGAATCCATCGTGTCAAGTCAGGCTTGTCTATTTTCCACGAGTAATCTATACGTTGATACCTCCGATTTTTGAGAATTGAGCTTCAATTGTTGCTCATGCATAAGAGCCTAATACTCTTGTAGCTCATCTTCCAAAGCAGCACAGCATCGGATTCCTCCAAAACTGATTGTTGAGACAAAGATGTGGGCGGTCTTGGCCCAAACTCGAGACCCTTAATGCGACTTGGCTTTTTGCTCTTCTCGAGAATGGTCTTTGCAATTTCTACTGGGTCCATTTCTGGATTCTCGGACATAATTTCTTCCACTTGTTTCTAAACCTTATAGTGAAATGAGTCAAATGAGTGTGGCTGCTAACATGAAAATTTACCTCACATTTGCACAGTTTGTGTGCCTGATTTGACTAGGCTTCATTAGTGATATACTTATTGTGTTTCTTAGAGAAATATGCACTCTTGTGAAATGCAATCTGATTAGATTCATTTTGAGTTTCAGGATCTTTCTGCAAATATAACATGATCTAAATTAACACTAAGAGGACTTAAACATTAAACCAAGAAGCTAAGGCCTAATGAAAGTACTATTCTGAACGAGTAACCACAAAGCACTGGGAACCAATGACTTGTCTTGATTTGTCTATGTTCTGTTTATTTCAACGACACGCTTCATGAATTTTAATAAAGAATTAGATGGCATTTAATAAGACACTCATAGTGACAATTTATGCATCATTATAAATAGAAAAGATGTAGCCAAACATACCACATAATCATCATGTTCCCATAAGTCACATTACATATCCTAATCTATGACTTCCATACCTTTACGAGGGTGAAGATGTGCCTGTGCAAGTATCAAACATATGTTCAAAGGGTCTTTGCCTTCAAGTACTATAGTCCATTGCCTTTAATGAAAACTTGAAGTTCTCTTCACATGAGCACCATCATCAGTCACTTCAAATTTAATTTGTCTTAGAAGTTAATGCTCATATTTTTCATACAAGTTGTATTTACATACTATAAAGTTTGATTGAACAAGCAATGAAATGAATTTACCCTAAGTCGGTCATGGATTGAGCCTATCTGAGTTTGTAGAATATATTTCCATGTCTTTATCCCAACAGGAATAAAACACCTAGCAACAATACCTATCTCATTGGTGTACTTAGCTACTTAATTTGATCAACAAGTCTTCTCTTCTCAGGATCCATAAGTTTCTGAATCTTTCTTGTGGCTTCGACCATCTTTGATGTTCCTCTTTCCTTAGTCTTACGACATAGTTTCTCGATAGGAGCAGATCCTTTAGTTACAAATCCATATGGCATCATTGTAATAAACATGTGGGCAAGGCTATTGCCAAAAGCATAATAATTAAGTGCTTGATTACTCTCAACTGCATGTGATCATACCAACACTAATAGCAAGAGATCTAACTTATGGGTGGACAGACACATCACATTACTGGGGAAGTCATTTGAGCTGAAGTGATTGATCTAGCAACGATGCTGGTAAAGCACCGCGTGGCTTCTCCCTGTGAATTGAATGCTGAAGCCTCTCTAGCTGGAGTCACTAACTCAACATGTATTTGTGATGCCAATCACTTTTGTAAACATGTTACATTTCCTGGTCTACCACTCTGGAGTGCGCTATTTGAATAATTCATGCAACTAGTCACATGCTTACTTGACATTTTAATGGATAGACACGTAGAGTAAATGTTAAAGTCCATCAATTGAGATGTGTAGCATTAAAGGTTACGTTGCCTTAAATGTCATAAGTGAGATTAGGAGCTAGCGTTGGAGGATAAAATAAAGCAACATGCAAATAACATATATAACAACTTCAGAAGAAAAAAAGCACATAGCAAACACAACAACTTCACATGTTCATTGATTTATTTGCAGCACTAGAAGTTTATATATCTTCTGCATCACTATCGCCATCTTCACTGCATGAGATATCTTCTTCATCACTAGAATACTCAACAAATGCATCATCATCTTTATTTTCTTTGATCTCTTGAAGACCTTTTGACAGATTGTGCGATCTCTTTAGCGTCGTGTCTAAGTAACTCACCCCACTTCAGCCTAATCAATCTGGACACTTTGTCGTACTGTTGGTAATCGTATCTGACACAACAAACTGCATAAACCTGTTTACTCCAAGCTTGTACTCATCATATTATCTAAAATCCACTGATATCCAAGTCCTATGCATCTTGAGCACCTTATCACAATTTCACTAGAAAATAAGAGAAAAGTGTAGTACTAGGAAAAACAAAGACATTTTAGAAAGCAAACCACATTGAAGAAGGATAACTTAGATGAAGTAACCAATATATTTCTAGCATTTTCATGTCATTCCTTAATAAAGTCAGACACATATCAAAATGCATAAGGTCTTTCATTGATACAAAGACAATCTCACCATCCCTAATTAGGAGGTTTAATAAGGAATAATGAGAATGAAAGAAACTATATTGTTAATAGTTTTTCTTTAAAGAAGTTGAATCCTGGAGAGAGTCAAAAGCTATACTTCTGATAATTTTGATAAACCTGAACTAAACTAAAAACCATATATTATGCCTAGATATTAGGACCATTCCAAATGCACCATGTACCTATTTGGTGATAATGTGGAAGCTTATTAGATTTCTACATAGATCACTTTCAGCAAGCTCTACAGCTAATATGCAACTTTAGGCAATCCTCATTACTTATAAGAACTCTGAAAACTTCCAAAATTCTGGGAAAGTCAGTGCGACATGGGAGAAGGAGAAAGAACTCTAGTCCTAGTGAAGTGTTCAGTCCAAAGTATTCAGTCCAGTGTTCTTGCAACGTAAAAGCTAAGAAACATCTACTGGACATATTACAAGATACCAGCGTCATCCACATGACTGAATTAACTAAGCAATGTCATACATTTAAAAATTCTAAAACAGATTAACAGAGTTTTCCACCTCACTCCTATCAAATTATGGTTAAAAGTATCTTAAACATGTCATGTTCCCTTTCAAGCTCTCGAAGATAAAATCAATGCTTACATGGAAAATTGATCCCCTTTCGTTTTTGAAGGTGTTGGCACCATCTTCAAGCAAAATATTGACTCTCAAATATGTTTATAATGTGTTTGGGCTTAAGAAAAGTCTCCTTTCAGTTTGCCTACTTAATCTTCTTGATTTCCATGTGATGTTTGAATCCGATAAAATAGTTCTTACCAAAAGGGTTCATTTGCTGCGAAAAAATATGCCAACAACGAGGTGTACTTACTCAGCTTGAGGAATAATGTTATGCTTCTAGTGCTGAATTTGTTTTTCATTATGTATTGCATAATATTTAGCACTTTAGACCAGGACACATTGGTAAAGAAATGTGGATAGAATTATTCAACATGAGTTAGTGACTATATTAGATAGAATATTGCTAGATGAAAAATATCAATGATACGTTCAAGCTAAGCTATGCAGGCAGTCTGTAAACTCAGTAAATATAACTACAACCATTTTAAAACTATGTATACTTCTTAAGAAGTAAAGACGAAGGCTTTTATAAATTTAAGGTTTACAAAGCTGAAGTGGAATATCAAATTCGAAAGAAAATCAAAGGATAAGAAGTAAAGGAGGTGCTGAATACTTTTCATATGATTTTGATTCCTTCCGTGAAAGTCAGGGAATTATACATGAACGGACGGCTCCGTATAGTTTGCACCAAAATGGTGTAGCCGAAAGAAGAATTAGAAGTTTTATAGAAATAATAATCTCCATTTTGCTTAGTTTAGACTTTCCTATGTGTTATTGGGTGAATCATTAAACACAACATGACATATTAGTAATATATTTCTACATAAAGATATGGACAAAGCGCCATATGAACTATGGAAGAACAAAGAGGCTAACATTAGTTATTTTAAGGTATGTCGGTGTGTTGCTTATGTACTGGACAAGTCACATAAAAGACCAAAGTTGGATTCCAAAGGTATTGAGTTTATCCTTCTATGTTATATTAGAAAGAGTAAAGTTTGTAGATATCTAAACCTTGATTGTCTTACACTTGTTGAAGCCGTAGATGTTGTTTTCTTAGAGCATCTTATTGTCAAAGATGCTAGGTACTTAGAATCAGGAAATAGTTTGATTCATGCTGAAAATGTGAATAAGAATGACACATATGTAAAAGGTCCCTTTGATCATGTAGAAAATGAATGGATTAAGAAGAAGCAAAAGACAGAGGACTGATAAGACAAAACATATTGCCATGGAATACCACCATATTCGGAGAATGGAGAAAAAATGTAAAGTCGCTGTTGAATATCTTTCAACTAAGTTAAACCGCTAACACATAAAAATTCTTCAAAACCTCGACACATATGGTCTTTATCGATAAACAAAAGTCAATGTGGCTCCACTTCTAGTACAATGTAATCTGGAACTACTGGGAATTATCTAGCTAGTTCTTAACAAAATTCCATCTCTAATTTGCACTGTTACATTGCAACAAAGTAAGGCTGAACTCTTTGTTCTTAGCGAACCCAAGCAATTGGTGAAGCAAGAAGGATATGATGGAAATGCTTCTGATGGATTCGCCTTTGCAAGTGTGGAAGTCGGAATCACTTCCCGTGGACAAGGTAAAGTTCTAGAGTACTTGCTAATCTGGGATAAGAAAAATGACCTATAATGTGCTGCTTAAAAGGGCTAAATAAAATTTTGTACTGTGTGAGCAAGATTCATGAAGTGTCATGACCTCAAGATTTTATCCTCTCTACCTTCATTTGGACTTTGGTCAAGCCATACACTCAAGGATATCCACTCGTTGCAATTTGTTGTACAAAATACCAAGTTTGTTTGGCGTTATCATATTTATTATGTAGAAAATAGTGGAGAATGCTGTGGTGTTTTCTTAATAATATAAATAAGTTATTTTTCTTACTTAAATTGTTTGTATTAGGCTGAGGAACTGTTGTAGTTCCATCGGTTACCAATTCATATTGATTTCTCTTGGAACGTCTCTCCATGAGAGGCATCTCTTCGTAGGTAACCATTGGAATTCTATATAAACTCCAACTTCTAACCTATTACTAATACATCTCTACTTCATCATATTCTTCCTAATTATTTTTTGTTTTTTGTTGGCAATCATTATAGTTCCAACTTGGTTCATCTTTCTCTTAGTATGAAGACTTAAGAGAGAGATTTAGAATGAGGTATTGTATACTGGAGACAGTTTTCCAAATAGCCGCCTGCAATTTCTGAGGTACAATCCAAGTGTGGAAAACACTGTCACACGCCTTGCCTATTACCGTTCTCCATTTTTCTTTGTTTCATCTCAATTGCACACTAGGGATACCTGAATACCAATTGCACATGTCTATTCTAAGTAAGCGTACTAAAGGACTACAACATTACAACACATTCAAAGGCCCTTCAATCAAGGAAACTAAGATGGGACCAGATATTGTGGCCTTAATTTCTTTTGAGAAATAGAGAACAGAGTCTTCTATATAAACTACAAACTAACTCCCGATTGTGAGAGTTACAATACCAGCCAAAGCCAATGCTTTCTAGAAGTCAGCTAATCAAGTATTAGAATAAGCTTATTGCATTCAATATGGTCAAGTGAATGTTTACATAAAGAAAGGCATGCATAATCAAGGTAGTATGCTTCAAAAATACAGTAAAATCTATCTGCTCAACTTGAAATTGGAATTATGCTGTCATCTATGTTCCTATGCGGCACCATGTAACAATGTGTATTTCAGGGATAGTAAGATTTAGAGCGAAGGTCGAAGGAGAAAAATCCCTACGGTCTTCAAATGATGGAAAAAAATCCTAGTCGATTAAACAAACATACACATATAGTTTCAAACGAAGAATCACCTTTTGGTGCTTTAAAGATTTTTTATTTTTATGTTTTTTCCTAAGACATCAAACAAAAAAGATTTCAGGCTTGAAGTGATAAATTACGCAAATCCCTTGATGGCACCACATAACTCATTAGGTTTCAGTCAAATAGTGAGATTAAAGTGACGTAGATGATAAGTAAGTTGAATTTCCCTTTCGTGGACCCAAAACACTTCAATTTTGGTGAGGAAGCCAAAGAAATTCTGCTATTAGCTGAGAACCCAAGAAGAGAAAGAGAGAGAGAGAGAGAGAGAGAGCACAACCAAAAACAGAGTTTATTTTTTCTCGGCTTTCTTGGCAAACTAAGATTTCCTAATTGTGAAAACCAAGTCCAAGGGCATACCTAAAATTCTTTTCTCTCCTCAGCCACTTCTCGTTGAATATCAATTGACAAATTAACAAATTCATTGATAAAAAGGCATTCATCAAGAAATATATGAGTATTCTCGACGTACAAAATGTTCGTCAACGTTTATCTACTTTTGTTGACGAAAATAAGTTAGTCGAGAATCGATTTGTCGCTAAGTGGAAAATTTCTTTTAGTGTGGCTAAGAGAGGCATGAGGGTATTTCGTACATTGTGTGTGTGTGTGTGCTCGCGCGCTAATGTGCACGTGCCACCTAAGTATTTAGTTATTTTAATTGTTGATAATACATAATGATACATCATACAATCCATATATGGAAAGTTATAATGATCTATAGGGATCTATGGTGAGGATTTTATTATCATTATAATTCCATCATATAATAATTTAATTTTAAACTTTTGCTCTCATAACTTATGATTCTTTTGCTATTGCACAGAATATGCTTTATAACACTATTTGGCACACGGTTGGGCCTAAGGGAAAGTTCCCCAAAAGGAGATCTCAAATTCAAAGTGAAGACACATAGACCCATCGACTGAAGACGGCAGATTGCAGGTTGTTTATATTTGATGTACATGGACTTTATTCGTCTTTGAGAAAGCCTCAAAAAGTGGTTACAAGATGACGTACATAACTATAGATATCGAATAGCTTGACAAAATTGTAATCGGTCTCCTAGGGCTATTAGGAAATTATAATTAATACCACCATAGCCTATGATGTATGTACTATTGCTTTTATGTGAAAGTTAGAATTTGATTTATGTGGACATGTTTTATCGATTGTGTTGTCTTATTTCTTGAGAGATGTTTGTAATGAATCATGTTGAGATTTTAAGATAGGCACAAACACTTGGAGAAACAAAAAGGGTTAAATACATGTCAGTATTGAAAGTATCCCGAAATCTCATCTGAGGGTCTAAAAATTTATTTTTTACACATAAGGGTCTGTAATTTTCAATAAGTAACGACTTTCGTCCAAATTATTAACGATCTAGCAAAAATCGTTAGGGGCAAAATTGTCCAAATAGGTTTAATTTTTTTCTCTTTCCCTTTTTCAATTTCTCACATTCTTCTTCTTCCCACAAACCCACCGCCCCTCACCCACCCCACGCCTCCCCACCCTACCCAGGCTACCCCTTACGCAAGGCCCCCTACGACTGAAATACACAGAGACACCAAATTTGCCCAGTTGAAATACATGTTGGGCCCATACCAGATTGGCATCACCACTGCCAAACCACCACCATGTCATTGCTGCCGTCAATAGAAAATCACCACCAATGCCGGTCTCATCACGGCACCACCGGAGCCAACATCACCACAAACAATCGATCACACAGGGCCAACATCGTCCACCTAAAACCACCACCAGATCGGCCTCACCACCGTACCACCAAACCATCATCGATCGATCACCAATCACCGCCAACATCAACCCATGCCTAAGGCCCACCCACCACTGCTAATCCCCCTCTTCAGCATTGACAACCTAGAACACCCACCGCTGCTAACCCTATTTTTGGGTCAAAGTACTTGGAGCACCGTGGATTCGATCGGGTTCCATTTCTTGCTCTTTTTATCGACCCACGTGTTGAACAGGCTGAGACAAAAGTACCTGGTTTCGTACAAATTCAGGTTAAGGTGAAGCCCAAATGAACGGTAATGGATTAGCAAGCGCCAAACTGGGTAAAAGAGAGGTTGAAAAAGAAAAGGCTATTTTCGTACGGCGTGCCAGGTGGGCCAATGATTACAGTGTGGAGGAGGTCGATGCGCTGCTCGTACACCAGCACATAGATCGTGTCGGGGAGGTGGTCTCAAAGGATTTGCCACTCCTTCATGATCTGCTTGTGACGGGTTGGTGAAACAATCGTGGCCGCTCTTCCTGGCAGCGGTGGCATTGGTGCGGTACTGGTGGTCACAGTCGTTGTCAACGGCGGAATGGGGGAAGGGGCCGGCGGCTTGTTGTGTCACACGCAGCCATTTGTGCTTGTAGTAGGGTAGGGGGAGAGAAAGGAGAATTGTCAAACCTTTTAGTAGAGGGTTTAATCAAGGGGATGAGTTTTAGTAGAGATGGTTGATAATTTTAGATATGTAAATAAGATGAATTTAGTTATCAAAAATTTATTCAAAAGCTCACGGCAGCGGCTTGTTGTGTCACGACAGCCATTCGTGCGTGCAGTGGGGTATGGGGGAAGGAGAGGAGAATTGCTAGACCTTTTAGTGGAGGGTTTAATCAAGGGGATGAGTTTTCACAGAGATGGGTGAAAAGATATATAAAGAAGATGAATTTAGATATCAAAATTTTATTCAAAATCTCACATGTGGGTAAAAAATTAAAAAAGAGTACCGATTTTATCCCTGATGAATTTGTTCCAAAGTTGGAGAATTTGGATAGAAGTCCTTATTTTGCGAATTTGAAACTACATGCTCTTTTGTGTAAAAAATAAATATTTGGACCCTCAAGTGAGATTTCAGAGTACTTTCAGGGTACTAATGTGTAATTAATCCAAAAAAACTCTCAAAAATAAAAAATTTTGTTTCTTCATCTGCTATATAATGAAGTGGATGAGTATATAGAGAAAATCCTGAACACTTAGGGAAAAAAAGTAAATTTTGGGAAATTTGGATTCTGCTCAATTGTGTGCAATGTTATGTCACGTACTTCCGCAACATTATTGTGTACTACAGAGTATAAGCTTTTGGATGCTGCTCTCTCGTTGTAAACATTGAGTCATGGATATTTGTGACACAATATCATGGACAAGCTAAGAAAGAGCTTTAGGTACTGCTCTATCGTCCACAACTTACATCCCGGGTGTCCGCAACATTATATACTAAAGAGCAATAGCTAAAAGCTTCTGCCCAGTCGTCTATGACATAATGTTGCAGACGAGAAAAGAGAACTACTTTTTGGCTTCTGCCATCCATTTTCATTCTTCCCAACTTAGGCAACAAATTGAGGAATATACATCCAATTTGTTCACTAGGAGTTTGGACTTAAACAAGAAAAAATTGTTACAAAGTCAAGAATTCAAATTGAGACTTAAACATGAAAATTTATGATGCTAGAGTACATAAATTAAAGGTGCAGTTCTTTTTCTTCAGACTTATCTTCTTCCCCATCTTGCTAACCACTTGGACCTATTCTCCAACGCTATGTAATGGTTTCGCTTGTCATGGTTGGTGTATTTGTTTCACAATGTACATTTTCTTAGTCGTTTAGGTGCGGTTGCTTGTTCACTAGAGCTCTGGATCCTTATGGATTTCTTCCTACCTTTCGTTCGCTTAGATACAACGGTCAGATGCTATTTTTGTCTTCCTCAACTGCCCAGTCTTCTTCTTATGTGAGAGTGCTACCATTATCCTACGCGTTGGTAGTTAGAGGTACTTCAAAATTTTTCGGCAATGAAATCTTGCTCTAGAGCTAGATCACGGAGATATTACTATCCTACCATTCTAAAAGAACCTTTTACAGACACACACGCAAACATTGTCATGAGAGATTACAACATAATGTCTCAGATTTTTCAATGAGATCAAACTCTTCTCAGGTTTGTCTTGAGCATCATTAAGATCAAGCGCTTCTCCTCTTTGTCTTAGGACCACATTAAGAAATCGGTTGCATTGAAATTTAAAATTTTAACTCTTCCAAATGTTAAGTAAGAACATTAAGAATGCCAGTAGGTCTTATCCATGTAGCACTTCTTATTTGAATCAGACTCCATAAAATGGAGATAATCTTCTTGTGTTGAGCTATCTGACTTACCTTTGAAGGTGTTACTAACAGGTGATTGCGTCAATTAGAAGCAAGTACGAACCCTAAGGATCTTCTTTCTTCTTATAGCTCATGAGTTCCTTGACCTTATACCATGTACCTGCAAAGCAATCCCTCCTCATCTTGCTTGTTCCCTAATCATCATCATCATCCTCCTCAATATCTTTGTCAGTTTGGGATGGTAGTCTACCCCTATGACACTCAAATAACTATGAACACCTTTCCTTGTTATAATACTTGTTCTACTTATCAAATAACTACACCCACAATGGCCTTCACCATCTTACCAATTACCAACGCAACTCCATCGTCTATCCCTATATATCTAGAGCAGATCTGGAAATGAGAGAGGAAGAGAGAGAAAGAACTCCTTGCTTGGAAAAAAGTAGAGAAAGTGTGAGGGGCACTTTTGATAACGACACTGGCCACCACAATTTGTAGCAATTATGCGAAGATTTTTTTTATAAAATAGCATCTCAGTCATCTAATCTACCACATGTACGATTAGACGATAGATAAGGATCGGCCCCATATATATATATATATATATATATATATATATATATATATATATATATATATATATATAGGAGATGATAAAATGCTAGTGCTAGCACTCTGGTTAATATAATTTTCAACCCCTCAACTTTTAAATAGCTCACTTAAAACACCTCAGACTTCTTAAAAGACTAAAATTGACCCCTCTTAAGTTTATGACATGTCATTCCTGATCGAAGGAGAATTTGGCCAAACAAAATTGGTATCAGAGCCTAATCAAAGGCAAGACTCAACCAAAAATCTCATGAAAAGTTCTTGTTTATTAAATCATATGGCAGGAATTATACACTTAGACCATGTAGTTGGAAAAACTGAGATAACTGGTTTATTAAATCCAATAATGAACATATCTAATGAAACTTTAAATATCTGTAGAACTCTAAACAAGATAACATCTCAGATATTAACTGAATTACACAATTCAGTTAAAGAGTTAGGAAGTGAAAATCACGTCCTAAACTCAGGTAACTTCTTATCAAACTTTGAAAGTTATGACACTACCAATAAGTACTATAGCAACGAAACTTCATATGTATTTGAAGAAGTTATAGCATACAGTGGTAGCGAAGGAAAACCTCTTTGAGTGGCTCAAAAGACACCAAAGATCCCTTAAAGGAAATGGGTAGAAGAAATAGAAAAAATAATAAACGACTACTTAGACAAAGTAGAAAAAGAAAAATCATTGAAAAAACCAATGATGGATGAAATAGATCCAGCTGTTCTAAAAGAACAACGGTATAAGCAAGAAGAAAAAAGAGTCATATCAAAAGTAAATAAGGCGTTTTCTGATATGAATTTATGGAACGGAAAAACCGATCCAAACTATGTAGGAGCGTGAAATCCAGAATTAAATTCAGAAAGAAATTCTAAATTCAATAATGCCCCTATAAGGACAAATTTAAAACAAGAATTTGTTCCTAAAAATGAAAGAAATAAGCACGTAAATCAATACGGCATATATCTTGATATCAATTGTATTTCAAACACTGAAGAAATAATTGATAATTGGGCACAAGCCTTAAGAATTGTCATAATAGGTGGTAATTTAATAGATAGACATGCCATGAAACATTTTATTCGATAAACCCTGCGAGGAAACACAGCTAGGTTCTAGAATAGCATAACAGATAATGAAATGATAATTGAAACCCAAAGCAAGCTTAACATTTCTGAAGAATGCATAATATTTTATTCAGATAACCTCAGATGAGAGTTCTACGGAATATCCATAAATAATATAGGTATTCAAGAAAAAAGTGCTTTCACAAATTTGACAAAATTACAGATATGTGATATGTGCTATTTTAAAAATTACACTTGTGAATTTAAAAAATATTTTTATAAGTTAGAACTTAGAGAAAGCCTCCATTGGCAAAAACAATTTATTGCCAAACCTCCCAAACCATGGGACGAGTTAGCAGAAAAAGAATTTACTAAACTCCTAACGACAGAATGCTTTGCGATTCCTTAGGAGGAAGGATTGCAGCTGTAGAAGAAGTTCTAAAGAAATATTGTACTGAAGGACAGGCAATAAAAGATATGAAAAAAGCTCATACGAGTTATGACTGTTGTTCTAAAGTCGATAACATGGTAAACAGCTATGGATGTGAAAATAAGCCAAACTTCACTAAGAAAAAACTCGGAAAGAAAAGGTTTGGAAAAGAAAAAAGATATGTGAAGAAATAGAAAAAATTTCAGAAAAGAAAATTTAATCCATCAAGAGAAAAACCAAAACCACGGGGAAGATATATTAGAAAGAAATCTAATATTCCGTACAAAAAGCCTTCATGTCCAAAAGGAAAATCACCAGAGGAATGTGATTGTTGCTGGTTATGTGGCGAAAAAGGACATTATAAAAATAAATGCCCAAATAAGAAAAGAAAACAAAATATAAGATCTTTCTTATTTGCTGAAGAAAGATATGAGCCAGCATGGGGATACGAATTAGATACTGAAGACGAAGCAGAAGAGCTTATTTCAGAATATGACTACGAATCTGATGATGAAACAACATCAGATGATGAAGAAAGTTTGAACAGAACTTTAAAAAGCGTAGGCACGATCTTCATGATGTCAAAAACTTACGACCATGAAGAAGAAATAATTCATTTATCTAATAACATGATTAGTCAGAGTGAATCAATTGAGAAAGAAACTCTCGGTTCTACTATAAGCCATTGGGAGATGCCTAAAATCAAGGTTGGAGAAATATACAAAAACTCTATATTTAGATTTAGGAATAAAATGAATGTAGAGATTTCTGAAGGAGAAACCACGGTAGGTCAAACCGAAGAGAGAATACTAGACATTCCTCTCTTCAAGGCAGATAAGGCAAAACAATACCTTACAGAAGGATATCACTATGTTTATATTGGTATGATACAAGTTAGCCTTTGTCCATTGATCATAGATGGCAGAGATACACCCGTAATCTATTGTTTAACAGATAATCGGTGGAAAACTTTTGAAAAAGCCTTAATAGGGGATATCCAAAGTAACTTGTATAACGGACAAGTTTGGTTTAAAACTACACTAAAATACTTCATGTCTTTAAAAGATCCATATCTTAATAAAGTATTAGCACTGAGAATTCAGACTCAAGGTATGACCGAATTACGATAAGTCTGCAAAAATATTGCCTTACAATATCGTCTAGTTTACAGAGTGGTAAATACCACAAATCCACTAAGTAAAACGCTAAACAGCGAAGTGGAACTATTTGAACAAACAAGTAGTAATGTCTGAGCCATAAACGCACGGAAGATAAATTCCAAACAACTATCAGGGCCTAAAAAATGGGTGACAGGAGAAGGACTCGCTAGTAAACAACTAGAACAAATGCATATTTGAGAAAAATGAAGATGTTGTTATCCTTGAAGAACCAAGAAGACATTTTGTCTCTTCGGTTACCTTCCACGTCTACAAATCCAAAAGGCAAAGGAAAGGAAAAAATGGCAGAAGAAGCTATCAAAGAAGAAGACAGTTCTGATGAAGACAACATAGGGTACAAAACAGTTACAATTCCAATCAGACGAAGTATGTGATCGTGTAGAAACCATACATGTAATGACCACAACATCAGTAAATGACACTGTCAAGAAGAAGCTTAAAGAAAAGGGCTTGATATGAGATGAGCTTGATAAGGAAATTCAAGACATTATGAGTATTATCAAAAAGAAAAAAGGTCCAAAAAAATGAATAATAAAAGGATGGCAGTAAGTCCAAACAATTCTTGTATAGAATTAAGTTTCAACTTCCTGGGTTATCATCCTTTTAAAATAGATGCTTTAGTAGATACTAGAGCATCTTATTGCCTGGCACAACCAAGAATTTTACCCTCTGAAAAATGGATCAAAACAGATCAACTCATGAGCATGCGAATGGCAAATGGCGATGAGTTCGAGCCAGAAAATGAAGCATATCATATTCCGGTCCTAATAAATGGAAAACAATTCATTATAGAGCAATTAATCCAATTCGATGACTTAGACGGTGATTTTTTAATAGGAAATGCTTTCCTCAAACAAGCTGAAAGTCGACCATTTATTCAGTAAGAATTTCATATTGAGATACAACGTCAAAAAATTCCGTTGTTAAAATATGCTTCTCAAAAATGTAAATTGGCGTTTGTCCAAAACAATTAGGAGAAATTCAAAAACATATCCAGAGTAAGTCTCTCTACGCAGCCCAGCGTGATGAAGAAACAAAATAGACTCATGGAAAAAGTTACTTGAAGAAGAAGTAAATAAGGAAGAGTTACCTAACAAAGAAGTAATAAAAAAAGATGACAGTTGACTTAAAGAAATAAACTAACATTATCAATGCAAACAGGGAAAAGAAATTCCTAGTCTTGATAGTATAAAAAAGATGTTAGAAAATAATTGTGAAGACCGCAAAAATTATGGGAAAAGGATAAACCTTGGGCGACATTGACCGTCAAGGATAAATATTATGTGGTTAACGTAAAACCAATGCAACATAGTCTTGAAATGGTTCAGGAATTTGAAAGACATGTTCTTGAAATACTAAAACAAGGGTTAATAAGACCTAGCAAGAGTCCTCATTCAAGTCCAGCTTTCATGGTAAAAATCATGCAGAACAGGCTAGAGGAAAAGCCAGATTAGTCATAGACTATAGAGCTTTAAATACAACAACAGTCAAAGATGGCTATAAAATTCTAAACAAAGATATGCTGATAAACAAAATCTAGCTAGCCAACTTTTTCTCAAAGTTTAACTTAAAAAGTGGATATTGGCAAATCAAAATGGAAGAATCATCAATTCCATTAACTACCTTTAGCGAACCATAAGGGCACTATGAATGGATGGTGTAATCATTCGGATTAAAAAATGCTCCACCTTTATTCCAAAGAAGGATGGATAATATTTTTCGAAAGCACGGAGATTACTGTGCGGTGTACATAGATGACATATTAGTATTCTCAAAAACCAGAGAAGAACATAGAAATCATCTAAGAAAAATAGCACAAGAATTCATTGACCAATGATTAGTACTATCAAAAGAAATATGAATGGGAACAAACCACCATTAACTTTCTAGGATTACGAATAGAAGACAATAGAAAAATTATCCTTCAAGATCATATAGCTGAAAAAAAATAGCTATTTTCAGAACAAATCAATGATTTAAAACAACTTCAAATATTTATTGGGTTGTTAAATTAGGCGAGGAAATTCATCCCGAATTTATCAAACCTAACAGAAGCCTTAAGTAAAAAGCTTAGAAAAGAAAAATGGATATGGGAAGACGAAGATACTTAAAATATTATGTGGATAAAAGGTCAGGTTAAAAATATGCCAAAATTAAGCCTGCCTAAACAAGGAGACAAGTTAGTTCTAGAAATTGACGCTTCTAAAAATTATTGGGGTGCAGTATTAAAAGCAATACCTCCTGATCAAGCTGAAGAACAACTGTGTGAATACTAGAGTGGAACCTGTAAAGATGCGGAAACTCGGTATCACATAAACGAAAAAGATTTTTTAGCTATAAAACGTTGCATAAATCTTTTCACATATTTCTAGATTCAGAACACTTTTTTTATCAGAACAGATAATAGGTGTTTTGAAGCTTTACTTAAAAGAAACCTAAGAGATGTTAGTCAAACAAGGCTTTATCGATGGCAATAATGGTTCAGTTATTATACTTTTGATGTAGAATACATTTCATCAGCCAAAAAATGCACTTGCAGATAGCTTAACCAGGAAATTATGATTTATGATCTAGGGAGTTGTTGTTACCCCAAAAAAGACTACTCAAAAGGCCTTAAAGGAAAGGTATGAAGCAGGAGATCCTGAAGTCGGCTTACGGGGAGAACCATCAGAAAAATTCGACTACTACGTCATTTACCCTAAAATGAAAGATGACAGTTCTTCATCATTCACAAATCCTCCCCCAATAGGGGAAGAAGATGGTTGGAAATACCAACTCGAAAGCCCTAAAACAGGATAGTACAAAAATAAGCGTTCAAAACCAATGCATAAGTTTTGGAATAAAGAGAGTAAGGCTGAAACCTCGACAGCAAGGCACCTTAAACAAATGGGCAAGAAAATAAAAAATTACTATCCTAACAACAAGGATTTAAAAAGAAAAGTGGCAACTGACGAAGATGAAAAATCTCTAAAGCAAAATGCTATCATAACACAAACCAATGGTAATAAAACAAAAACGTACAATCCAGGGTTATGTGAAGAGAGTAAAAAACTCTTTGGAAATGTCTGGCATTATCTGAAGGAAAATTACCAAAAAGAGTTACGAAGAATCCTTAGTCAAACTGATTATGTTAAGCACTTAGAAGAAAGGCTTAATATAAACAATGAAGAAGGAAGGATAGTCCTACAAGACAAGGAAGAAAGAATTCTATTGCTAGAAGAACTAGAATCACTGCTCCCAGCTGATATCACTACAAAAATAAAAGAACTAGCCAGGAAGGAGAATAAACACAAAGAGATCCTTCGCAAACCAGAAATGAAGGCGTTCTTGAATTGGGATTATGGATGGCCAAGCCTCGCATTACCATCAGACAAAGTTGATCTTAAATAGATTGAACATGGACTTGTGATGGATGAAGGATAATAATCCTGAAGTGGTGTAGAGCGTCCATAAAGCCTTCCAATCAAGGTCAAGATCAGGTAATCAGACTCTAAAAACAGTTCAACAGCCAAGGAGAAAAAGAACATGATCTACCTAGCCAAAATTTTGAGCTGTACAAGAAGGTGCGGGACCACAGGATAGCCATGATAGAAATGGACATATTGGCCAGCAAAAAATGACAAAGCCAAGTGGAGAAGAGAATAAAGTTGTCGGCCATAATAAAAAAGAAAATGACCCTACAAAAAATAATAGAGGCTTTTCACTGTTGAAGAATACCATGTGCTTGATCCTTTCATCTATAAAATGGGTTAAAGTAAGATAGAGTTAGAAGGCAGAGGAAGTCTGAGAGAGTGTGAAGTGTGCTATGTTTTAGAGTGTGCAACAATAGAAGGAACCCTTCCTTTCTATTGCTCCTATGTAATATTTCCTTTCTAGTATAAATAAAGAGGTATTGATTTTAGTACGACGCCTTCTACTGCAATTTTTCAAACCAATATGCTAGAATCTTGAGAGTGCTTGATAATAGCCATTAGCCAAATCTGAGAAACATAAGGCAACGAGCTGTGTGTCCACTTGGTGAAAAGCTTGGATATCGAAAAGCAATAGGAAAAGCATGGAGGGCGTACATTCAAGGACCAAGAGCAGCATCTTTGTAAGTAACAATTATATCCTGAAAATAACTTTATAATTTATATTGCATGTGACGAAGTATTAAGGTGCATAAAATTATATTTTTTTAAAGTTTTGGGGTCAGATTGCAAATATGTTAAAGTACTAGGATTATCTAGCACTATTGAGGGATAAGATTTAATCTGAACCGTCCATAAATCACAGAAAGGCAGTCAGATCGCGCTAGCAAGAAAACTAGTTTGCCAGCGCGGGCAGTGGATCGCGTCCATATATGGCCAATCCACATCTACCGGTCAAAAAATTGTTATTTCTTCACCGATGATTTGGCCGTCCACTAGAGGTTATGTACAACTTAGATTGGATATTTTGTACACTAACCACTACATTTTGCAGCAGTTAAGGGTCCACTTCGGCCAGAGGTATCTTAAATAGCGAAAGGATCCAGAAAAATAAGGGGAGCAAAGCTTATCGCTACTAAGAGTAGCAATTAGACCGGGGGTTAGAGATCTCCACCAGTAGATGTGGATCATATATATGTGTGTGGGGGGGGGGGGGATGTGTTTTCATAACATAGGGGGCTAATCACCATGTAACACTTAAGAAATTATGACTTTCTAGATAATCTAGAGCCATTCGCTGAGCAACGTGGAGAGCTCATATCACTCTTCTCAAACACATACATACATCCGCGCGCGCGCACACACATATTTGTGTGTGAGGGGGGGTTGACCTAATGACAATATAACATCTGAGAAATTGTGCTTTACAATCTGATAGAGCCATTCACTAAGCACCATGGACAGCTCACTCTTCTTTTTCTCAAAAGCTCGTCAATCCACCACTTGCAAAGATAGGTCGTCCATTTACCAAAATGACCATGCCCATTAACTGAAAAAGAAAAAAGAAAGAAAGAAAAGAGTTTACCTGCAAACTGCCTATCGGGGTCGGCAATAGTATATTTTTTAACCTTTCTCTCTTCTTTCTCTTTCCCCCTAAGAGCAGGATGTAGCCTGAGATTCCCTTTTTTTCTCCCTTTTTCCCTCCAACAATTCTTTGGACATGTTACATAGTTAAAAAATTCTACGGTGCATTTGAAGTAGCTTGAAATGTGCCATACATGCTTGTTGTTTTACGCTTTGACGAGCAAAACTTACTACTAAATGACTAAATTATACTAGCAAAGATTAGTATTTTGTCCTTTTAATGGGCCCGTTAGAATTACCCGTGCTTTTGCAAGTACATTTGTAATTGTAGAGATCAAAATTTTTAGTCATGTTGTACTAACTATTGATCATTTCAAAGTAACTTTCGCTTACTTTATAATAATTTGTGTCAATAATGTATTCAGATTTACCATATCGAACCCCCACACTATTTGGGGACTACATTCTTGATAAAAATTACATGAATACATTATTGCGGAACCCGAGATGCACTCTGTTGCTATCTCATTCTTGCTACTCATTTTTGGACCGCTCTTGGGTCCCTTTTTCAAAACATGTCATTTTTTCAACAGTCAATGTTCAACGCTCCCAAACCGGTCAAACCAACACACACGCTCAAGTCACATGCGCGCCACTCTCTTTTTCATAAAATATCTAAGTGAATGAAGTTGGCCTTGCCCACCTCAAGGTGGTCGGCCTACCTTCTTCCTTCACCCTTCGGGGACTCCTCTCTTCACCCCTCAAAGACTCCACTCTTCACCCTTTAGGGATTCCCCACCCTTTGGGAGCTCCCCTCTCCTTAGGGGCTCACTTACCTTACCATTTGTTCTTTTTTCTCCTTAGAAGCTCCATACTACGTGACCTCCATTGTCATGCCCGAACGTTGTCTTCGCATCACGTGCCCTCAGCATAACGCCCTTCTCGGCAACACCAATTGCTGCACCCAGCACTGTCTTTGTAACGCCTACTCTCTTGCCCGCGAGCTAACTCCACGACACACATTGCCCGTCGCCCGCATGACAACTCTGAGATGCCCGCCCCTTGCCCTTGTGCCATTAATGCGTCACGTGCCCCCAACACAACACCCACTTATGTGACAGACGTCGTCGCGTCTGTGTGCCGTTTCTATGTCATGTGGCCCTGACATTGCACACACTCCCTTGCGCCCCACGCACCGCACTGCTACTGCTGATACAGTCGCCCCTCCTCTCCCCCTCCCCCCGGTTCTCTGTCACACTACAGTGCCCGTCATGCCCATGCACCATGTCATTTATCCAGTCGCGCGCCCCCTAGCATCCTGCCACACTACCACGCCCCCGCATTGGTCCGTCCTTTCACCAAATCATGCGTACCTTGCCTTGGTTGTAGAACATGCTTCGATCCACTCCCTAGAGGGTGTAGCATCCTGCAGAGACAGGTAACTCCTCTGGGACACTATCTTCACCAAGGATCTCCAAGTGCTCCGGTATGATGGCGCCCCTTCCGCCAGGTTGACGGATATTCCCAGATGCTACCTCTGCCCGATGGGTATGCTAATCCTCCGGGACACTACCTTGGCGTGCTCTGAGTACTCCTGCACAAGGACTCACCCGCGGGGATAGGTGAATCCTCTGAGACACTATCTCTGTCAGGGAGCTCCAAGTGCTCTGGCATGACGACTCCCCATCCGCCAAGTAGACGGCTCCTCTGAGATGCTACCACCACCCGAGGCGAGTCCTCCAAGACACTACCTTGGGTCACCCGAGTGCTTCGGCACAAGGACAGGACCTGCGGGCATAGGTGACTCTTCGGGGACACTATCTCTGCCAGTGAGCTTCAAACGCTCTAGTATGAAGAGTCCCCTTATGCCAGGTAAACGGCTCCTCCGGGATGCTACCTCCGCCTGTGGGATAGGCAATTCCTATAGGACATTACCATGGCATGCTTCTAGTGCTCCAGCACATGTAACATCCCCAAATTTTTGGTACGTTGGCTCTTACTCGATCATATACACCAAGGCAATAAAACCCTCAAACTCAAGTAATTTAGTACCACAACTAGTCAGAGCAACTAAACTATTGAATAATATAGTACTCTTAGTGCACGGTCATAATTAGAACATCAGGTCTAAGTAAAAAATTTTAAATAATAATATTAACTCACGCAGGGGTTCTAATGATCAAGGCTAAACTTAAATTCTCTTTCCCTCGCTCGACTCTAATCCATACCCAATATGATCTATTATTGGTTATTACCTGCGAAAACGAAGTTAAACGAGAGTGAGCTTTTGAAAGCTCAATAAGGTCGCTCAAACAAATGAATTTTGAAATGATTCATAGATGCAATTTAACGATGGTATTCAAGAGTTCGAAATGATCAGAATTAGTTTAATCAAATATCAATATGATTTTTAGATACGATGCAAACAATCACAGATACTATTGAACATGAGTAATTTTAAAGCCACACAGGTAGTATAGGGTAATCACTTAGTAAAGCCACAAAGGCGATGCTCACTAGCACTAGTAACTACATATATGCATATTAATACCGGTTAGTTCATCAAGGTACTAGCCCACACCAATATACCAGCTAGTCCATCAAAGTACTAACCTACACCAATACACCGACTAGTCTATCAAAGTACTAGCCCACACCAATACAAACCAAATCCTCCAATACACACAAACTCTCTCCAAAGCACACCAATGCAGAACCTCACGTCAATACACGGAATGACAACAATTCAATAATACATGTTACTCAATGCTCAATGGACAATAATTAATAAGCACCGATAAGAGTCTCAATAAATATTTTAAGGCTCAATGAAAGATTTTAAGGTAATAATTTTCAATTCAAAACATAACAAAGTCCAACGACATTCGAAAAAAAATAGAATAAAACATACGAAATCAAAGTAATGAAGCAATGTTAAGATAAAATCCCTTATCTCAATTCAAGCTATGTGCTGCAAAATAGCCTCGATCCATAATAAAAAAAACTATGCAACCAATTCTAATTTCTTAAATGCTACTTGCTCTGACACTGTCAAAATAATCCAAATCTAAACGGGCCCCACGTACGTCCAAAACTAACTAGGAACCCAAACATTACCTCAGGCATTATGATACCCCAAATTCCAAATAAATTCTTAAAAAGTATTTTCAGAGCTTAAAACATTATAAAAAGTTAAAACATAGATTTTCTGAACTTTCGAATATTTTTGAATATAAAATATAATCTTCTTAAATACCAAAAAGCAATGGCCATTAATATTTCTAGGTCAAAACAAAATCCCATAAATTTCACAATAGCCTTAAAATATGTAAGAAAAATATATAATCTGAAATCAGGTCATAAAATCATTAAAACTATTTTAAAATAATTCATTTTGCCCAAACAAATGCAATAGGGAAATCATATCAAATCACCTCTAAAAACTATGAATCTTGAACTGAAACATCTAAAAATCATATAAATAGTACACAAAAATTTTAGAATTAAATAATTATTTTATATAGTTCAAACATATTTTAAAAATTTTAGACTTGCGCAAAATATAAAAAATACCAAACGATATTCTAAGATTCTGAAATTTTTTTAGATATTCTAAAATTGGAATAACTTCGATACTATTAAAAGAATTGGCCGAAAAAGTGGCTGGAGACTACCCCACACACGACCCACGGGTACTGTTCATTGTCCTCAACAGCAACTACACAGCAAACCCTAGTTTCGATTTTCTCCATTCTTGGTTCACCTTTTCTCGTTTTTCTTGTTCTAATTCATTCCTCTAGCACCCTAATACATTTTATAACAACAGTATAAGATCCATAATCTAATTTACGGGGTTTTAAGCGAATAAAACCTTGTGTGTGTGTGTGTATATATATATATATATATATATATATATATATATATATATATATATATAAACACGAGTATATACACATATACATGCTGAATGAGTTTTATGGGGTGATTACCTTATGAAATCCTCCTTTGAAACACAATCTTCGATCCCCTAACTCTACCTTCGATCCAATCTCTCTATTATCTCCGTTTCTTCCACTTTCTCTCTATCTCTCTCTACACTCTATCTTTTCTCTCTCTTTGATTGTATCTACTTCTCTCAATGTATTTCAGATGAAAAAGAGAAAAGAATGATGGTTGCTCCATAGAATTTTATAATTGTAAAAATCTAAAATAAAAAATTACCAAAATCCCCCTAGAGTTTAAGCAATTTTCAAAGTTTACACAAACTTTCTAATACTACAAAAAGGCCTAAAATACTATTTACGATAAATTAATGTACTAGGAAAATTTAACGGGTTGTTACATAACCCTGCTTCACTAATCGCCACTAAAAGTCCTAATAATGCATCAATGCTAAGTAAAAATTTAGTCACTAAAATTTTTAAATTAACCTGTTAAAAATATATCGGGATATTACAGCACAAGGACTCACTCCCGGGATAGGTGACTCCTCAAGGGCACTATTTCCACCAGGGTGTCTGCGTGACTAGTCTACATGCTCCAGCTGGGAGCTTTCATCAGCACTCCTAGGGACTATGATCCTTGGGTCATTCCGAGATGAGAGCAGGTCTCTCGAGGGCACCGTGCCTAATCGCTGCCAGGTCCTCGGCGTCTCTCGATGCCATGTGCACTACAAGAAATAAGGCTTTTAGCGACGGAGAGATCCGTCGCTAAAAGCATATCATCCGTCGCTAAAATATTTTAGCGACGGACTCCCTGTCGCTAAAAGTCCCTCGTATAAAAGCTTGTCGCTAAAAGTTTTGCGACGGAATTCCAAAATTCGTCGCCTAATATTGGACTTTCAGCGACAAAATTTTCGTCACTAAACGTATTTTTAGTATTAAAAAAATCAAAAATAATTTATTTCGTTAAATATTTAATGACGGACTTTTACCGAGGGATAATTCCATCGGTTAAAGGTCATTAGAGACAAAAATCTGTTGCAAAAAATGTCTTTTCTTGTAGTGGTGGGACTCTGCAAGAACTTTGGACTTGAGGCTATATCAAGGGGATTTTCTAGTCACACCTTCTCTGTGGGAGCTAGCCTTTTCAGACAAATAGAGTGACCTTGTGAAAAACAAGGGGAGTGAATATGTGATCTGACAGTCAGTAGAGCACCGATACCTGTGGATCCTTTGGTGACATATCACTTTCAAAGAGCACCACGTGTCGGTTGATGATATCATCATCTCAACCTCTATAAATAGAGGTCTTGAGAAGCCATTTGAAGTGGACTCTTCAATATTTTCAGAACTTATTTTCATTTTCTCATTCTAGACTTCTAGAGAGAGAAACATACATGAGCTTGACTCTGGACTTAAGCATCGGACTGTGACTGTCATCGTGTATTCACCTCGCGCGATCGCCTTAGCAGCACTGTCACTCCTCAGGCTCTGTCCGGAAGCTATTGGTCTCTCTAACTTTGCTCCATCCTTTCTGTGTCCCACATCAGTATATTTGGTATCTGACTCGGACTATATTCCTTGTGGCACCTTCACGTCGACTGTGAACTCACTTCCTTAACGTCACACTCGAGACGATCCTCTACACTATTTGGTGAAACTTTATATAGAGAGATAGTGACTTTGAAATGTCTTTGAATAGACTCGTTGTTCCCTTTTTTGGTAAAAAGCTAAAAAAATTTACATTATGTAAGGAATATTTACACAAAAGGAAACCTCAGCAGCATTACTCCACCATACATATCCAAAGTCAAAAGGTTAGTAATATAATCCGGAGGGTGCACATAATGCTATCCGGAGAGAGCAAAAACTTAGTAGAGTCAGTAGCAACAAGATTATTAGAATGAGCTAATTAATTTGTCAGCTAGGTAGCATCAGACAGTCGTGACGGTAGGGGTGAAGCCATTAGTCACGCATCGGACGTGCGCAAAGAAGTAACAGCAACAAGAGTACGTCAAAGGAATCAAGTTCAATAAGAAAATAGATCGAAGCTGCGGCTGCAGCACAAGTTGGAGAGCACGTCGAACTGTTGGTGCAGTTCTGTTTGAAATCTGGCTTGGAAGCAGCGTGGCCACGGAGACTCAGTGAACGGGTCACCAACACGTGGGATTTCTAGCATACTCTATACTTCTGAGGTAAATAAGTTTTGGTCCATAAAATTTGTACAGAGATAATAAAGCATCTCTACAGGCATATCTATCATTTGTTGGCCTCCAATCCCTTTTCTTTTCAAACAAGATTGCAACCAAGATTCTAGACCAGCTTCAACTTTCTATTATCCTCTTTCCCTTTTCCTTTAGCATTTGATTCTGCTGGAGCAGAGTATCTTAAACAATTTAATGCAAAAATCCAGTCATTCTCTTCACTCCTTTTCTTTAGAATAGTGACGAGGATTCAAACCTTAATTTCAAATGATATATTTACATAATTTGTTACACTTGGAAATAGTTCTCATAACAGTATGTTGAGTGATTTAACCGATGAGTGACTTTATCGGCACTCTCAATGTACCGTCATTGATCATGAGATACATGGTCAATTTCACAAAATTGTATGATAAGTGTCATTAGCAAATCTGACAATATTAGAGAATAAGAGGGTATAAAATGTGTCATGTCGACTGCTAACCCTTTTGTTTAGAGGTGTCAAAAAAGCCGGGCTTGGGTCGGCCCGGGTCAAGAGGGCCAAAAAATAGGCCGGGCCATTTATGGCTTCGGGCCTTGAAAATCGGGCCGGGCCCGGGCCCAGAGCTAGGAAATGGAGGCTCTGTCCAGCCCAAGCCCTAGGCCCTAACTTTAGGGCCGGGCCTATTTTTTTTTCTTGGCAGCTAGCTGTATTTGTTCTTCTCCAGCCTCTTCTCACTTGTTCTTCTCGTTCTTAACATTTCTCTCTCGCCTTTTCCCCCTGTTCTCCCCTGTTTTGTGAAACTCGCTTCATCCAGTGTTGCCTCCTCTAACGAGGAGGCAACTTTAGCTCTTGAGCGATGCGGTTACATGGCCGAGGTAGATGGTCACAGGGCTGAGGTTGATGGTAGGCGATGGTGGCGGTGGGATCTGACTGCAGAAGCCTTCACTGCCGGCCGCCGCCGATTAAAGGACAACACGGTGTCGATGCCCACACCTAGCACCGCCGTCACCACCTCGTGAGCATCGTCGCCTCCGCCGCTGCTGTCGTTGGCTAGCACCGCCATCACCACCTCATGAGCATCGTCGTCACCACACCAAAGATGCCAAGAGATCTATATGCAATTCCTTCTTTTTCTTTTATCAGATCTGTCCATGGTGGGGATTGGTTGTAAATTGATTATGTGGGTATGGTGGCGTTTGGCATTGGGTACGGTGATGGTTGGCCGGAGTAGTAGTGGCTGGTTGTAGGGATGATTATGGAGGGTTGCTATAGGTAAAGTTATGGTGGATGTAGGTGTGATGGTGGTGGCCAATGGATGAGGTAAAGAAAGGCCGAAGAGTGAAGAGGAAAAGAGAGAGTCGAATGAACGAGGGAAAGAGATAGTCGATTTGGCGGAACGTCTGGACGAATGTGGCAGCAGATTCGAAGTCTTCGGAGGCAAGGGCTTTTTTGACACCGTCGATGCAGGCGGTGCGCTCAACGATGGCGTCGATGCGGAGGAAGGTGTGGGAGACGCGCGACTGGGCGAGGTCGAGCTCGAGGACCTTAAGGCTGACGCGGTCGGCGAGATCGGAGGTGGATTCGACGTTAGATAGGACGAGGTCGGAGTCGGACTTGACTAGGTGGAAGACGTCGACGGAGCGGAGGAGGGACGAGAGGTGGCGGGTCAAGATCGGCGCTGCGGGAGACGATGGCATTGAGGCTGAGGACGACGGAGCGCTGGTAGGCGGTGCACTAGTGGAGGAACTTGGAACGGCGTCATGGCTATTTTCAGGCCTGATTTCGGGCTAGATTCGGGCCGGGCCAAAACCCAGGCTTTTTCGGGCCCGGCCGGGCTTTTTTGGATGAAACCTCAGCCTAGTCCAAGCCTAGGTCCAAGGCCCTTTATTTTTGGGCCTCAACTGTTCACTTTCGGGCCGGGCCAGCCCGGGCCAAAAACGGGCCGGGTAGGGCCAACCCGAGAGTCGCCCGGCCCTTTTGACATCTCTACTTTTCTCTCATTCAAGCGTTCCTAACCGAACCTCTTATTCTTTTGGAGTATCAATCGGTGTTCTCTAGTTGATCCTTTTCTTGGAGGTGTAAGGATAGGAACAAAGGTGTGATGATTTGGGATCACACACCATGTCATCATGCGACATAGGTACATATGGGTCCTGCTGTAATTGCCTTTCATGCCAGATTTCTTTTGTTTTGCCACAACTAAGATAGCATTTGAAACAGTTTTTTGTTCAGGTTCAATTTGAAAACTGAAAAAAAAAAAAAAGTATTATCGTTTGACAAATAATTTTAGCCTTTTTTCCCCCTTCGATTTTATGGACCAGTTTTCAGAATGCGGATGTTTTTAAAACACCACTTTGGAGTTTTCAATTTTGTTTTGTTTTTTGTTTTTCTTTTCTTTCATTTTTTTTTAGATCCACCTTTTAACTTTCATTGAAAGTATTTTATATTTCTTCTTCCTATCCGTCTTCTTCATCACCAACTCCTATTACCCAAGAGCAGCAAACCACCAATATTGCCAACCACTATACCCATTGACCGCCACCATCACTACCTCCAATGACCAACACCAGTAAAACTGTATCAAACAGCCCATCAGTTTTATAAAAAAAAACTCAAAAAAAGTTTTTCGTTTTTTTTGAAAATAAAAATTGAGAACTAAAATGAGTTTCAAACGAACCCCTAAATATCCAAGTCCATTCCCGTGGAAAGGAGAATTATCAGTTACATCCGGTGCATGGCTACCGGTTCGTTTTACTGTGTATCTCCCATTTCGCTCATGACACAGCACTTGGATTTCGTGGCCTATGTTCACTGGTGTTGTCCTCCTCGTTATACTACCAACTCTTCACTTGTAAAACTTAGAACAAAGAAACTCAGTTATGACTCCCTCACACTATGATGGATGTCAAAGGCCTATTATGGCCACAGCATAATAGCTTCTTGCCATAAAGATTATGATCGGTGGATGTCAAGCTCTAATAGAAACGTGTTTCCTGCAAAAGAGGGTGTCTTAGAAACTGCTACTTCGCATTGAAAAAAAACTCCTTTTTAGTCAAGGTCATGGGGTAAAGGCACAGGCTCCAGTACAAGGAAAACCAAGGTAGAACGAAGGGCACAGAGGTTATCTGGCAAAACAAGCATAGTTCAAGTAAGTGAATAAGTGCAAAAAGGCCAGAGAAAAAAGGTCTCCAGGGAAAGACATCTGCAAGAAGTTGTGATCGATGCCTTTGTATGACACCAATTGCAGAAATAACTAACGGTAAAGGGCGTAATTAAACTACGGTAGCATTCAAAAACGTAAACAAGGAAGGAAGAAAACGTACATTTGTTGTAGAAACCAACATTCCCTTTCCTTTTTCTCTTTTCTAAGTAGATTATCATTGCAGAATAACAGATTAGATTAGACAAAAACTTGTCAAAAACAAAAATTCATCTCCTTTTCCATTCTACTTATTTCCAAATTCGAGGAAAAGTGGAGCATGAAAATGTTGCAATTTGGCATGCACAAAAAAGAAAAAGTCTCTACCTATCGTGAATTGCCTCTAGTTTCACCTTCTGGCTGATCTAAACATGAAAATACTTTCAGCATTAATCTTCTTCCTCTCCATTCTCTACAAGAACATGATCATGGTCGTCATCACCTTTTTCTTTATTTTCCTCATCATCATCTTCCTCTTCCTCGCCTCCCTCTGGAATTTCATCATCCGACTGAATAAACTGCAGTTTCAAACGCCCATCTTCTCTGCATGCATGCAAGAACTCCTGGGTTGGAATCCTTACCTGCTTGAGAATAAATCTCCCGCTGTGGCGATACGATTTAAAGCACACCCATGGCTTTCCACTCCTTCCAATACAAGATATAGGCGGAGGAAACTTTCCACCACTAGTCCTTGATCTTTTGGTCTCACCGGAGAAAACCTCTGTGGACATATGTTTTGTAGCACTTGATGTTCTCTCCTCGTGGTGCTGCCAATCGATGCTAATGTCATTCTTCAGGTCCTCGACATCGTCAGAGCTTTCGAAGCCAAGGCCCTCGGTGCACATCGACAAACTATCCGAATTCATGGACGAAAAGCTATCGCTGTGACGGTATTTCTTTTGGTTGCTCGGATAATAACCCGATACCGTGCTCTTGCTGTTTTTGGGGGCATCATTCTTGTCCTTGTTAATGAGCTTTTCGATCCCGGGTGATGACGACAACGATGAGGAAGTTGAGAGAGGAAGGGGAGAGGATGAGACTGAATCAGGATTCTCTTTGCAATGCAGCTCGCCAAAGATCTCCGTGAAAGAGGATTCATCGAGGGATTTCATAGATTTAATGTGTTTCCATGATGAGAGGGACTCGAGAAGGGTTGGATTTCCCGGTAATGGTTTGTCGAAGATGTGTTGAAGGCCCCCACAGGCTGCCATGGCTGGAAACTTAGCTTTTGTATCCTCAAAAAATTGTTGTTTCGATGACAAAAGAGATGAGCAAGTACAGGTAAGTTAACACGAAGAGATGCACGGGATTAGCATGGACATGGATGGAGCTGATGATAAAGTCAAGGGAGGATGCTAATTTATTGGGGATGCTGTTTTGCAGGCTTACCTCTCATTTTGGAGTGGAATAAGGATGGGTGGTTATGGAGCTGCATATCTTCTCGTGGCCACAATTTTATGCAGCAACTGCGAAGGTGTAGTTTACTTTTCAGTTTGTGTTTACACCAATAATTTCGAAATTTTAAGAAGTTTAGAATTCTTTGTTTTAAATTTTTTATAATTTCAAAGTTCAGAATTTGTAAAATTGATTTTGATAATTCTTGCGGATGGGTTTTGTTTATAATAGTTGGTTATCAACATAAATAAATTACAAAGGAATTATTTAAAAAAAAAGGTGAAAAATAGATGTCAGAGATTAAAAAGTAGAAGAAAAGAAAGTGATGAATGGTTAAAAAATGTAGCACAGAAAAAGTTTGAACCGTGAAAAGTAGTTCTCCAATAGATCTCACCGAAAATTAGTTTAGAGTGGTTATCTCAACCGAGAATTTTGCCCTCTCAAGTTCTTCTAGAATTTGACAATTCTCTCCTCTAGTTAACAAAAAATTGAAAAATGGATTTCACTCGTATGAATTTCAAATCAACATTCAAATTTAAATCTCCAACTGAAATACATAATCCAAACAGACTCTTAAGTCACTTCGATAAGTTGGCATATACCACAAAGATGCCATTTTAATCTGCATTTACTGGTGCTCCTGAAGAGAAAATATTCCCCCGTCTTAATGGTTACTATGCTACATGTCCTGGCTAATTTGTTTCTTTGGATAAAACATATTTACGATTAAAATAACTGACAAGGCATATTATACTTCTGGCTTATTTACCGAAACAACAAGACGTGTCAATAATGTTATCATTAGAACGAGTGGTATGTAAAGGATCCTTTAAAAGTAGGGATGGGGTGGGGCGGGTGGGGTGGGGTGCGAAACCAAGGGAATCACCAGCCCTGCAACCTAATGATAGGTAATACACAGGCATGGACGTAATGGCTCAACAGCAAGGTGATGAATTACTACTTGCTATGCAGGCAAGGTAAATGTATCCAGGCTCGGAACTTCCACAACTTTATTGCAACATCCTAATCACACTGTGTACTATGGTGCTTTCACAGGGTATACTGATGTGATTGGTGAGAAGATAGGGAACCCTCACAACAACATTTTGGCACATCCGTAACTTCCTTCTCCCTTAAGAACACTTCTTCTCTCAGTTGGGATATTAATCCTGAGATGGGTATCAGCTTTAGTTTGGGTCAATTTTCATTGCCAAAATCACAAACCCTGTTCGTTCGTTTTTATTTCCACAAGTAGGGAGCATACAACGACCCACGAAATCGCAGACATGTGCCTATCTTACATTTCCTATCAATCCTGTACCTGTCTATTCCCCAAGAGGTTAGTATATTCGCGTTTGATCCTTTTTGGTTGTCCAATCCATTCTGAGATATTGATTGGCTGCTATCCTTCGGTTCCCATGGCGTATCTTGGAGTGACAGAGTATCTAAGACGTGGGACGCTTTGAAATTTAGCTTTGTAAGCTTCTCACAGCGTGGCTCCATGGTTCTGTACTTGTATTACCATTCCAATAATACCATCTTTTCAGGAAAATCCCATATCTATGGTGGTCCTATTTTCGGGGTATATCAAACATCAACCTGGTAAACTGCAGTGATAAAAGCAGTATCATCAATACCATGAACATGGGGGAATGATATTCACAATGGTGAGATTGAAACCAAACACAGAAATTTGCACGGTAGCTGCTGAAAAGCACTGTTTTAAGGGGTAACAAGGAGAAGCCGTTCATAAAATCGCAAAAAGATTCCAACAAATCACCCACCAAAACACTGTCCACAACACTTCCAAATCAAACACTAGAAGCAGTCGCCTGGTCATAGAATTAGTCATGTGCCGATGCTATTTACCTTCACCGCCAGGCCTCAATTCGTTCTGTCCTTGAATTAATACGGCTCAAATTGCTGATTCCCTTGTTCTTATTTACAGGTCCCACTGATTGAATTCCAAGTTGCTGCCCCTTGATAATTAGAGGACCTTTACTGCGATTTGAATCACTTGACTGGCCTATTTTGCTCCCATGGTGGATCTCTTCGGTGCAAGTCTTTAAACCATTCCTTAAACTTTCATCTGTTCTATAATTAACAGAATGGACCTGCGTAGGGGATTCACCACAAATACTTCCATCAGATTCCTCGTTCGATGTCGAATAGCTTAGATATTCTTCATCTGTCGTGTTATCTACTCCATGAGAGTCGGAAGCACAATCTAAGTTGGGTTCTTTAGCAAGAAAAGACCGTTCTGTCTTGTCACTTTCTTCAGCGGCATCTTCCGCACAAGGTAGTGATGAACCCTGATGCCCGTTCTCGTCAGAAGGCTCTACATGGAAAACTGGGGCTGTTTCGATTACAGAATCTTCTCTCTGTCGTAGAGCTTTTTCAATAAGTGTCTTGAGGAAGTTCATTACTTGGACGGCATACATCAATGCGGTCAATGGATTTGCATTCTGCAAGTAAGAAGGAAAGAGGGTTTAGAAAGAAAAACAGAGCCCTCATCAGCATTGTTGACACAAATGGTTCGCTGCAGAATGGAGCATCTGTAATGGTATAAACAGTTCATGAGTCATTCCACAAAACAGAAATTAGATATCTAACTTGTTATGTTCAATTTGAGGTTTCGAGAAGGACATTTATAACTACATTGACAACTTCTTGTTATTAAAACTTCAAAATACATGGACATATTATACTGCCCTCTGCTATGTAACTGACTTATATCAAAAAATACCCTTGTAAGAAGTTATTCATAGGTTATCGGTGTTAGTAAAATCCAAACCATTAGGTCTATAAGCAACCACAGTAAAAACAGAATAGCGTGTGACGATATTCAAAAGGTCCGCAGCACCAATCAACAAGTGTTTGGCTAGGAGAGTGAAACTTCATGTCCCTGACTTGATTGGAAATGGCTGACTGACTGTCTTGATTATTCTACTTGAATTTGTGGTATTCAAATATAGCTTTCTTTGGGTTTAGGTTTGTAAATTGTTAAGCGGGGGGAGGGGAAGTGACAATCTCGTCCACTTCAAGTTCTCAAAATCACGTCAGGTCACCTTAATCAAGTACAGACACACTTGAATATAGTAGGCCGATTACAGATCCTCCATGAAAGGCAGGGCTAGTATCAAAATAATAGTCCCAAATTTCATTCAGTACCGGCTGGTACGTAGAGTCTTTAAGCTTAAACGACACAAGCGGCATTTGTTTTGTATTGGTAAAAATACGGCAGTACCGTGCGAAACATGGTGTTCGTCACAAATCGACTGTTCCCACTGACACTATAAGCTTCACTGAGCAGTCAAAGATGGGATCTTCTGTGAGTAGACTGGTAAAAAAAAGAACTAAAAAAGCAGGAGTTCATTATCTAAAAGTAAGAGAACACGGCTAGAGGTTTGTACCATGCCGCTGATGAACAGATCCAAAGGAGATTATGATGATTTTGGATGAGGCATGAGAAAAAATCTAGCTCGGAAGTTCATAAACCCCGCAAAGAGATCGCCTTCTTCGTCTACTGCCAGAGATCTCCATCCTCATTTTCTCTCTTTCTTTAGTCTTCAGATTTTATATATCTGGTTCATATTTTTGCCTTTTCCAGATAAAGCAAGCAAAGTGGATATCTGGGTATGTTTCTTTGTGTGCCTAACATCGTATATTGGACTTTCTTTACTCATATTTCAGGTTTACTTTTCCATCATTTATAGATTGAGCTAACATAATCTTAGATATTTGCATAAATGTTTTTATTCTATATACACCATGTTCATTGAACATATGAGCTGTTAAAATACATCGATAACATATAAAAAACGCGATACCACCCGAAACAGTACCGAAATGCAACCAGTACCAGCACGTACACCCTCCTGTACGCCATTCATAATTATGATAAAAAAATGCCACTACAGTTATGGAATGATAGATATAGAGCGACTTTTTAAGCGTATGTCACACATGTCCCCACACCAGAATTAACGTTCAGACTAACCTGCGTCATATTTGGAGCAAAGACCATGGCAATGTTGCGTGCATTCATCTTGTTTACATGTTCCTGCTGGACAACATCAGCCATCAGGTTGATGGCCCAATCCAATAGAGCAGCTTCTGTTTGGGGTAGAAGTCTCACAAGTGCAGAACAATCTTCCTCCGACTGGGACTGCATAACATCCTCTGGTGAAAGAGGATCCAATACCCCAGTTGGAAGTTCTCGAAACCAAGCCTACAAAACCATATGCATTTAGTCAAAGCTGTATCATCAAACAAACAACTTAGTGCATATTCTTCCATAAACTGCACATAATATAAGATATTTTTTCCTGTAGTGCTTACGGCCAAGGCACTTAACTAATGACCATTAAAGTAAAAATGGCAGGGGGTATGGATATAGGTTCACCAGGTATTGCCCGCATTCTTTGCTCCATATATTCACAAGGCTTCTGTAATTTATAAAATGCATAATCAAGCCATGTGAATTCTTGCAATGCCAAAGGAGCCCACAATATTGGAGAAAATAACTAAAGCTACCACCAAGGTAACTTTATCTATTTCATCACTAATAGCAGTATTTTTTCAGCAAATTCTACTTTTGTGCGTTAGGCATAATGTTTGCACACTTACCATGTCACCACGTCGATTTTGTTTGAACAAATGATATTTGATACGTACAAAGAGTCATGAACTGACTGGGGTCCAAAATGGTGAAATCCCGACCAAAACTGGCCTTTTCATATGATAATCAACTAAACCCAGCACTACACTATTGGTACTAACCACAGATCTAAAATGGACAAAGCGGCAAAGCCCATATATATCCTGTCATTTACCCTAAGTCATTTTATCCTAGTACAGTTGCATCCATTTAGACATGTAGTAAAATAACAGAAAACTTGCAAGTCTGATTAACCACACACACTAGTGAATCAGAAAGGATAGACACAGATTTATATCTAAAATGGACGAAGCCCAAAATTCCGGTGTCATTAACCCTACTAGATTTGCTACCCTTTTGACTTGTAATAGATTAACAGACTAGCAACTCATAAAGAATAGACAGAGATTTACATTAGACTGCCTTGTATCTGCACTCATGATTAAAAAGGGAATTTCATGTCGTCTTAAGGACGGAAAATTGACACTGGTCACAGATACTTTCTAGGGGTAAAGGGGACTTTGACCTTATGCTCAACCCTTGGTTGCAGGAAACTCCGAATATGGTGACGCTTCTCTCTCGGAAACTCGCTTTTGTGATCCTAAGTTAGGAGCTCCATAGGATCTCGTCCCAAGCTAATATGGGAACTCGATCCTGCCAGCTGGGCAGAAATGCATGGAACAAGTGAGAGAGTACCTGAAAATCAAGCCCTTTTCAACTCAATTCTTTATTTCTCTCTTCCTTCAAGTCCCTCCCTCGTGTAAACTATACTAAACAAATGATAATACTCTTTACGGATTTATTTATTCAAGCCAATCCAAACCTTAGATTCTTCCAGGTGCTTACGCTCCCCTGCCCCCGTTCCCCAAACTGTAACATCCAACTGATTCCAGTGCTTTTTAAATCCTCCTTTCCCATCAGAAGACTCGCCAATTTTAAAGTAAACAAGTAAATGGTTAACAACAGTAGATCATTTTTCTTTCGTCCCTAAATATCAACACAAAAGGCTGACAGACAAGGCCTGGCAGGTATGACATAACAAATGATTTTTCTTATGAATGTGTAACAGGACAGTATCTAGATTGGTTTAAAGCAGTTATTGCCCAACGAAGTAGTGGCAAACTGCAGCATAGCGCCTCTTCACCATGAAGCAAGCCAGCAAAGCATGGAGGTGAAAATTTGGCAGTTGTAGAAAAGGCAGGGGCATCTTAGTGTAAGTGTCCTAGCAGTAGTAGTATGCAACAGATTGGTGGTAACTGGGAATTAGAATACAACAAATTGGTGGTAACTGTGGATCTCCATCTTTATAAGTTCCACATTACAGGAACACACAAAAGCCTACAGGGAGACAATATTGCAATATAGGTGACAGATGTGAAGCACAGTCACCAGTACTCAGTACTGGTGACAATGGTTAAATGACTGCTATGGAAACTCCAATGACAGTATTGACTGCTACTAAATAATAAACCGATAACAAGAAAGAAAGCTTCTATTTTCCTCTAATGGTCAATTGACTGCTTTGGGAAATCAAATGACAGTATGAACAACAGTGTAAAAAGCTACACCTTGATGAGACCTGCCAAACAGTGTACATCAATGCCATCTGGAACAACTCCCCGATTTAATTGATTCCTGACAAACTCCTCCTGGCTGTTTTCCGCATTGATTCTGAAAATCCCTTCTGCCTGCAAATGTTAAATCAAAAGCTCAATATGTTTTGCAGGACCTATGATTATACAGTAGAAAACTTGCAGCCTTACATTTAGGAGTTGGTTAGACAAATTATATCCCAGGTTTCTTTACGTGGTTTTAGAAAAATAAGGACGTCAACCAGTAACACACCTGCAAGCCTCCTTGAGCATATAGACGTTGTTGCATCAGCAGGAGAATTGTTGGAACACTGTTCCCTCTAGGGTCATATGACAGCTGCATGGATTCTGTGGAAACTCCAAAAACAGTGGCACTACAGATAGAAAAATCCAAGTCAAAGGCCTAGAAAGAAGGCAATCATGCTGGCCACAGGCAATTCAATAGCCGATACCTTTGGAGGAAACACAATAGTCTTGATGTCATGAATATGCAGCACTTGCCACTACTTTAACACTTCAAATCGCACAACTATCGTAATTCTGTGTTAAACAGAAACTATTGCAGCTTTATTGGATGAGGTGACAAAGATTTACCAATTTGTTTCAGTACAGAACCTTAATCTCAAACGAGTGATCGTGAACGTGAATTTTTGCAATGGGCAAGTTCGATAATTTTTAACTCCGAGCATGTCGTAACTGAAAAATATGTTCCATTTAGCATACACCATTCTAATTACTAATTTGCTCTTCTTTGCAAATTTTGTTATAAAAACCACATGGACAATTTTTACGGGACTCGGAACTCTATTTGTGCCCCTTTAAGAAACGCTCTTCTTATGTAGATGTATAGAATAAGTTGGGTATCCCTGTAAACCAATCAGTTTCCTTTCCCTTCCTTCTCCAAGACTCCCTGAAGTCTATACAATCTATAAACATTATGACCAAAAAAAAAAATGTAAAATAACAGATTATAACTTACAGAAAAACAAATTTCAATAGTGAGTAATTCCACTATATCATAAGTGAACTTATATGAACCAAGAGACTTGTTAGATTAGAGCAACTCTCTACTCTCTCACACTCCACATCTCTACTCTCTCGCGGCCACACACATGTCAACATACATTTGTTGGAACTTCATGTGTCAGATTTATGACAAAGGCAATAATAAAGGGCCATGGGGTGACATTAGAAGTGAAGCTTTTTTTGTTCTACTAGTAAAAGTCACGGGCTCTCTTTATTTGGTTATTGTTATGACTACACCAGCTCTATAGTTGAGAGTCAAATTTCCATATTTTAAGAAATCAGTCCTCTAGTATTAGGGGAAGTGCAGCATCATATGGAATATCTATGTTATTGTTATTTGAAATTTACTTTTGAAACTGAACAGAATGCTTGATTAAATTCCTAGTGTTTGCCACTTGACAATGGTCTCAAACTGTCAATTCTCCTAAGTGAAGCCATATTCACCAGCATTGGTAAATTTGACTCCATCAGGAAGTTACTAATTGATTAAAAGGATTTTCTTGTCAGAACCAAAAATTAAAACAAAAAGATCAACGCGAAAAATTTAAAACTTTAAGATGCAGAAATTAGTTATGCAATCAGAATTTTTGCAGTACATGAATACTAATATCATAACATTCTTGTATTCTCTAGCAAACTACTTCCGATTAGAGTAACATTAAATACTCTGTCATTCAAAAGTGGCAAACTACTTCTAGCATAAATGTTAAGTCACAGGCTCATAAAGGGAGTCCTTACATGCACCTTCACATAATTATGTAATCGAAATGAAAAGAAGTAAATGGGTAACTTTAGTGGGCTATGTTACATGGACTCAATACGAGTGTCCCGGTCAAACACATCTCTAAGTGTCGGATTCGTCTATTTTCAAAACTCAACACAAGGGGACTGGCAAAACATTCATACCAATTATAATTTTTAGTTATTCCTAAAGTAAAATGGTGTATCATGTGATGCACATTCTTTTGATTGAGAACTTGTCTCATGTCAAAGCAATAACAAATTAAAAGAAACACTACCCCTTAGTGTTCATGGTGGCATATCCTATGAGTTGTTGGAAATTCCATGTCCTGGTGTCGAGTGCTCAAAACGGGTAGTTAAAACATTTTGGAGAGTCAATGTACATACATATATACACATCCACGTACAAATTTATACTTAAAAAAAAAAAAAAAAAGACCAGGTGATATAAAAAAATCCTACTATCTTAATCGGCAAAACTTCAGTCAAAAGTGCAGTCAAAGTAGACCAATTACAACCAGATCTGTCTTCTGAGCTGCTAACTGCTAATACTGACAGTCAATAAAAACTTTCGAAAACTTAATATTTAGGCAGGACGTAAAATGTTTAAATAGGAAATCTACGTGATTCATGAAGATCATGTATGACATGTCCGCATTACCATAAGCCTACTAATTCCTCCATAGGGACATATCATAAGTATATATTAAACACTCTTGATTTCTGACAATAATTCTCTTTTAATTTACTAAAAGGAAGTCATATATCTTAACAACTTTTCTCGAGTCTTTCCAGAGTGTCGAGCAATCGAGCATGACAATGTTCCCTATTTGGGAAGTTGGTGCTTCATAGCCTACACATTCAGTACAAACTCTCTTGAAACAATAAGCAAGCTCATGAAGCCAACAGAACAGGTTGATTTGTATAGAGAGTTCCACCCCTTCAGAGTTCCACCCCCTCAAGACATTTTTATCTCTGTTAGTCCTGCCAGATGACCGCGCTCCACAGAGAGGTTTAGTAGTCCACAGTCTTCTCATTTAGCGTTGACGAAGGGCTTTCCGACTGAAGGGAAGACCTTAAACTACTTTGGCATCACATTCCTAGATTTTTCAAAGGGGAGCAGAAAATCCCAAGTCCCTCGAGCAACTTCAGAACTGAGAAACAAAAGATCCACGTACTTCTGCTCCTGAAGATGCAACACCAGTACACCAAGAAGCTATCCCATTTCCTTATGCTATCTTCATGGTTCGTAGCTGCTGCAGGCCCAACAAAAGCAACTTGTGACAGCGCCTTTCATTTTGAAGACCCAGCCAAGGAAAACCAGGAGATTTGTATCCACTAAACGCTAGCGAAAAATGATCGAACAGAAAATAGATCTTTTTCGTCCTACAGTGAGTCTTCCCTATGCCAGCTTGGGGAGGGAAAACCGGAAATCAACAGACTGTCTCCTGTTTGTCGGCCCTCAAACTGCCCTCTAAATCTGGATTCAGTAAGGAATAAGGAATAATAAATCCAATCCTCCTTGTTAACAGCCATATGAAACAAAACGTGGAATCTCACACTCAAGTTGTGCCAAGCACCATAAGCCCTACCAGAACTTCACACCATGCCATCACCATTTCAAACAAGGTAAGCTTCAGAGATTAGCACAACCCAAATCCTATAGAACTCCAAAGCCCAACACCATCCAGAATGTCCCAACCAGCAACATCTATCGACATGCCAGCACTCCCAAAATGGCCAATAATCACTCTCCCGCATTAACATCCCTGCTCTCTAAGAGTGCCTTCGTAAACATTTTCTCATAAACTCTGGTTTTAAGAAATAAACGTCATTAATTACAACCACCCCTCAACCGCCGGCACCGTCAAACCGGAGTAAGACTTCTTTCCCGTACTACAAATCCTCATCATTTCCCTTCTACAGAAAAGTTGCCATTGTCTTGTTACTTCTTTAGAGAAGCCAAAATAGAAAGAATGAAGAACTAGGGCATAACGCCAGAAAAAGAATTCTTAATAATGTCACTCTGCCTTCATAAATGCTAAGGAGTCAATGGAAAAGTAGTTAGAGCTCTCTGCTTTCCCAACAAATCTCATATGTCTCAGTTCAGAAGACATTTTCATCATTGCAAGCAACCAGTTCACCAAGCTTCCAACCAGCAGAATTTATGGCTTCACCTCTATGCTTTCAGGGTAAAAATCTTCATAGAACTTGATATGCACCTTCTCGAAATAAAAATACATGAATTATAATATTAATGGCAATCTATGCATGGAGGCCCCCACCATGAAGGTAACAGAAAGAACATGTATAGACAGTGGTTTGCAAACTAGGTAGTTTAGAATATAATATAAACAAGAAAAACAAGGCTAAAAGATGCATATTCACACGAACCAAATTGCAAAATTAACGGCATCTATGTTTACCAAAAGATAGTACTAACGACACAAAACTTGTTCAACTGAGCATAAAATGACTACTAATTCCATACTCAGGTAACTCCTCTAGCATATGAAAATTCATACTAGGAGAAAAGTAGTCAAGTAACCAGTTTCTAATGGCTCACCATAATGGAAATGACAGCTCTTGAATACTTTCATCAATAGAATCAGTGAGCTATGTGCTGGTTTGCACTCTGTATTTTACTTAGTCAGCAATGGTAAGGCTCACTATGTACAAAAATACATATATGGGTATGCGATTGCCCGTAGAAAGAGGAACATAACCAGTATCTTGTCTTACTAGCAACTTTTTAAGACACAAACCCTGAAGCTCAAACCTCGACATCTATCACGCAAGACTTAAAAAATAGAATACGACTATCAAAAGATCTTAACCTGGCGGAAGCTTTTCAGGGCCATTACCATGCCAGATAGACTAGTGCAAAAAGTGTACGGGCGCCCATTAAGGAGGTAAAGGCTATATCTCTATTTCTGCCTTATCAGCAAGAGTTACATTTTGTTCCTAAGCTATACAACTTCCAAGTACTTGTTGACTTGAGATATTTGATAGCATGAAGATGCGTTCGCAAAACCTGAAAGGTACCAAGTTTCCCCTACTTGTCATCAAGAAAGTCGAAAGAAGGGAAGACATAATTCACACATCAATTGAACAGACATTTTCTGTTGCTCAATGCATCTTTCACCGATGCATAGTACATTTACTCTCGTAAGAATGTGTGGGTTTAGCCTCTACCCAGTAAAATACATTCCCATCGACAATCACATTTCAAGATTCACAACCACAACAACTAACTAGAACCGCATGCAGCCGCATTATCACAAATATAAGGTGAACACAAAAAACGGATAAAATAATAGACCATACCCAAAAAACCCGCCAAGAAGAACATCATTAATCAGCATTACCAGTAACAAAAACGCAAAAAAAAAAAAATGGCACAAATTCATAAATTCAATAAATAACAAATAATGGAAATTAACCAAGAACGGCATGTACCTTGCACTAGGGGCTCTCCTGGGAACTTCGGGCTCAAACTCAACAGGCAAGCCCAGGAACCCATTGAACCTGTCGAACGTGACATGCACCACGTGGCGCACATTTGTCGGCCACCCGATCTCCATCCCCCCAGCACCACCAAGATTATTACTGTCCTCCCTATCCGTCTTGCAGGCAGCAGCCCAGAAAGATTTCCTGAAAAGGGTCACCAAAAGTGCCAAAAGCGACAATTGGTCCCTCCTGTCCTTCTCTCTCTCCTTCACCTGTAACTCTTGCTCCTCATCCAAAACCCTGGAAATGACTGACTCGTTGTTGTTGGTGTGGGGGGGCGAAGATGAAGAGGGTGAGTGGAGGACCTCTGTCATGGCTGTGAATTTGGAGATGTGGGTCTGTTTTCTGTTAGGAATCTTGATTAAAATACTATTACTTTGAGATTTGGAAGGGATTAAAGTAATGGAAAATGGGTGTGTTTGGCTGGAGGGAAAGGGAAAGGAAAGGGAAAGTTTTCTTGTGGAGGGTTATAGGGGGTTAGAGTTGAATTGAAGGAAAGGGTAACAGAGATACTACGTGAGAATCATGAAGGGGTGCGTTTGGTTAGTTTTTTGTATTTATGATTGTTGTGCACTGGCTCCTCTTGGATGTGGAGCGCGTTGAAGAAGCAATGTCGATGTTTTTAAATACCCCATGTTTTAAATACCCTTTTGGAGTGGAAGATTTCTTCCCCTTCGTTTTCATTGGAGAGAAATTCTGGTAAGATTTTTCTTGAGATGGATTAATGCAGTCTGTTCATCTGTACTTTATATTTGACGCAACAGATTAAAGTTAAGAATGGAGAGCAAAGCCCTAAGCATTTTTTTCTAGACTTACTAACATCTTTTTCGCCGTTAATGGTTGTTCTTTCAGTTGTTGACCAGGTTTGGTCGGAAGTCAAAACCTCATATTCATACAAAACCTTATATTCATATTTTCTTTGATGGGATCGCTATGATAGGAATTTGGGAAAGCAAGAACCTCGGTTACTTTCGGGAAGAAGGAATTGATCGGCCAAACTAAATTTTTTTTCATCTAGAGTGCTTCCCACGTAAGGTTGTCGGCAAAATCATTCTCGGAGCTAAATTTGAGAACCTTTGAGAGTATAAGTACTATATGGTCCAGAATCAATTGTCTCATTTCGATATATTTATTGCAAAGAATTCCTTGAAGTTTGCAATGTTTTTCACTAAAGACTCCATAAGTTCAATTGTATCACATCATACGCTAACGCTTTAAATTCATTACAATTTGACCCAAAATCGTGTATTTGTCAACAAAAAAAAAACTTGAACAGTCGCTCACATGTGCCCCTCACATGACAATTTCGGAGGGGGCAAACATATCAACTCGTAATTCTTCTTCCTCAGCCTCCGATCCCTAAACCTAATTTAGAGAATCACCAAAAGCAACGCCAACCCAACACTCCTCCCCAACCCAAGTACCATTGCCACCATTTTGAGCCACTACAGAGGCAACCACCAGTATACACCACAGTGTCGTATTCACCAATTTGAGCTACATCCACTGCTACCACCAAGTACCGACTTGAACACCATCGTGCCAACAACATTAGTCACTGTGGTTATGCCACCACCAATTTATGCTACAGCTGTAGTATCCACCGATCTAGACCACAACCATCATGCCACCAATTATAGCCATTAGCATTATGCCACCATAAGTTGATGGTAGAACCACTGCTTCCACCATTCTAAATCACCACCATTGCCCCTCCAACAATATGCCATCACCAGTTCAAGCTACAACCACCGCCACTATTGATCTAAACTACTGCCATCGAGCCACCAGTGTTAGCAACCGGTGTTATGCCACTACCACATTCACACTACAACCACCATTACCACCAAATCGCATCGGTACCCAAATATTTCATCGCCAAATAAATTCAGTAGGGGTGTGTGGTGGTGGTGGATAATGGAGGACGTGGGGAGGGGGGTTGAGGGGGCACAACCTTGCGTGGGTGGGTGTGCAATGTGCGTGTGTGCAATGGTGGTGTTGAAAAAGGATGGGTGGGTGGGAACCATGGTGTGTGGATGTCCATTGGTGGTGGATGACGGGGGGTAGGGGTGTAGAGTTCCTATTTTGTAGGCTTTTTTATAAGTTTTTAGTTGTTAGTTGTGGCATTAACTAGTAGCTTAACTTAATCAATTACGTCCAGTCCAATAAATATTCCAGTCCAGTTTAGTAAGAGTCCATATTACAGTCTAGTTGAGCGTCCAGTCCAGTTAGTTGGTCTGATTAGTTGGGTTTAACCTATGGTAAGATCTAGCTAGGATTTGGAGATCATGGCTTAATTTAGAAATGATTTGGAAGGGATTCCTAAAATCTGCATTATACCATGTATTTTATCTGGATTACCAAAATCGATCTGCATTAATCCAGTCCAGTAAGAGTCCATATTACAGTTCAATTAGGAGTCAGTCCAGTTAGTTGACCCGGTTAGTCGGGTTTAACCTAGGGTAAGATGTAGCTGGGATATGGAGATCATGGCTTCATTTAGAAATGATTTGGAGGGAATTCCCGAAATAAACATTATCTCATGTGTTTTAAGGGTATTTTATCTAGATTAAAGGTTTGTATCCCCTTAGATTTAGTTTAAAACCATTTCAGTAGTAAAGATTTTAACTCGAATTAATCTGCAAGTAAGGGGTATTTATAATATTTGGTTTATTTCATTTATTAACTTTTAGGAATGATATACATGACCACAAGGGTCTATTTTATCATGTTGATAGCCCCAGACCTCATAAATTGACCTCATGGGCAATGAGAAAAGGGACTTCTTTCTGGGAGGGAAAAATCTGAAGAAATTATGAGAGCACCATTTCCAGTCTACAATCCCTCAACCAGTCTCATCGTATCGTCCTAGCATCCCATCGAGCAGTCCAGGTGAGCTAAGTCTTGAGGTATCATTTTTTTCTAGACTGTAGTCTTTCATTTTCTATGTCTAAGGTTTTGTGGTCTAGGGTAAGAGTCTTAGACTCATTTCCTATTCCCCATGACCTAATTTCTGTCTAAAATATAAAAACTATTAATTAGAATTAGAATCCTGGTAGGAATAAAAGTCTGATAGTATAAGAACTCAATCGAAAGTATAACTCTGTTTGGATTCTAAGACAACAAAGAGTGTTACTCGAATAGAATCCTAAATATACTAAACTTGAAGAAGTTGAGTTCACTTAGGTCTCCAAAAAATAAGACTGAGATTTAGGTTGCCACCCACAAGGTCGATCAGAAGTACATGGTTTTGATATCGATTAGTCTGACTTGGTACGTAGGCCATTTGACTCCCGATATCGGGTTCTAACTTAGGATCAGTATAGCTTATGTTTTATGCATGCTGCATCATTTG